>CM055897.1:37736000-38108500 GCA_029582155.1 Panopea generosa | reverse complement strand
AAACACATATGACTATTAACATCACGACTGCTATTACTACATGTATAACTACTACTACTACTGCTGCTGCTGCTGCTGCTACTACTACCACTACTACTATTACTACTACTACTATTACTGCTACTACTGCGGCTGCTGCTGCTGCTGCTGCTGCTGCTGCTGCTGCTGCTGCTACTACTACTACTGATTATGATTATGATTATGATTATGATAGCAATAATACTAATAACTAATAATAGTTATTATAACTTTAACTGTAATCAATTATAATAATGACAAATATAAAACTAATAACTATGATAGGGAAGGGGGTGGGTACAAATTGAAAGCATGAACATATTGGATTCCCACCTCCCCACATTTTATTTCTTTGTGACAGAAATTAATCATTATAAGAAGAAAAGCTTTGAGAAATAAATTCCTACATACAATAAATTGCATGAATCATAACAACAATATTTTATCACATTTACGGCTGCATTGTCGCTCTAAAATATCCAGGAACAACATCGTTTATCTGCCGGTAGGTGTCACTGATACGTTAATGAATTTAGAACGGCAATATAAGATCATATAAGTGTCAGACGACAAAAGACCGCCATTATCATCTCACAATAAGACCAATATTTCCCAAAATGGGATTTTGTTAATCCTAATACGACAACAATGCCGAAAAGCGGTTACAATCTTGTTAAATTCTGTTAATGTTTTTACAAATCACGAGAACGGTTATACAACCATCAAGCGTTCATAATGGACCATACATTGCGCTAAATACCTATAAAATAATCGAATTGTTTTTTAAACGAAATATTTTCGCAAAACGGATTATATTGTTAAAAGAAAATGGGATTGAAACACGTTTTCACCAGATAGTTTAGATGTCGGATTAAGCTCATCACATTTGGTGATTTTGTTTATTTTTCAATTTTTGTGATTGACCAAGATTTTCACAGGTGGTATTTGTAGTGTTATCATTTATAAAGTGGGCTAGGTGTCGTAATATCTTGCCTCTTGTTAAACGACCAAGAACTCCAAATTAACCACTCCTAGTTAACCAATTACGAAATATATGTTGATGTTTTTTTGTATGACAACGTGTATTTTTTTTTATTCTGGTCATATAGGTGGTGTATCAAATACACGCGCGATATAGTTTCGAATACTTATTTATAATTAATAATTGAATTAGTTATAAGATGTCTTTGCAAACATGAAAATAATAATAACTATATCAGTTAAAATAAGACCGTATGTATTAAAGTGACATACTGTTGAAGTATGGACGAATGTATTAGAGTGGCAGGATATTGAAGTATGAATAAATATATTAGAGTGACCGAATGTTGAAGTATGAATAAATGTATTAGAGTGACAGAATGTTGAAGAACGAGCGAGTGTGTTAGAGTGACCGAATGTTGAATTATGAATAACTGTGTTAGAGTGACAGAATGTTTAAGTACGAACGAATGTGTTAGAGTGACCGAATGTTGAAGTATGATTAAATGTATTAGAGTGACATAATGTTGGAGTATGAATAAATGTGTTAGAGTGACGGAATGTTGAAGTATGAATAAATGTGTTAGAGTGACGGAATGTTGAAGTATAAACGAGTGTGTTAGTGTGACAGAATGATGAAGTGTGAATAAATGTATAAGAGTGACCGAATGTTAAAGTATGAATCAATGTAGTAAAGTGGCAAAATGTTGAAGTACGAACGAATGTGTTAGAATGACCGAATGTTGAAATACGAATAAATGTATTAGTCTGACCGAATGTTGAAGTATGAACAAATGTTGAAGTTTAAATTAATGTTAATGTATTAACTAATACGGCTGACTGTATCTTAACGTGTCGGTATTTTGCCCATATTTCTGTTATCATTGTAATTGGCCAAAGACAAATGTCTTGCCAAGTTGCTAATAAACTTTGAAAGTGATGGTATGTTAAATATAAACCAACATCAATTAAGGTATGAACGAATGATGAAACTTAACAAATGTTCAAGCCTGAACAAATATTAAAATATGAACCAATGTTAAAATGTGGGCGAATTTAGAGTCTGAACGTATGTTGGAATATAAACAAATGTTAAAGTATTCAAATGCCTGAGAAAAGAAAACTTTTCACAAAACGAAGGTGATTTACAAGACGATAGCTCTACAAGACTGTTGAAATCTGCCGTTTCGTTTAAAGTTCTCTAGACTTGCGTTATTTTCTTTGAAGAAATAGAAGAAGTTGAAAAGGGCTCTAAATCTGTTGTAGGGGAGTTTATAAAGAAATAAATAGAATCGGTTATAATGATCACAAAAGGTGTTGCTGTATGTAATATTTCTTTAATAACACGACCCAGTGACTGTCGGAAGTGTTCGAAATTAACGGTTTTTATTTAGAATTTTATTTTTTTTTTTTAAATTGCAAAACTTTGAATAGCTCAATGGTTGTTCTAATGACGAGAACTTTGAAATTATAAAGATCTATTCAGAGAATTGTCTTCGTGACATATTATTACTACTTACACAAAGTATCCCTGCGTCTATCGTATCATTTTTTAATATTTTCAATACCAATAGAATCTCATAAATTTCAAAGGAGTTTTATACTTGCAAGACATTTCAAACGTGGTCGATCTGGAGAGTTCACACCACTCAGCAAAATGTAATTATAAAACGCTCAATGAAAACGAAAATTGATGAATAAGATGAAATATGATTAAAAACAAGTTAGAGTTTACACATATCTTTGAACTGGACTATAACGATTCGTATTATACAATCAGGGTTAAAAATGGCGTGTGTTTTTTGTTTTTTTAAAATTACAACGAAACAAAATGTTGACTCTGTCTATGTTATCGACTTTCATCGGTTGTGCAGTTAGCTCATGAAATATATTTTAAACACCATTTACTTTTTTTTTTTTACAATTTTGAGTTGTCATGGCCATAAGTTATAACCTTCTCGATGTACTAGACGGACTGTTAAGCACATCCACACGTATACTGGAAGTTATCAAACACGCGAAACAATTAAGTTTGTATGAATGGAATAAGGCTCGAGTGCGCAGTTTTCCTGTTGCACTTAAGCCTACTAGAAATTGTATTCGGTACAGATATCTCGATTTAAAATTGAAGTGAAATACTTTCCTTTTGCCGAAAAATAAACATTGCTATAAATTTAGAACACGCAATTTAATTATCATGTGGCTCTCAAACCTTTTCTTGTAGACACTGATAGAGCTGGAGAGGTGTAGAGGGAAGAGAGAGAGAGAGAGAGAGAGAGAGAGAGAGAGAGAGAGAGAGAAAGAGAAAGAGAGAGAGAGAGAAAGAGAGATTTGGAGTCGACCCCGTGGACACTTATGTTCCCAGAGTTTGCAACTAAATGCCAGTAAAAACTCGTTTTTTATATGTATACATTAATAATATGACATTCAACGAAAATATTTGTCATTGTGGTCACCTATTATAATTGGTCAAATGCATTCGAAGCAGTTAAAAAATGAGACAATTTTAGTCAATGTAGACTATTTCGCCAGTATTCTGAAAACATGGTGAAAAAAATAGAATGTTTTCTCTCTGCGAGAGACATGCCACATAAGTCAACAGAAGATAAACATTGTTTAATGTTACTGAGAAATGTTATCTGTTATGAATCTGCTCCAGTCAAATATTAATAAAAATAAATAATATACTAAAGATATACCTTTCCTTTCATATCTACAAAGAAGCCGGACACGAAAACACATTACTGTAACATATTTTCGCTGTAGTTGATCGCAACGTTGAGGAAAAAAACGAAATTAAAAATTAAACTATTTGCAACGTTAAATGAACGAATAACCGGTAAATAAATAATGACAGTTGTCCTTCAAGCTTTTCTTTTTTCTTTTTCTTTTTTAAACTATTGATGTTTGTTTTTCATTTTAAACACACATATCTCTTGACATTGTATCAGTTCACAGCATATAATCTATAAGTGCAATATTGTACAATATTTCTTCATCAAGATAGCGAAAAAAGCAAATATTTTGATATTGTAATGGGTCATCGGTGTGCTCCACTTTTCCTATGTAGATATCCAGGAATGGTGTAAACACTTTTATTGCTGTTAACACGGACTTGAAGTTTGTGTTTGAATTAATAGCAAATACAGATAGATAAATTTGTCAATTTAGAGAAGAGATTTTCGATTTTCACTCGCGAATATATTTGTTTAAGATTATCACGCGCGTGTTTCTTCAACATGCTATGAAGAAGACTGCAATACTGTTTCCAATGTTTAACAAATCGACTGTTTATTCTCATGATGTGTCGATGGTGAGGCAATTAAATTACGATTTAATGGGGACAACATGTGAACAGGGAAAGAATGGATGTGTTTTTTTGATAAATATTTATATTATAATATATTTATAATATATTCAGTAGTATACTACCATTATACATTTTATTATTATTTTTATTATTAATTATTATTATTATTATTATTATTATTTATTGTTATTATTATTATTAATTATTATTATTATTATTATTATTATTATTATTATTGTTATTGTTGTTATTGTTATTGTTATTGTTATTGTTATTGTTATTGTTATTATTATTATTATTATTATTATTATTAATTATGATGATGATGATGATGATGATGATGATGATGATTATTATTATAAGTAGTAGTAGTAGTTGTAGTAGTAGTAGTAGTAGTAGTAGTAGTAGTAGTAGTAGTAGTAGTAGTAGTAGTAGTAGTAGTAGTAGTAGTAGTAGTAGTAGAAGTAGTAGTAGTAGTATTGTATTAATTATAATTATTATATTAAACATCATTATTGTAATAATTATTATTAAAATATTATCTTTTATTAATCACAAACTGCAACATTAGGGAACGAAAGTGAAGCAATGTTGAGATAATCATCATCAGCAGCAGCAGCAACAACAGCAGAACCAGCATCATCATCATCATCATCATCATCACAAGCAGCAGCAGCGGAGCATTATACTTACCAATGTCCTTTTTCCATGATTAAAAATACTTGGTGCTAAGCTAAAACACAAAGTTACAACCTTAAACAGAACGGGGTTTTTTTTACTTTACTTTAAAATACAAAGATATATACTATTCAAATAAGAGTGGATAAAAAACATCTTCCACGGTCTAAAACAGCCGCCAACAACTCTGACCTTATACAAAGAAAAAGAAAGGAGAAATTATTTCTATCATTAATGTGACCGATACATTCTATTGACGAAACGACAGGTGCATTTAAAGGATGGAACTCAATCACCATAACTATTGAGCGGTTGATGCCATTTTTATCTTTAACTAAATCCGCTATCCATTAAATGGTTAATACCCTTTTTGCGCTTAAGCTTATTTGGTTTATTTAAAATAAACACAGAATTGAAGAATATGTTCTCCGAGACATTGATGTGCAGTATTAGCTATTGTACATTTGTCAAAATTAAAGACAGTTTGAAAATAGTAGATTAATAGGCAAACAATGAGAAAGTAAATCGGTTCTGGTAGATCATATGTGCCGGGTATACATACATGCTGATATTAAAGATTACAGCGTTTGTCAAACACACTATGCGTTATATAAACACGCTTGATGTGTACAAAGCGTACCTTAAATGTTTAGTCAGTTGATATTTCTTTTATTTATTTTATTTATATTCATAAAAGGGGTGTATTGTAAGTACATATTTGCATTTGTTTAAAAAACAACAGGCACTCCAAAAAAGAAAGGAAATATATATATATAAAGAGTAATACATTAAAAACAAGCAAACTTACACCAAAAAAGCTCGAGTCTTTATTTAGATATGTGAACTATAAACTATATCGGCGGAATACCATCGTTCATTTGTTAGATACAAAAACAAACAAAATATTTGAACATTTGTTTAGCTTGTATTTTGTCTTATGTCATTCAAACTGATTTGTGAAATAATTAGAATCACCTGCAGTGTATGTATGATATATTGATACCAATTTCACTCTTTAAACTATTAATGCTTTAAATTGCTTTACTGTTTTGATATATTATAACCGTAAATGGCAGGTGGGTGGGTTGTAGTGGATGCGTGGGTGTTATTATGTACCTAGGCGACACACACACACAGTGAGTCTAAACCTAAAATAAAAATAACAAAGATACATCCGAAACATTCTTTTTAAAAAAAATATTAAAATGACAACTTTCTACTGCATGGTGTATCAGGCAATAACTAAAGAAGGTCCCATTGTAACAGCACAGTAAGTTATTGCAAAACAACAATAATAGCATCATCAAAAAACAAAACAGCAAAATATAATTATTGATATTAAATGGCAACATACTAGTAATCATTTTAGAATTATTTTTTATATCAATGTTCGCATTAATAATTGTTGTTATGTTTTTACATCTTATTACAAATGAGCTCAAATTTTGAAGTAATCTTCCGTACATTTTTTTTTAAAAATCTTATAATAAATGAGCGTCATACCCTGCATTACATAACATATGACAAAAGATTGAACATAACATGTTATTTCTTTGTAAAAATACACAATATCGATGATCGTAAATAAATATAATTTATATGGGCATCCGGTCATCCTACGTCAAATCAAACAATACTGAAACAAGTAAAGGTTTCCATCTCTCTAAATGATGACGCAAAATGTACCAAAACACATTAAAATACATTAAAAATTCAAAGTTGACACTAAGCCGTTTCATGTCAGAAATGTATCACTCCGCCGTCAGTAAATAGTCCCCCATTGTAACGAACGCACTCTAATGGACACATCGTGACGATAGATCGTTACGCGACGTGTTAAAGAAGGGGGTATACTTATCATTTGCTTTATCTCTAACTTAACTTGCATTTATGTTTCTATTGTTTGACACCTTGGACTTCTGTTCGTTCATTAAGGCTTTATTGGTCAAGGGAAATAAGGTATTGTTGGTCCGTTAGTGTACTAATGCAGTTTGATAACAGAATAAACATTGCCAACTTTCACACTTTGTCATAATTTTGGACACTTTTAATTGCTTCTATTGTGGAAAAGGTTCCCATGTCTTAAAAAGGAAATAGGATTTTTACGCTAAAGAAAAATGCGATTGTCAACCCAGTGAAAATACAGCGTTACAACAAACCGTTTTGCGATCGATCCCTTTCCAAGACATTTTTGGCATTTCCGATGGTGATACTTTAATGGAGTTCTCCGGAAATTAAGTTCCGTCCAAGAGTCGTAATTAAAATTGAATTTTGTTTTCACATTATAACTATTTCTTTCTTTATTTCATAACAGCACCGATTTTATATTGTGACAGAATAATTCTTAACAAAACTATGGGCTGCTATAAAGTGTGGGTCGGTGAGAAAAAAAATCAAGAAAAGAAAAAAAGTTAAAAAAAAATAACGTTTTCTACCAATTATCTATCGGATTGTTTTAACATGACATATTATTATACACTAACGAGCAAATTTTGACTAACAAAAAACTTCATGTACAATAAACTTAATAAAACATAACGTTGATCTTTACAAAACCAACCGTTTATATTTTCTATAAAATTGTATCACATAGTGAAACAACACCTTTTTATCCTAGTTATGTGTTTTTAATTAGCAACCATTGACACTTAATGCTATTTCATCACGGCTAATGATGCTGCTCAATGCCATGTTGGCCCAACTGCATACATTTTATACAGAAATACTTATCGTACCACTAGTCACCCTACGAGTTCGATTCCCGACAGGGTCATACCAAAGACTTGAAAAATGGTACTAGAAACTTCCTCGCTTGGCGCTCTGCAGCTAGGTCTGTTCGGCACAGTGTCAGTATGATGGGACTGTGTTGGGTATCATACCATGTGTCTGTGGCGTGATAATCCAGTGTGGAAGCGCTCAGAATACTGTCTCAAGTAAACACCGTCGCCGCGATATTACTGAAAAATGGTTGAAAGCAACACTAAACACCATACAACAACAAAGTAACACTGATATAGAATATGCGTGTCCGCTTCATATGCTGGAGGACACGGGTTTGATTCTCGGCGAGGCCATATCAAATATTTTAGAAATTGTGATTAAAAGCTTTCTTTCTCAGCATTCAGGATCATATTTCTAAAACTTGTCCTCAAAGTGGCTGAAATATCATGCCATGCCACGTGACTATACGGGTACGTCCTGTTTTTTCCAGCGAAGCAGAAATAAAAAATAAAACATAAAAATAAGAGCAAAAAGGTCACCAATGTCTCAAGTACTATTGTATGGTTTTGTAACGTATTTAGCGTCGTTTTAGACAATCCTTCATTCAGACTACAACTGCGTGTGCTTGAGACTGTATTTTAATGAGCTCGTCGCAGACACATGTACCACCAGCCATCTTATTTTGAAGTCGGTCTGACCAGTACTAGAACTATTCTCTAAATACTGAGCGCAAATGAAAGCAGTTTCGAGGCAAAGAACCACCATTAGAAACAGGAAATGCTTCCGTGGGGTTGTTGCATAAAGGCGGTTATAAATAATCCTTGTTTCTGCTCCTTTAAAAGTACGTTTTCCTTGTTGTAGTGCTCCTTTTTTATTTTCTAAATTGCATTATCGGTGTATTTTAAACATTTTGAAAGCCTTGTCATGTTTGAATTGTGAATTTAGAAAAAAATATTGATGCTTGGAAATGTGGGGTTTGTATACGTGATTTTGAAAGTCTACTTTCACTTTGTCTACAGTGTACACACTGAACAGAAAAAAATCTCTTATATGACACATGACCTCTACTTTTCTCATCATATGTTGGTAGTGCAGGATTTTACAAACAGTAAAATATAAGTTTCGCTTCTTTCATTTGGGTCTCTCTATGAATGACAAGCCTGAAAACTGTTTTTATTTACTATAGAATGAAGAACAAAAATTAATGGTGGGCTTGCACGTCAAGTATTATTTTAAGATTCAACGGTATGACCCGGCTGAGGAACCTCCCATGCTCCCATGCGAGGTACTAGACGTTCCACTAGATCACGACAGCGGTTATTAAGTAGTAGCAATCAAGTTGCATTGATATGACTGAAAAAAAGTGTTGAAAGCTGGTATCTGTTTTAGTATCTTAACTGTTCGAATCCGTGACTGAGGCTATCCGAGTGGTTCCGCATATGAATATAACCACGTGGATCGCTACAGAGGGGTAGGATTTTTTTAAAAATCTGTAAGTATCAATATTTGGTTTTTGTACCTGGTGAGTGAACCTGCAATGACATTATATAACCTGCATGTGTGAGTACGAGGTAGAATCCTAGTTTATTTATGTATTCCGCAATAGAAGCGTCTAACATGTGAATGCCCATGGTGCGTGAGCTTAAAAGTAATAGTAAAAATCCATTAAAGAAGGCTGGACATTTTTAGAAAATATATTGAATTAAAACATGAATATAAAGACATAATTCAAAATGCGAATAAATCAATTAATTAACTTTAGGTGTAACTCTTTTCTTCTATAGATGGATTTGAGTTTGCTACTTTTGATCGAAAGAATTAATGAATTAGCGAACGTTTTAAGTTACCAATTTGTTAAATCTATATTATCGATTTATTTGGTATGATATTTTTGTATGGGAAAATATTATATACACATAGAGCGACCTGCATGGTGTATCGAATAAAGACGTGGGTCTAGGTTATAAACAATGCAGACATGTGCACAGTTACTCCAATCTATAGTTTATACTATGCAGTTTTGTTTTTGTTTATTAATTGGACTTCTTCAACACATTTCAGGTTATGCATGGCATATCCGGTTTCATTGGTGGAGGAAGACATTAGATAGAATCTGAATAGAACCTCCGTCCTTCTCGCTTAAAATAGCGGTGAGAGGTTACATGTCACACCACTATTACATTTCTCACAAGGCTCCATTGTAACATTTAAATCCAAAACACTGTAAAAAACAAAATCTGCAGCATGTGTCTAGGTTCAAATTCTTCACTGGTCCGAGACCTGCAATTATAAAGAAAATAAGTCATACATTGACCAGGTCAATTGTTTTGTGATACCTTTCATTTTCATTTTCCAGAGTAATAGATAATGAATATGGAATCTCTTCGCAAACGATGCAGTTTGAACCAACTTTAAACTGACTCAGAATTACCTAGAAATCAATCTGGTTTCAGCATCAAATCTTCAGTGGTGATTTCTGAAATACTGACCATTTAACACATGGTAGAAAAAAATAACTGCAATACAAAGTCCTGACAAAAGATAACTACATTTTTGTTTATTTATGCACATACATTATTAATAATGTGTAGTGCTGCTCTGCTCAAACGGTGGCTTTCTGATAATATGCTGTCTCGTTCAATATGTTTTTAATAATACTTTTTTAACAAAAATGATAGGTATCCCGCAACTATATACTTATAAAAAGCAACTGGTCAAAGTATATATATATATATAAACAGTAGAGTAATTCTCTCTACTGCATTCACTATTTCTACCATTTGTGTATCATTCGCGGATCCGGTGCTCCTGAAAGGTGTTTTGTTAGGCGTATGATTCTCCCATAAATGGTAGAAATAGTGAATACAGAAGAGAGAATTACCATTTTACAGTGCTAAAACTTATAACGAGATATCCTTAGCTAGCTTTCGGCTTTACGCCTTCATCAGAGAACAAAAATAAAAGAAAACAACAACAAAACAACAACACAAGAATATAAACAATTTTCTCTATAAAATACTGCAGACAGACTGAGAAACCTACTGTAAAATATTACAAACTAAAACGTTTAACTATATACACTGCAAATACGCGCGACCACGCGCCCATAACCTATATGACGGTAGTATCCCATACATTTGTTGTTTTTAGAAAAGGTAGAAGCATATATTAGCAACAAGTAGTTAAAATTATTGTGACCTACATAACACAGAGGTAGCGTTTACAGGAATGAGTCTTGTTACAGAATCGCAGAGCGGTTAAAAATAGAATCGCAGACAATTGCGTGAAGTCGGTTTTGTACGCCGACATTTATTATAAATTTAATAAATGTATTCTGTTTATTACTTCATATTTTGGGCCTACATGTATACTTTGGTCTAGACACATACGGTAGATTTTGATTGTTTTCTGTGTTCGATACATTAAGATTACAATGAAGCCCTGTGGGAAATGCAATAGTGGTGTGACGTCAGAGAGGCTTGTTAGAGCTTTGTTTTGTATTTATTCACAATGTTCTGTATTCGTACACGTATATACCAGGTCGAGTCTACCAAACTTTGGAAGTATGACGCTGGCCAGCTGTTTTTGAATTTTGCACGGTAGTAAGACCATATTTGCGGTTCTTATGCACTCATAATAAAAACTTTCACAATGTTGCGCATAGACCGGAAGTTCTTTCAAACCGGCTTTGTCTTACAGCAACTGCCGTTTCAATAGATAAACACTCGGTCTAAAATATCAGCAAAGGTTTATCTTTCAAAAGACTTCAGCATTTAACCTGGCTGCAACCATTGAAAAAAGAAAGAAAGAAAAGACCGATAGACGACGCCTTTCTTATAATAGTACAAGCCGTTAGATTATTATAAATAACTGACTGTTCAAAGGTACAGATATCAATAGTGAATGAAGAATTGAAGCATTGAAGTTCCCAGTCGATAATATGTTGATAATGTTATTCCTTTATTGAAAACATTTCTATAACCATTGAGTATAATCGTATTCTTGAGGCTTTCCCACTATATTCAAAACCTCCGCATATCTAGTTTTCTATGATAGCGTCGTTCAGTAACAGAATGCCCGCGTTATATTGATTAGCCCGGGCTGTATTGTACCAGTGAGCGGTATTTTGTCACATGAAATTTATAAATTACAAAGAAATACGGTATATAATAAATAAGACTCGTATATCTTGCCAATTTCTACTTAATCAGGGGCATATTGAAGGGTTTATTTAGGGGATTGTTAAATGAATCGTGAGGCGCGGCAATATTTTGACATGATAATCTGCAATTCGATGACATATCTTGAACGTGAAGGTTCTTTGATCAGAATTTGGAAAGGATTATGTGCATATGAAAAAGGACTTATAAAAAATGCGTATTTTTTTTATTTGTGTTTGTTGTTTCATTTTTGTTTTATTTGTTTGGCTAGGGGGGCTGTTTTAAATATGAAGAAACAAATATGGTGTTCAATTTTATATGATTTATTACCTATAAAAATTAAACATATTTTCTTGAATGCTATGCATGGGTAAATAATACTTATTTATTTTACATCGACCGTTAAAGTTCTTACAACTCAGACATATCACGCTCGAAGTGTACCAGGCATTACGAGTCTTGCTCAAGGACACAACATATAGCCGTCGCGGTGTATCGAAGTGTACCAGGCATTACGTGTCTTGCTCAAGGACACTACATATAGCCGCGGCGGAGTATCGAACTGACGGCCTTCCGATCTTGGGTCCGATTCCCTACCACTGATATAACAATTAACGTGCATCAATTAAGTGCTAATAAAATTGGTGATATGAAATCTTAACAAACGTATAAAAACAAGCGACATTCTTATAAAGAGAACGTACGAGTATGTACGTCTAATTATCCAAGTTTTAAAGTGTTTTTATTTATATCTCAATGTATATACTGAAAAAAAAAACATTGAAAAAGAACGATGTATACATGCAGTTAGGTACGGACGTGTATTATAGTAACTGTATGTTTTCAGAATAAATGAGCAGATGGCAAACGTGTATGGGACATAAAAGCATGTGTTGTTTCATTTTTATTTTACTTGCTGTAAGTTTAGTTCGTCCAGACTCGATCTCAAGCCCAGAAGGTAGTTGTGTTGATTTATATGTACCTTTTTTTCAATTTATAAACCTGTCTCAAGTAGAAATACGAATTATATTGATGAATACGATTTATACTGTACATTTAGACTGTGAATTTATTTTTAACGTTTTATTTATTTTAATAAATTATAGAGAGTCAGTCTAGATCTGTGCGTAGGCGAAAGCTCAAATGGTAACTATAAATAACTTGAAAACCACTGTTTCATTCATTATAACAAAACGTTGTAATTTATTGAATCTTTATACGTACGAACAATCTTTGATTTTGTATAATGAGCATGCTGGGTCTAATTTGAATACAATGACTGGTAGCGAAAATACCACGTATTTTACTCTCTCTTTTACATAAATAAGACTTTTTTAGGAAAGATTTTCGTCGAATTTTTAGTTAGTATTGCTGTCATTGCAACCAATCTAGTTTTGTGAAAAAAAGCCATTAGTCTTGATCACCTGCGACGTAGATTTTACTAAAATACAAATATCGTGAAATTTTGCGCAATAACCTCTCATTTGCAGAGTTATCGTTCGTAGGCTCATTTTCACTCCTACAACAGGCTAAATGTCGGGATTTTTGACGAAACTATGCAAGTTTAAGCATTTCGCTGAAACAAGACAGTAACAAAACAGTCACTCTCTTATCTTAAAACATAAAAAAACAAAGCGTTTTTTTTTTTTTTTTTGGTGAACTACCTTGTTGGTATTTTACACAGAGTGATTATTACGCCGAAGTAAACAAATATGGAAGATATTAACCAAATCGTTGTTACGATGTAGACATTGTATCAAGGAACAAACAGCGTGGATCCGTTATATTTGACCCACAAAAAGGAGTTAGTTTGCCTATTGGTACTGAAAGTGTATTATTTTTCAACTTCTTCCAAAATTTCTAGGAGAAAAAAAACTTTGTACAGGTCGTTTCTTCGTCAAGCATTACGCAATGGTATAGATGCCATCTTGAACTGCGATGAAAATGCGACTGAAAAGTCACGTGAAACCGAAAGCAATCCGATCCAATGACAGAGGTAAATGTAATGTGTCGAGCGTCATGGTTAGATAGTGTTTCGGTTGCACAAGAAATGTTTGAATATGGAAGGAAGAAAGATTTGATTGGCTGAAACAAATAACGATTATGTTTTAATAAAACTAAACAATATTTATTCCGACCGAAAGTCATTGCAATTATCTTGTCAAGATATGTGTCAAATGATTTATTACAGAAATAAACAGCTTAACTACAGTCTTTTGGCATAACATACCCATTGGAAACAATAAATGCTCCCAAGGGGTAGTCGTATAATTGTGATGATTCCTATGTAACAGTATCATCTTTCATTTTCATATTCACTCATATTTGATTCCTACTTTTATTATCCTTTAGTACTTGGTGTGTACTTTGTGCCTGCACATAATACCCGCGAGGGGTGCTGCAGTATAGACAGACAGACAGACGGACGGACGGACGGACGGACGGACGGACGGACGGACGTTCTCACGAATGGGTATTTAAGTGGCGTCTTTGCGTCAATCGTTTACTTGTGTGGCTAAATTTTAGAAAAAATTTAGCCACGTAAAAGAAAAAAAGCCACATAAAAGCCGTTTTTAAGTGGCTAGAAACAGCTTTTCAACTGTCCATAAAAATTACTAACCCTAAACCTTAGACACTTAACTACCCATTTGTGTGTACGGACGGATGGACGGATGGATGGATGGACGGACGGACGGACAGATTATTATCTTATTATTTAGAAACGCATTTTCTTAATTTTAATGCTCATTTTATGATTTGAATGGCATTGTTGATGTATTTGGAATATTTTGAAAGCATTGTCATCTTATCAATTGTGAAGTTAAAAACATTATGCTTGGAAATTGGGGAATGAATACACAATATCTGAAGTCTACTTCCAATTTGTCAACACACCGAACAAAAACACTTTCTTGTATCCTACTTTTCTAATTATATTTTGCACTCCAGATGTTAACAAACAATAAAATGTAAGTTTCCCCTCTTTGGTTTGGGTTTCTGTAAACGACACACCTTTAAAAATGGTTCATTCTCTACAGAAATAAGAAGCTTACACCTTAAATTCTGAAATATTATATAAATCACCGAGATAGTCCGATTGTTTGACTCAACTAATCAGAAACTTTAGCAGAATATCGTCACATTTTCTTTTCAAAAACAAAATTGTCATGGCGTTTGTGACTTAGAAAAGTAAGCATCGCACTTTATCGATGACACCAAATTAACCAACCCATTCCAGAGCTATTGAATTAGCTTAATGACATATCCTTTGGAACCTTTTGAAAGAATATATGTATTGTTTTCGTTGTGCGTTTAGACCGATTCCCATGCTCCGTTTTTTTCTTTTGTCTTTGTTTTTGTACCCGTTTATTTGCGTATATAAATGCCACACAAAGTGTTTATTGTTCTCAGCACTCGCAAGTTTAATGAATAAACACCTATTTATGACATCGTATTTTCTGGTCTTACTCTTGGCAAACCTAAACACTAAAAATTCATTTCTTTTGAAAATTCCTCGCCTCCCCGACTGAAGAGCTGTCAAGGGCAGGTAAATGAGTTCACGATAGACCATTACTGTTTTATTACACGTCCAGATTTTCATGGCTGTTTTATGGCTGAGATTATAGAGTTATAAACATTCTGTAATACAAGAAAGAAGTAGGGTTTAAGGCGATATTGTGGATTTACAAGTGGTGTGTCAATAAATAGTAGGACCGTAAGATGCGCGTCAACTCTACATAGAATCGACGGTATAATACCACAAACGGGCCACCGGAAGAACTTCTTGAACAATAAATTTACCATATTTACAGCATGTGCGTCATCATCATCGTCGACTGGTTGGTCATGTTTTTACCAGTTCTGCCAACAGACTTGCACACAAGTCTATTATTGCTGTCTATATATATCACCAGTTCTTGTAACACATTTGGTTTAACGAAATAAACGAACAATTCAGCACTGACTGGTCAGTTAATATATCAACTTATAGAACCAGAGAAACAGTGAAGGTTATGCATCAACACACCAGGAGCAGAACAGTATAACCTTCATAACCATACAGGTAAACATCAACCTGTGGAAACACCTAGTGTAGTATATACATCAACAGGTGGAAACACCTAATGTAGTATATACATCAACCAGTGGAAACACCTAGTGTAGTTTATACACCAACCGGTGGAAACACCTAGTGTAGTTTATACACCAACCGGTGGAAACCCCTAGTGTAGTTTATACACCAACCGGTGGAAACCCCTAGTGTAGTTTATACACCAACCGGTGGAAACACCTAGTGTAGTTTATACACCAACCGGTGGAAACCCCTAGTGTAGTTTATACACCAACCGGTGGAAACATCTAGTGTAGTTTATACACCAACCGGTGAAAACACAAAGTTTAGTTTATACATCTACCAGTAAAACATCTAGTGTAAATTATTCATCTACCAGTAAAAACATCAAGTATAGTTTATACATCAATCAGTGAAAACATTAAGTGTTGTTTATACATCAATTGGTGAAAACATCAAGTGTATGTTATACATCGACCAGTGGACCTACCCAGTGTAGGTTATACATCAACCAGTGGACCAACCGTATAGGTTATACATCTAACAGTGGACCCATCCAGTGTAGTTTACTCATCAACCAGTGGACCCACCGTGTAAGTAATACATCGACCAGTGGACCCACCCAGTGTAGGTTATACATCAACCAATGGACCCACACAGTGTAGGTTATACTTACATCAACTAGTGGACCCACCCACTGTAGGTTATATATACATCAACCAATGGACTCACACAGTGTAAGTTATACATACATCAACCAGTGGACCCACCCAGTGAAGGTAATACATCAACCACTGGAACCACCTAGTGTATGTTATACATCAACCAGTGGACCCATCCAGTGTAGGTTATACATCGACCAGTAGGCCCACACAGTGTATATAATACATAAATCAATGGACCAACCTAATGCAGGTTATACATGAACCAGTGGAACCACCCAGTGTAGGTTATACATCGGCCAGTGGACCCACCGAGTGTAGGTTATACGTGAACCGGTCGACCAACCCAGTGTAGGTTATACATGAACCAGTGGAACCACCCAGTGAATGATATACATCAACCAGTGGATCCACCCAGTGAAGGTTATACATCAACCAGCAGAACCACCCCGTGTAGGTTATACATCAACCAGTGGACCAACTCAGTGCATGTTATACATGAACAAGTGGACCGACCCAGTGTAGGTTATACATGAACCAGTGGAACCACCTAGTGTAGGTTATACATCAACCAGTGGATCCACTCAGTGTAGGTTATACATCAACCAACAGAACCATCAAGTGTAGGTTATACATCAAACAGTGGACCCACCCAGTGTAGGTTATACATCGGTCAGTGGACCCACCGAGTGTAGGTTATATATTAACCAGTGGAACTACCCAGTGTAGGTTATATATGAACCATTGGAACCACCCAGTGTAGGTAATACATCAACCAGTGGACCCACCCAGTGTAGCTTATACATCAACCAGTAGACCCATCCAGTGTAGGTTATACATCAGCCAGTTGACCCAAACAGTGTAGGTTATACATCAACCAGTGGAACCTACCCAGTTCAGGTTATTTATTAACCAGTGGAACCACCCAGTGTAGGTTATACATCAACCAGTTGACCCACACAGTACAGGTTATACATCAACCAGTGGACCCACCCAGTACAGGTTATACATTAACCAGTGGAACTAGCCAGTGTAGGTTATACATCAACCAGTTGACCCACACAGTGTAGGTTATACATCAACCAGTGGAACAACCCAGTGTAGTTTATATATCAACCAGTGGAACCACCCAGTGTAGGTTATACATCAGCCAGTAGAACCACCCAGTGTAGGTTATATATTTACCAGTGGAACCTACTTGTATAGATACACTAAAGATAAACAGTGCCCTTTCCCTCCCCCACATTTGCACAGTGTTTTGTAAAGAAAAAAACACCAAACTCATGTTAGTGCTCTATCTTATAATCTTCTTTAAAAACACGATATTCTACTAGATATAAAATCTGACAAAGTTTTAGGTCAGTGCATAATCATTCCTTAATGTATCGGAAGCTCGTTTCCCGCCGACATAGGATTGTTCAATATCGTCGCTTCCTAATTTATATTCCTTCATTCCGCTATCGTCAAGGTGTCTACGTTTATAAAATCTAAAACTATGTCATAAATAGCAAACAGCGATGATTTGGTATGTGTCTGCAAATAAGACGTTGGTTTTGACAGTATGAAAGAAACTTGGCGGGAACAATTCATTCTAAGATTTTTGTCAGACGACAATTGTAACTGTTGCAATAATTCCCATTTTCAGATTGTTGTTGTCGGACAGTAATTGTAATCAAATTTGACGGGTAGCGTATCAGTGGTGGCCACCAGCTAAAGGGAAAATGATAATATTTAATCTTCCTTTTTTGTGAAACAATAAGGATATAATCCAGCATTTGTTGTCCTATAATCACAAGGAAATAAGTCAGGCTCTGACGAATGGACGACACCAGAGACCATTCCGACATACTTCGTCATTTTAAATAATCGTTCCACTGAACGTTTACGAGAATTATAATCAAGTTATAAACATATGAGGGGACAAATAAACATTGCATGGTAAATATAAACATGTACGCCACAAACACACACACACACACACACACACACACACACACACACACACACACACACACAAAACAACAACACTACTTTAAGCACCTATTTGAATCTATGTTGAATCAGAATGTGAATGGTTTAAACTTATTTATTCTACTTCGATTGCAATGCGAAACAAGTTGTAACAACTCACGCTCGAAGTCTTCTCGGGCAGGACCAGTACAAAGCATATTTGAGAAAAGTGTCTTGTTCAAGGACACCACCACCCATAGCCGTGGCGGGGGATCGAACCCACGACCCTCCGATCATATGAATAATATCGTATAAACCCTATATAAGATATTGAAGGTCTTCAATACATGTCGAAAACTGACATACTGTAACTTCAAACGCTGTGATTTGTGTGTTACTATCCACACACAAGTAAAGAGACTGAACTGATTTGCATCCGCGTGCATTTGTAGTTTACACAAGGTGACACAGAAACCATCACTCAGAAACGAAGGTGACAACAGCTGAAGTAAGACAAAAACATGACGAAAACAACAAGACGAACACATAAACAAGAAAAACACTAACAAGGAACCTAAATAGGTTACACAAATTTGAGATATTTGAGATAAATCTGTGTGTACAAATACAGACATGGTGTGTTTGCTGAACGATTGTGTCTAAACATACACCCTGTACAAACATGAGCATGTTCAAATAATATGGTCATAGTTTAAATAGTTTTATCAGGGACAATTTAAAGTCAATCAGACTATACAGTCTATCATTTTGAATGTTGTCTTCGAGGGATTATGACATGGAAATAAAAATTGAAATTGGCAACTTTTGTTGTGTATAATTAGTACACTTACCGGTATGTTTGGTCGTCTAGTTCGCGATATTTTCATAAAGGATTATGCTAACATGCAACTGGGTTAGTATGTTACGACGTGCATGCTATTTACTAGTATATATTCCGTTGCAACGTTGTAATAACCTTTTTTATTCTTTGTTGTTGTTTTAAACTTGTTTTCAATTTTGTTTTACTTGCAAACAATCGCTGTATCATTGAACGCTGGACATTCATACAATGCTCCTAAAATTCGAATAAATGTTCGATATTCATAAACGCTTCCAGCGGTATTTCTATTATTTTACCTATTGTTACAATGTCCAGGTTTTCATTAATTCATTATCTGAAGAACTCTTAAAAGTGTCAGGAACTAATTTAAAACGCCTTTCATAGAATCAAACCCATTTTGTAAAAGTCTGATTTCATTGTATAACACCAGTACTTCATTTCCATTTTCTCCATGACAAATATGTTACAATGGATGAGACCATCGCTTGAAATTCGACTAGTGTAAATAGCTGTATTAGTTAATTGTTAAATAAAGAACTCGCCCACGAGATATTTAATACCGCATGTAACCCATTCGTCGTGATCGAAAGCTGGTTCCGCCATTTAGTGTGTCACTATCACGTGCTGACCACTATCGTCTCGTTTCTGCTGTAACACCGGCGCATGCTGAAACAAAATGGCCGTTCAAACGTGCCGTCGGTCGTTTGGTTACTACAATATGGCGCGACATGCGGCCCGTGGAGGATAACCAATGAACCAGCTGTACACTGTGTTTAATAACGAGTTCTAATGATATAAAACTATTAAACAGAACGCTTTTTGATTGAGATAGTTACAAATCGACCTTTAATACAAGAATGTGTACCAATATTTTAACCTGTAATGACTTTGTCAGGCAAATAATCCGGGACCACGCACATATTATCATGCATAGAATACGTTCTACCGTGTTTATTTTATTTCATTAGATTTAACACCATTTAAACATTAATTCATATTATATTTTGATCCAAGTCCTCATATTAAACTATACGGGATTCGCATCCCTTTTTCATGTATTCTCCTTAATTGTTTTATGTATCATAGTTTCACTATAATATTGAGTTATTGAAATTTAAACAATGAGTTATTGAAATGTAAATATTGAGTTTTTGAAATGTATATAGAGCTGTAATAAAGTGGAGCAGAATGAGAATGACAAAGCATTAATCGAGTTATCTGTCTAAATCTCAGCATGTTGCTCGAGGCAATACTATCATTTGCGAACAATATAGACTCACATTAGCTGGAAATGCACTGTTGATATTTCGGTTAACCGTTTATTTTTAGTAGATATAACCCTTCTAACTGACCATGGGATAATGAACAATTTCACAAAAACAATCATAGAACAATCTTTATAAAGGTGTAACCCCACCATTGATATTTATTTTTTATGCTATAGTAAAAAAAAAATACAGGCTTGTCATTCATAGAGAGACCCAAATGCTAGAAGTGAAACTTACATGTGTGTGTTTATCAACCTCTGCTCTACCAACATATGATTAGAAAAAGGGGTCCTGAGTCATCCAAGATAAAAAAAAATTCTGTTCAGTGTGTGATAAAGTGAAAGTAAACGTCAAAAATCATGTATCAAAAAAACGGAAAATACATTTGTTTAATAAGGAGAAACAAGGTTTATTTATAACCGCCATTATGCGACGACCACGCGGAAGCATTCCCGTTTCCAATGGTGGTACTATGCCTAAACAATCGGCAAATTAAAGGTACATCTCTGGTAATAAAACGATCCTTAAGAGCGTAGGTGTTGTTTATGCGTCAGTTGCAAAGACCCGTCTTTCAAACTGATCCATCAGTGGCCCATGATTATCCCGTGATTCGACCATTTAGCAGCCCTTATACTGTAGTATACTTTCGTTTCTAACAACAATTATATACTTGTGCGCGTTAAAGAAAATGCACTATCATGATAATCATATTTAACGAGATTGGAATTTCCTTGTCTAGTAAAAGTCGTGCATTATCTTCCAGCTAAAAGGAAAATTAAACAGATAATATTTATTTGATGAAGCTTAGTCCTTTAATTTGGTGTTTTCATTACTCAAGGTTAGATAAGTTCTCGCCTGATAACGCGAGACTCCGCAGGATTTCGAAAGATTGCAAGATACCGGAGATAATTTTACCTCGATCAATTTGTTGTCATGCGGACGCTTTACGAAACACACAACGCTTTCAGACACTCATAGGAAGTGAACTATTAATAAGCGTTCAATAATGTGAGATATGCAAAGAGCACTTTGATAACACGTCACTTTTTACCCAGGTGGGAGACAAGCTACCACCATCCCTTCCGGAATATTCGAACCAACGATAAATTCATGTCATTTAGGCGCTTAATTAAAATCAGGGAGAGCGTCACATTTGGAATGCTTTTGTTAATGATCATTATCAATTAGATGGCAATATTGTATAAAAGGACGCGTTACAAAAAGAACAAAGACTGTTACAGTTACAAAATGTAAACAACAGGACAGGGTTTTTTTTATATGTTAGGTGTTGAAATGTTTTTTTAATAAATTTGAACACATTTTAGATACATATAAAGCCAGTAGTGACAATCATACTTTATTTTCATTATAGTTGAAATAGCGAAGTAAAATGTAAAAAAAAACATAACATTTTACGTTGTTAATTTATGGAAAGTAATTACCTTTCAGGTATGTAAAACCCAAACCAAAGTAGGCCATTTGAAATACTAATATGTTATTCAACTTTGCAATTTGAAAAGAATCCAAAGAAAAGGTCAACAAGATACAGCAGGTAACTCGCGATTAGTCGGCGTATTTGGTGCAATCAATAAAGTATGTTACCAATGCCCGCTCTCTTCACCATATACAAGGAGTACCGGCCAAAACTCGTCATTACTGGCTGATAGCAATACTAATTACGACAACATAGTTTACAAAAACATTTTCTAAAAATCCCTTACGAAAATAAATAAAAGGGACGTACATGTATATCTATTTTTACTATTATTCATTCGATATTAATGCAACTATCATGGTGTTGCATTAATATCGAATGAATAATAGTGAAAATTATGATTAGTACTAAAATATAAAGATATTTCCTAGTTTTATATAAAAAAAAAACAAACAAAATAAGGTTATAATGAACTAACGTCACAGTACAGTTAATAGCACATACAGACTGCGTTCCTTATAATTCAACAAAACATGATCACAAAGGAAACGCATTTTAAACTGTCACGAATCACTCGTCATCAACTATATATAGAAAAGTTTGAAAACATTTCCAAAATTGTATTCATTTGTATTTTGTCTTCGTGTGTTTTACCACGTACCATTTGGAAACATTAATATTGCTTATAATAAACATCTGACAGTATTTTCAGATTTCTATTTATAAATTGGTATGCTCATGAATATGCATGAGCTGATATAGTCTGGAGAACAAGATAAAACAGTAGCTCACTAGGTCTAAAGAACAGTCAGAGTACCTACATAATACCTCTGCATGACATAGACCCTCGTACAATTGATTATGAAAAAAAATAGTTTTCTTGTTAGCTATAGCGAATTTTCCCATAACATTCAATGTATACTAAAAACAAATCACGTACTATCACTATTCCGTTACGTATGACAATGTGCCTATTTTACAATTGATTTGAGTGAAAGCAAAGACTGACGCATTTCTCCAAGAGGTATTCATGTAAATATGACATTTAATACACATAAAACCTGGGCATGGCGGGTTTGTTGTCATACTAGTAGTTCTAAGTGTTGTCATTCGAGCGGTCATGAAAGTGTCGCAATACCTTAACCTGGAATACACCAATCCAACAGACAATTCGAAGAAACTATATAGAAGATGGCATTGTAACGATGGCAACACAAATATTGTCTTGTACGTGTATATTACAAATCATAAACACAAACTTGTGTTCGTAACATGCTGGTAAACCAATGGTAATAGAGCCATGTGAAGTTAAACTGTTTCTGAATTCGAACGCGGGCTTTAAAATGAAATCAAGGGGAAATCGCCAACGAACTTAGCTTTTATACATATGTATATGTAGCTATATATTATAGTTGAGTGTAATATAGAATGAAAAACAGGTTCGGCCTAGCCTGTTTACTATGATGTTTAAATATGAGAATTTAAAACATCCTTGAGTGGAGCCATAAACCTGTGTTATCAGTTTCCGTGTGTCACGGTGATTATAAATCAGGGGGACATCAAAAGTTGCGCTGTTTTATCTCTAGTACTCTACGTCGACTTGAAATATTTCCCAATAAAATTTTATTGCGGATTAGAAATTATCGTCCGGCAGTGTACGGGTATCAGTCGCCCAGGTGT
The DNA here is from genome assembly GCA_029582155.1 of Panopea generosa. Classification (NCBI taxonomy): domain Eukaryota; kingdom Metazoa; phylum Mollusca; class Bivalvia; order Adapedonta; family Hiatellidae; genus Panopea; species Panopea generosa. The sequence continues at coordinate 38,084,724 of CM055897.1, read as the reverse complement.
TGTAAGCTTCCAATGTCGTTAACCAGTCTAAAAACTGCTTGAACCACGCTTTATGCTTCAAGTGCATATATGAACAATGAGTACATTGTTTATGCCGGGTACCCGTTATCTAGCTGTCAGATGTCGCCATGTTGGATAACGGTTAATGGTTGCCTGGTTATTGGACGTGTATAAATCATGACAGCCTCTCTCGTTTCACAGTTAATACAAGCGACTGAATTCAGACAAAAGAACGACTGCCAATTTACCTTTAATTGATTTGTACTTTTTTCTGTAACATTTGCGGAAGAACAATTCTAATCTCTATTGAATAGTCTATACAATCTCTATAAAAAAAAAGGAATTGTATTTTCGTTTTACCATGTCACTGTGGTTCGGTTAAATTTCACTCCAGAGTGGTCATGCACCATAAGGTGTTATATAAGGCATCCGATTTTATTGGTGCGAGAAAACTTCAGAATGAATCTAAGAATAACTACCGAGACTCAAACCACCTCGTCAACGGGAGAAGTAAGTGACACTGAGAAGACGTATAAAATGATTCGACTCTTCTTCTAGCATTTTGTGTGAATGTGAGTTCAATTCCTCGCCATGGCCATGCGTGCTGTCTTTCAGCGAGACGTTAAGTACATTATTAAAAATTATGCTTAGCACTGGTTCAAGCCAGGAACGTTGCAATTTGATTAAGGTCGAAACTACGGTAGAAGCATGCGCTAAATTAACACGAGTAACAATTCATTTAACCCGGGTACCAACTGAACTACGAAAGAAGCAGGCGCTCATTTAACTCGGGTATCAACTGATCAAGCAGGTGCTCATTTAAGCAGGGTATCAACTGAACTACGATAGGCGCAGGCGCTTATATAGCCCGGGTATCAACTGAACTACGATAGAAGCAGGCGCTCATTTAACCCGGGTATCAACTAACCTTAGTCAGTAACAGGTGCTCATTTAACCCGGGTATCAATTGAACTCAGACAGTAACAGGCGCTCATTTAACCAGGGTATCAACTGAACCACGAAAGTAGCAGGCGATCATTTAACCCGGGTATCAACTGACCTTAGTCAGTAACAGGCGCTCATTTAACCCGAGTATCAACTGAACTACGATAGTAACAGGCGCTCATTTAACCAAGGTATCAACTGACCTTAGTCAGTAACAGGCGCTCATTTAACCCGGGTATTAACTGAACTACGATAGTAACCGGTGCTCATTTAACCCGGGTATCAACTGACTTTGTCAGTAACAGGCGTTCATTTAACCAGGGTATTAACTGAACTACAATAGTAACAGGCGCTCATTTAACACGGGTATCAACTGACCTTAGTCAGTAACAGGTACTTATTGAACCAGGGTATCAATTGAACTTAGACAGTAGCAAGCGCTCATTTAACCCGGGTATCAACTGAACCACGAAAGTAGCAGGCGCTCAATTAACCCGCTTAGTCAGTAACAGGCGCTCATTTAACCCGGGTATGAACTGAACTACGATAGTAACAAGCGCTCATTTAACACGGGTATCAACTGACCTTAGTCAGTAACAGGTACTTATTGAACCAGGGTATCAATTGAACTTAGACAGTATCGAGCGCTCATTTAACCAGGGTATCAACTGAACCACGAAAGTAGCAGGCGCTCATTTAACCCGCTTAGTCAGGTACAGGCGCTCATTTAACCTGGGTATCAACTGAACTACGATAGTAACATGCGCTCATTTAACCAGGGTATCAACTGATTACGATAGTAACAGGCGCTCATTTAACCAAGGTATCAATTGACCTTAGTCAGTAACAGGCGCTCATTTAACCCGGGTATTAACTGAACTACGATAGTAACAGGTGCTCATTTAACACGGGTATCAATTGACCTTAGTCAATAACAGGCGCTCATTTAACACGGGTATCAACTGACCTAAGTCAATAACAGGCGCTCATTTAACCAGGGTATCAACTGAACTACGAAATAGCGGGCACTCATTTAACCCGCTTAGTCAGTGACAGGCGCTCATTTAACCTGGGTATCAACTGAACTACGATTGTAACAGGCGCTCATTTAACCCGGGTATCAACTGAACTACGATAGTAACAGGCGCTCATTTAACCAAGGTATCAACTGACCTTAGTCAGTAACAGGCGCTCATTTAACCCGGGTATTAACTGAACTACGATAGTAACAGGTGTTCATTTAACACGGGTATCAACTGATCTTAGTCAGTAACAGGTACTTATTGAACCAAGGTATCAACTGAACTCAGACAGTAGCAGGCGCTCATTTAACCAGGGTATCAACTGAACCACGAAAGTAACAGGCGCTCATTTAACCCGGGTATCAACTGAACTACGATAGTAACAGGCGCTCATTTAACCCGTGTGTCAACTGACTTTAGACAGTAATAGGCGCTCATTTAACTCGGATATCATTTGAACTCAGACAGTAACAGGCGGTCATTTAACCCGGGTATCAACTGACCTTAGTCAGTAACAGGCGCTCATTTAACCCGGGTATCAACTGATCTTAGACAGTAACAGATGCTCATTTAACCCGGGTACCAACTGGCATTAGTCAGTAATAGGCGCTCATTTAACCCGGGTATCAACTAAACTACGATAGTAACAGGCGCTTATTTAACCCGGGCATCAACTGACCTTAGTCAGTAACAGGCGCTCATTTAACCCGGGTATCAACTGATCTTAGACAGTAACAGGTGCTCATTTAACCCGGGTATCAACTGATCTTAGTCAGTAACAGGCGCTCATTTAACCCGGGTATCAACTGGTCTTAGACAGTAACAGGTGCTCATTTAACCCGGGAATCAACTGACCTTAAACAGTTACAGGCGCTCGTTTAACCTGGGTATCAATTGAACTACGATAGTCACAGGCGCTCATTTAACCCTGATATCAACTGAACTACGATAGTTACAGGCGCTAATTTAAACCGGGTATCAATTGACCCTAGACAGTAACAGGCGCTCATTTAACCCGGGTATCAACTGACCTTAGACAGTAACAGGCGCTCACTTAACACTGGCATCAACTGAACTACGATAGTAACAGGCTCTCATTTAACCCGGATATCAACTGAACTACGATAGTAACAGGCGCTCATTTAAACCGGGTATCAACTGAACTACGATAGTAACAGGCGCTCGCTTAAACCAGATATCAACTGAAGTACGATAGTAACAGGCGCTCATTTAACCCGGATATCAACTGAACTACAATAGTAACAGGCGCTCATTTAAATCGGATATCAACTGGATTAAGACAGTAGCAGGCAGCAAATGTCTTGGTTTAAACATGCTTTATTTTTCGTAATAACATGTACATAATTCACAACGTAAAGGATTGGGAAGAAATTATACTATCCGTATAGAGTGTTTGATCTGGTAGGGATCAAACCAATGGTTGTGAGAAGTACTGAACTGATTACAAACCAATGGTCTAAACCTTTCAAGGGCCCCTAAATGTTTCTATGAAATGTTGTGTGCATTTAGGGTTTGAATCTGCGACCCCGGGATTGAAAACAATCCTTTTTTAGATTGACCCAAAATGAAAACTTATATCGACTACAAAGTATCTTTTTTGCCAAGGAATTATATACAGAAGGAAAGGCAACTGATCGAGATTTTGTGAACGCTCGCGTATTCACGCAAAATCTCACAATATCTCGTTTTTAATTATGTTCACTTCAATTCATCTCAGGGACACAAATCAAAATTCTTACATGTCAGAATGAAATTGTCACCAAAACAATAGCATTCCCACAAATTTGTGTTTAAAATTGTTGAAGTACTTGTGATTACAAAATGTGTATACTGCAGCTAAAATAACGACAAATTACGATAAAATTAATTTTCATTCGAACCTCAATATCTTTAATTCAAGAGCATTATGCGTGATCGAAACATGTTTAAACATCTAAGATTACATATAACTTACAGTTTATGTACAAGAAAACAGTTGCCTGTGAATTATGAATGATTAATTTGCAAATTATGAATCCTTAATGTGCTGTTTCAAAGTCAGGAGATGCAAGTTTCCTATCCTTCTATACAAGTCCTTGATTTTACTGATAAATGCATATTCAGAGTTAAAAGTTTTTATCGAAGTTTTATTGCCAAGTTAAAGCGAGTTTATCAAGAAAAAAACGCTATAAATGTCTTAAAAATAAAATAATTATTAAAATGGATAAAAAGCATCTCATTATTATTAATAAATAAAATCCGAATGGACGAAATCGACTTTTAAATTGAAGTGGTAAACTTGAAACGAACTCCCCATTCTAAAAATAGACATGACTTAAATACTGCTTGATGTCATTCGAACTCTTTTACTACGTGTAAGTATGTACCAATGTCGGATCTACTCGTAAAAAACGGCGTTCACCTGCCATAATTTCCTATATTTTTTTAATTAAAATTCACTACATTTCTACTGAAAAACATGTGTGCCTGTTCAGATTTTGTGTTGCACTCCTCTAAACCGAAATCCTGGATCTGCGCCTGTGCATAACGGGTCAAATTGAAATAAAAATGAAATCACGTGTCTCATTTGAAGCGTCACAAAATATGTTATACTTTTAAGCGGAAAAAACTATTTTAGGCTAACATAGGCGCGTGGCCCAAGTCAGGAAATCCTTTTTTAATATATTATTTTGGCATATCAAAATATATATCATTTTTGAAATACGATGTCAATGAGCATACATAGACATGCTTCATTGGAAAAATATGTTAATAAGCCAATTTTAAAAGTTTGAAAAATCCTGATAAATTCCTCTTAGTGTTTTTGTGTAATTTACTGGAAAAAATCAGACGTCGCATGTTTTTTTCTAAAAAATTAAGTGAAGAAGGGTCAATATAAAAATTCCAGAAAAATGAAAATGATCACGTAACATTTTAAAAAAAAAAGTATAAAGTGCTGTCTGAGTGCAAACACTGTTTTTTAAAGCGTCGGTGCCCAGTGTGGACTCTGATGCATTTCTGAATACTCAGGGAAACCGGCTCGGGGATACAGAGGCATTGCCACTAATTTCGAGTGTATTTCGCATGTATTTCACATGGCATCGTGCCCATTCCAATCTGGAAGCTATGTCGCGCGCTGTCGGAATCATCTGACCAGTGTATGGCCGAAGAGCACGAATTGGAACACGGTTTTGTTTCAACCGGTTTATGATCGTGTAAGCATGAATACCGTAACGACAAGGCGTACTAGTTGCAGGTAAGAAACGATTACTTAGGTGTATCAATGTATTCGTAACGTTGTTGCACGTATGTGACCGGGCCTGACACGATCTCTGACATATCAAGCTCGCAAGAGTATGAATAGTCTATCTGGAACAGCCAAAATGACATGCAACGGTATTTACTGGCCCGGAGCATACCAATAGTCGGATTTCTCTCAGTTTCGGAAAGATGTGGGATCGCTTAATGAAAGTGTTTTTTTTTAAACAAATTAAAGTTTTCTATCTGTGCTAAGCAATAAAAGATTACTCGCGGTGTAAATCCTATTAGTGAAAAACCAGATGTTGCACACGTGCAAAGTAAGGAAAACGGAGTGTTTGTGCTCGGACGCAAACATACATCTGAAATTTTGAGGAAAAAATGCATAATGATTATCCGCAATGTATAACACGCTTTTGAACATGTATGTTAACAAAGGAAATATTCAAACATATTAAGTGTAAAGTTTTTATTTTGGGTCAGTGTAGTTTCAAATTGGACGATGTTAAGTGTGAAAATATTCGTGTCAGTTGAAAAATGCTTAAAACAAGAACGCATTCCTCACATATGCATATCGCAGAGAATTTGACTATTTATTTCATAGACGTGTGAAGAATGCGTTCTGTCAAAGAATAAGGTGCCACATATGTCTGTCAAGTTTTTACTCTGCCAGTAAACAAACAAAATAGTAGAATGGAAAAAAAAGGATTCTGTTACCAAAATAGCAGAATAATATTTTTTTATTTTATTTTTCATTTTGCTATTCTGATAGCAGAATGTTTTTTATTCATTTATTCTGCTGTACGTCTCCGAAACAATTTCCAGATAATTCATTCTGCTGGCAGAACAGTCGAACATTCTGCCAGCAAACCTCAGAGCAAAGGACTGTATATTAGGAATGACTCAAACGTGTCATTTCATGATGATATAAACGTAGCGGTGGTCTAGGGGTAGAGCATTGATCTCGCGTGCGGAAGGTCGTGGTTTCGAACCCCACCCCCTCCACCTCCCACACACCCCTTGGTCGTGTTGTACCAAAAATTTGAAAAATGGCACTAGAATCTTCCACGCTTGGCACACATCATTTAGAGGATGGTTCTTGGTAATGGTGGGATATCATGTCATGTATTTGCGGCATGATACTCCAGTGTGGCGGCGCTAAGAATACTGTCTCAAGTAGACAGCATATCGATGTAACTGAAAAATTGTCGAAAGTGACGTTAAACACCATACAAACAGCCAACCAATCATGATGATTCTATGGAGGTAAAATGCTTTACATGTATCATGAATATGGATTCTCATAAAATGTATTATCGTAGAGATAAAAATGTAAATGAAATGGAAATGTGAATATTTAATCTTTCCAAAACTTAAAATATAGATGTAAGTGATTGAATAAAACACAAATTGTCAACACTCAGCTTAAAACATTCAACTGTTTCACGTTTTTTTCCATAACAGTTATTCATTATTCACTTAAAATACACTTATATAAGTCCGTAGATAGCATCGTTTATTTTATTAAGCCTTTTAATAACTGAGAAACTTTCCTTTCAGTTCGGGGAAAGAAAAAAAGAAGTACGTTTTCGCATAAAATAATGACCAATTAAATCTATCAATCAATCAAGGTTCCTTTCGGAAGGATAAAAAACATCCATTTTGTAACGGCGCTCGTCATTACACAATTACCGTTAGAATATTAATTAATTTAATTATCATCCGTTGCCTGTTATAGTTAACATTGATTTCCATTTTGCCATGGTTGGTTTATGGGCCTAGTTATTACCGTTTGATCCAGGATGCAAACAACTTAGAGTGCCATATCTCCGCAGATCTCGCCGAATAATCAATGAGTCAACCGGTGATAAAAGGAAATGTCAGCGTGTAAATTATTTCCCGTGCTTGCAGGTGGACGCGTTAATTATGCGGCTAAATCACCGGTCCTCATTTGTCTCACAAACCGATGATGAAATGGAATGAGATATGAGATAGCTAACCGTCCGTCGGAGATGCGAGATATATCATATTATATGTACAATATTTAATCCCCCGAATATTGTGTTTTTTTCTGTAAAACGGTTTGATAATCAATAACTGACGAATTTTAGGTCAGACTCCATCCTATCTGTTTCGATTTCCTGTTTACAATATCTGCACATAAAAACCATTTCTCATTCACGCTTATGGATTTACGTACGTCATGGTTCTTTACCAAAACTCAACACAACAACATAATAATGTGCCTTTACCCTATTTCAGCACTCTCTGAGATTAAATGTTATACCATTGTCATATTTTTAAACAAACATGTGTAATTATAATTTAACTTGTGGAGGTTTATAGAATATTTTCAAGCTCATCGCAGTGGAAATAAAAGAAACGCCCATTACTCTTCTTCGTGTTATCGTAAAGTATTTGTGTGCATTTCATGGTTTATGTGCGCGTATCATTATGATAATTCCTATATCATTGTTAGTTTAAAACTTATTCATTTTACTTCGATTGTGAAACAAGTTATTGCAACTTATACAAATCATGCTCAAAGTCTTCCTGGGTAGAACCAGTACTACGCATTTATGGAAAAAGTGTCTTGCTGAAGGACGCCACACATAGCCGTGACGGAGGATCGAACCCACGACCCTCCGATCATGGATCCGATGCTCCACCACTGTACCACGCGCCCCATCATTGTTTTTATATCATTCATGCATAATGTTGTTGGCAGGCTAAAGTATGTACAGTCCAACCTGTGTAAGTGGTCGCCTCTATTAAGCAGCCACTTGTCTTACGCAGCCATAGTTGCTATTTCCCATTTCAATGCTTTCAGAGAAAATGAACCTGTATTAAGCAACAACCTGTATTAAATGGTCCATTGACTGGCTGCTTAAGACAGGATTGGCTGTACTATTATTACCAAAATAAGTATCATGAATTATGCACACGTTAACAAGCGACTTATTATTATCATTTTTTATATAACTATATATAGATCGATTATATAACAGGACATTCGTTAAAGACATATTTATATGACTTGGGTTATTAAAAGTGTTGTCAATCACAACCTGCTAACACTCTTCTTACATCACCCATACATATATACTCCACGAAATAAGTTACCATACGACTCTTTCCTATAGATGTTACATTAAAATGCTATACATGTATAGTTATTAAAAAACACGTTTGGAGCTGAGACGAAATTTTATGAAAAAACAATGCTATAACAAGTAAGGACAATATATTCAAAAACAACATTAACCCCAAAAAATATATTTATGATTAACATTATAAAAAAATAAACGCATATTTTAAAATTAACAGTTTTTGTCCTTAATTTTGTATTTTTCTTTAAAAGTTCTTATTTATCAATTTAAGATTTAACCAACTTAATTATAAAATACTGTTTTTACAACTGAACTGGACCGTTCTCCGATTTCATAATCTCCAAAATAAAATGTTTACATTTTTGTGTGAGATAATCTGGTATGCTGTTTTGAAATCCTCTTAATCTTAAAAATCTAATTTTCAAATTTTACGTATTTATTGACCATATAATCAATTTATTACTCAACTACAAGGAAACTATCTTTTTGGGTTAAACATTTTAAACACATTTTAAAATTCATTTTTTAATTTTGTTCAAAATATGTTTTTTTTTGAAGAATACGCTAATTTAGCAAGGTTCAGTGACTTTTTCTATTTTCCCCACAGAACAGTTTGAAATTTAGTTCAGTAGAATTTATATAAGGTATGGTCTTACCTTATTTTGTGTAGTATAGTAAACCCGTGCATTTTTGCCATTCAGTCAGTGTATAATTACAATGTTGCCGAGACGGAAACCTGTTTACAGTACCAGTACGTTCAATTCCCAATCATTTAAAAAAACTTAATATTTCCATTTTTTACTATGTAATATATCTCTTCATATATATTTCTCCAGTCATACTTTTATCTTGGAATTTTATCTTATTGGTATAAATATATTTAGGAGAAGTCTATGTTATAGGCATAGTGCCACCATTGCAAAAAGGAAGTACTTCCGTGGGGTAGTCGCATAATGGCGGTTGTAAATAATCCTCAATTCTTCTCCTTTAAAAATGCATTTTCCTTATTTTAATGCTCATTTTTTTATTTGAATGGCATTATTGATGTATTTTGAACATTTTGATAGCAATGTCATGTTTGAATTGTGAATTTAGAAAAAAAAATGATGCTTGGAAATTGGGGTATGAATTAATGATTTCGGAAGTCTACTTTCACTTTGTCACCAGTGTACACACTGAGCAGAAAAAAAATCTCTTATATGACACATGACCCCTACTTTTCTCATCATATTTTGATAGTGCTGAGGTTGACAAACAGTAAAATGTAGGTTTCACTTCTTTCATTTGGGACCCTCTATGAATGACAAGCCTTCAAACTTTTATTATTTACTATAGAATAAAGAACAAAAATCAATGGTGGGGTTACACCTATGAAGAGAATTTTATTGGGAGAAATATATCTTACTAGAAGAAATATATCTTATTGAGAGAATTACATACTATTGGGAATGGTCGAATATTATTTTGTAGAAAATAAGGCAGCAGCTTTCTTTCATTTGCATGTAGGCCTGAGTTGCTACAAACATGCTTAAAGCAGGCATATGTATATGTTTAAATGCTTGATATGTGTACCTTCGAACTCAAGTGTTTCGTTTTTCGATATGCAACATGAATCTTTCTCAACTTTATAAACCTCCAATAGTATATGAAAGAGCTATGCACTAAAATATCGAAAGATATAAAAACGAATATCAACTTCTTACTACCCTATGTATCGCATATTACTTTTGGTAGATCTTCTTAATTCCTTGGAGGTCCATACACTCTACACCGTGTCTTAAAGGGAATTTATCAGGACTTTTCAAAACTTTAAAATTGGCTGTAAACATTGTTTCCCAATGTATCATGCCTATATATACTCAATGACCTCATATTGCCAAAAAGATATCCATTTAAACATGCCAAAACAATATATTGAAAAGGGATTTCCTAACTTTGGCTACTCACCTATATACTAGGTTAGACTAAAATAGACTTCCCGCTTAAAATTGCAACATGTTTTTGTGACGTATGAAATGATCACGTGATTTCATTTGGATTTTAATTTGATCCGTTTTACAGGTTTTCGCGTAATGAAATGGTTTCGTCTTATAAAAAGTCCGAATGACCACGTGAAGGTCGTCAAGCAGTATTCAAGTGTTGTCTATTTTTAGAATGGGAATTTCGTTCGAAGATTACCACCCTTATTTTGATATTGATTTTGTCACGCTTTGGTGGATTTGATATACCAAACTTTTCGAATTTTATTTATTAATGATAATGAGATGCTTTTTACCCATTTTAAAAATAATTTTATTTTTAAGACATTTATAGCATTTTTTCCTGATATAATCCCTTTAAAACAAGACTGTTCCCAGCATAACACGCTCGATGAAGGTTATCTGAAGTGCCTTATATTTTATCTCCTTTTTGATTAGCCTACACTCATGAAGGTCACTTGACCTTACACTATATTTCTCTTTTCACTCAATTTAATGATTCGATAAATCATGACACCACATATAGACATCCAACTTTGTTTCAGTTATTTGTGGTTAGTACAATATATACTCAGCAAAAATGAATCTTTACTGTCCTCGAACTTGGTATTTCTCAGAATAGGTTTAATCGACTTTCATTTCAATGATTTTAAATTGAAATTTTGTTTTTCTCAACAATTTAATGATACCTGAGTTTTAGAATAATCTAAAATATTATCAGATATCATCAATTTGAAATATGTACTAGTACATGTATATACATTGTACATTTTCTATTGTTGGCTGACCTTATGTTCAGTTTTATAATAATTCGTCCGTAAGATTAGAATCCGATTCAGCAGAAAATGAATGTCTGTTATCTGAGGAAGGACAAGATTCGTGCAGGCTGCACGGGTTCACGTGAATGCAACCAACACATTGGCCAAAACAACAAAGATGGGATCAGAAGAAAAAACATGTAGGAAGGGCTAACCAATTACTTTGCCCTGTTCACAATACGTTTCCGATAGTGTAAGTTTATTGTTTACTCAAGAACATTGTATCCATCAAAGCATCCAGTAAAGATAAAAACCAAGACTATATTACCTTTTGTCAAATCTCAATTATTTTATGATACCCTTGATCAATTGGTCTGGCAATCACAATGTACCTTGAAGCTGCCATATCTTCACCAAACACCACACATGGCCATCCAAACCCTGAAGAAGTTATAAACAGTTTCCATCCTATAGACAGAAATAGGATGACTTTGTACAATCTTTGATAAAAAAAAAAAATAAACACTAAGAAGAGAAATGGTGAGACATGTTATTTTTGTCGTCCTATTGACTAAACTATATTTGTTTAGATTTTAATCGCAATGTCTTGAACACTAATTTGAAGGAAGAAATCCGAATGAAATTAAAAATTATGTTTATAAAGTAAACATTTAATGAGCGTGAAACAATGCATGAAAGTACGTAGAAGTACCACTTTACTGATCATGTGACCTAGTAAACCAACTGCATGTCCACAGTCAATGTTCACGTGATCGTAAACTAAAGTGCAGGACTGTGGGTTATATGTAAATATAGCTGGGTACATCTGAAGAAGACTGTGACTAACATCGCCATTTAAAAGTAAGTTTAGTCACGTTCAACACAGTACAGGTTATTCACATGGCAGCCATCTGTGCTTGTCTCTACCAACACAGACTTCAGACCCTAGAACCGCTTTAACGTTTCAGACAGAGATAGGCTCAAATTAACAGTGTCAGCGGTGAGAGATAAGTAAGTGATTTTAAGACATTTTTTAGGTTACTCGACCACGGGAAGACCCTTTACATTGGCATCCTATATCAGCTTTGTACATATACTCCCTGTAAACATAAAGTGCTGATGTAAAAAAGAAGTATAATTATTAGACATACACGTGATACTTTTTACATACATGTACGGTGTTATAAAATTGCAATACTGAAAAAAGAAAATCGTTTACTGTGGTCGAATTGGTCTATCATTAACATCGTCAATTTTAGTATTGGTAAAAGGTATCGATATATTTATCGGTTTCGATACCATTGTCGTTCCCGTTATTATCGTTCGATATCGGTACTGTTATCGGTACAACTACTGTTATCGTTATCATTATCGTACGGTGTCTGTATTGGTATCAGTATTTGTACTGATATTGATATTTATATCAGTATTGATCTTGGCATTAATCTTGGTAAAGTTATCGTTATTATCGTTATCTTTTGGCGGTATTCTGGTGCAGAATATTAGTTTTTAAACTTCTGGATTTTACATCCACCCCACCCACCATTTGGCAATTCTTATGTTCCTTTCAAGTATCGAATCCGTTGTTTTTAATTGATTCAAATCGTTTTTCAGTTCATCCAAGTTGTTTACCTTGGAATATAATTAGTTGTTTTATGCATGATAAAAAATTGGTAAATTCCAAGGCTTTTGGCAAACCAGACACTTCTGACATTAAAGACTATTTCTTAAACATCTTACATCATAAATAACACTTTATCTATGTTCACCCATTTAATGCATTTTCATTTTAACAGGAATTATTATAAAAATGCATAGTTTAATCAAATCAACCAAAACCGATTTGCATAATATTTACAAAACGTGCACACAGACGCATCAATCGTTTTTTATTATGTCGGAATATCTGATTATCTGCTGAAATTATGATACACTTGATTATGTGCGGCGATAAAACTCGCCTAAATGATCGAAAACGATACATTATACTCCATAGCCACCACGTCGCATCATGATATGGCTGTTTTGTCTCCTAATGTGATTATGATGTACGCGTATGAATTTACAATTCACTGTGATTGGAACTATTTTTCCTCTATATTGGGAAATATTATATAACGATTTCGTAAATAATTAATGATAACACACTTTGTTTATATTTCATATTTGACGTGAAACATTTGATGGCGATACCGATATGTTAATATAAAATCCAGGTGGATTTGAAAAACATAAATTGAATTAGAAGTTCAAACAAACAGAACCAGATTTAATCGCGCTGGCTCGTACAGTGCATTAGATCTCGTGATATCGCGAGATTAATCATTATTTTTGTTATCAGGAATAAGCAATAATGTGTGCTGCAGGAATTGGAGGTATTTCTGTTAATGTGCTGTTATTTTTATTGTCTTTGTTGATTGGAAATAAAGCTTTGAATAACAAAAATATATTTTCCTTGAGAATTGTTTTAACCCCTCCAACCCCCACCCCCACCCTCACCAACACACACACACCAACATTTTATTCTATGATCTTATCTACTTAAGAGTATGAACAACATTCCGGTTAAACATACCTGATGCATTCCTATCACTTTATGTATGCATGTCTGTCGCCAACCATTAGTAATCTGCTAATCCTTAATATACTACTGTACGGTATACTGTAATATACTACTGTACGGTATACTGTAATATACTACTGTACGGTATACTGTAATATACTACTGTACGGCATACTGTTATATACTACTGTACGGCATACTGTAATATACTACTGTACGGCATACTGTAATATACTACTGTACGGTCTGTAATATACTACTGTACGGTATACTGTTATATACTACTGAACGGCATACTGTAATATACTACTGTACGGTATACTGTAATATACTACTGTACGGCATACTGTTATATACTACTGTACGGTATACTGTAATATACTACTGTACGGCATACTGTAATATACTACTGTACGGCATACTGTAATATACTACTGTACGGTATACTGTAATGGCATACTGTAATATACTACTGTACGGTATACTGTAATATACTACTGTACGGTATACTGTAATACTACTGTACGGCATACTGTAATATACTACTGTACGGCATACTGTAATATACTACTGTACGGTATACTGTAATGGCATACTGTAATATACTACTATACTGTAATATACTACTGTACGGCATACTGTAATATACTACTGTACGGCATACTGTAATATACTACTGTACGGTATACTGTAATATACTACTGTACGGTATAATGTAATGGCATACTGTAATATACTACTGTACGGTATACTGTAATATACTACTGTACGGTATACTGTAATACTACTGTACGGCATACTGTAATATACTACTGTACGGCATACTGTAATATACTACTGTACGGTATACTGTAATGGCATACTGTAATATACTACTATACTGTAATATACTACTGTACGGCATACTGTTATATACTACTGTACGGTATACTGTAATATACTACTGTACGGCATACTGTAATATACTACTGTACGGCATACTGTAATATACTACTGTACGGTATACTGTAATGGCATACTGTAATATACTACTGTACGGTATACTGTAATATACTACTGTACGGTATACTGTAATACTACTGTACGGCATACTGTAATATACTACTGTACGGCATACTGTAATATACTACTGTACGGTATACTGTAATGGCATACTGTAATGGCATACTGTAATATACTACTGTACGGTATACTGTAATATACTACTGTACGGTATACTGTAATACTACTGTACGGCATACTGTAATATACTACTGTACGGTATACTGTAATATACAACTGTACGGTATATTGTAATATACTACTGTACGGTATACTGTAATATACTACTGTAATATACTACTGTAATATACTACTGTACGGCATACTGTAATATACTATTGTACGGCATACTGTAATATACTACTGTACGGCATACTGTAATATACTACTGTACGGCATACTGTAATATACTACTGTACTGCATACTGTAATATACTACTGTACGGCATACTGTAATATACTACTGTACGGTATACTGTAATATAGTACTGTACGGTATACTGTAAGAACTTTAAATATAACAAAAGTCGTAAATGTGAAAATAAATGTCACAAATGTGAAACAATGTTTAATTACAAATGTCAAATCTGCTTTCACAAATGCGGAACAATATTTAACTACAAATGTGAAATCGGCTTTCACAAATGTGAAACAATGTTTAATTACAAATGTGAAATCGTCTTTCACAAATGCGAAACAATGTTTAATTACAAATGTTAAATCGGCTTTCACAAATACGAAACAATGTTTAACTACAAATGTAAAATCGGCTTTCACAAATGATATTAGGGCTTTTGGAGATACATTTACAAATGATATTAGAATTTTGAAATTTCTCTTTTTTTACATTTTGTTTTTCTTTATCTTTATTTTCTCCAACTATTACAGCCCAGCCTCGTTTTAAGCTTCATTTTAAGCCATAGATGATGTGTAATTTATTTGTGACTAAAATATGGTATAAACGTATTAATGGACAGTGTCCCTTCTTTAGCCCCTTCTTTGCATGACAAAAGAGCTTAATCGCAAACTATAAGAATTATGGATTGCTGTTTTAAATACATCACAGAGCCCTGGTTGTTATGGGACTTAAAGAAAAATAGGCTACGAGACACGGCTTAATTAAAGACGGTCTGTAAGGGCGGCAGTGATTGGGTATCACAAATTGCAATGGAATTACAGTTTAATGTGCTGGGAATTGTTCGGAAATGTTGAGAATTGTTGGCCATAAGCTGACAGACGGTTGTGGGACAGTTTTGTTTTGTTTTGCTGCTACCGATATTTTCCGAAATCTTGTTAATGCGCCAACTACGTGCCACATCACGTCCCCTCGTCTGATATTCATTTTGAAAAGATCGTTTGAAGTGTTAAGGGATAGGGGGCGGTGTCCTTTTAAAGTGGGGTCTGGCATGTTGGACGTATCCTCGAATATTCCAGCGTGCATTATAGTTAATTGTCACTAGGACCCTTTTGTGCTGACATTGTGTGATTATAGAGATACTTGAAAATAAAAGTATTCATTCTGAAATGCTCGCCACAAGAAACGCTTTACACACTGACTTTGTTTTTATTTTTGTGTGTGAAATTATAATATATGTAGGATATTAATTACATATAAAGATATCGCTTTCACGGTACTTTAGAACATAAGTTCGGTACCTTTTTTGAGTTAAGTATGTCCGTTGGTATACTTATTATAGGAATAGCGTTTTTTAAGACCATCGATGGGGCGGTCCTCTGTGGCCAGGTGGTCTAATGTGCTGCTGTCTCAAAAACATTTGTCACATGCTGCTTAGATCATTAGGTTCGAGCCGAGATATGTCCAAAAGAAATATATGTGGGAAAATGTGCAAGTTTCTTGCTGAAGGACAGTGGTTCTACGTACTAAGAATGGTTATAATGTTTTCTTGCTGAAGGACAGTGGTTCTACGTGCTGAGAATGATTATGATGTCTTCTTGCTGAAGGACAGTGGTTCTACGTGCTGAGAATGGTTATGATGAGCTCTTGCTGAATGACAGTGGTTCTACGTGCGCAGTATAGCTATGATATCTTCTTGTTGAAGGACAGTGGTTCTACGTGGTGAGAATGGTTATGATGTCTTCTTGCTGAAGGACAGTAGTGGTTCTACGTCCTTAAAATGGTTATGATGTCTTCTTGCTGTAGGACAGTGGTTCTACGTTCTCAGAATGGTTATGATGAGCTCTTGCTGAAGGACAGTAGTGTTTTTACGTGCTGAGAATGGTTATGATGAGCTCTTGCTGAAGGACAGTGGTTCTACGTGCTCAGAATGGTTATGATGTCTTCTTGCTGGAGGACAGTGGAGCTACGTGCTCAGAATGGTTATGATGTCTTCTTGTTGAAGGACAGTGGTGGTTCTACGTGCTAAGAATGGTTATGATGTCTTCTTGTTGAAGGACAGTGGTGGTTCTACGTGCTGAGAATGGTTATGATGTCTTCTTGTTGAAGGACAGTGGTGGTTCTACGTACTCAGAATGGTTATGATGTCTTCTTGTTGAAGGACAGTGGTTCTACGTACTCAGAATGGGTATGATGTCTTCTTGCTGGAGGACAGTGGTTCTACGTGCTCAGAATGGGTATGATGTCTTCTTGCTGGAGGACAGTGGTTCTACGTGCTCAGAATGGTTATGATGTGTTCTTGCTGTAGGACAGTGGTTCTGCGTGCTCAGAATGGTTATGATGTATTCTTGCTGTAGGACAGTGGTTCTGCATGCTCAGAATGGTTATGATGTCTTTTGCTGAAGGACAGTGGTTCTGTGTGCTCAGAATGGTTATGATGTATTCTTGCTGAAGGACAGTGGTTCTGCATGCTCAGAATGGTTATGATGTCTTTTTGATGAAGGACAGTGGTTCTGCATGCTCAGAATGGTTATGATGTCTTTTTGATGAAGGACAGTGGTTCTGCATGCTCAGAATGGTTATGATGTATTCTTGCTGAAGGACAGTGGTTATGCATGCTCAGAATGGTTATGATGTCTTTTTGATGAAGGGCAGTGGTTCTGCGTGCATGACATCGAAGATCTCTGACAACGAAATTCAATGTTGAGATGGCAAATTTCGAGCTGACATCATTTAATATTTATCTACTTAAAATATCGAAACACGAATATCAAAATACGTGCTTTGTATTATGTTGTAAGAACTTGTTTCAATATCATTGTAATATTATGTAAGTTTCAAACTATTTTATATAATATATAACACTCTTTGTAGTATTTATAATCATGCACACCCGTCGAGTCACAGTCTAGACAAACTGCACGTATATATTTATGATATGGTATGACTCATGGACCAGCTCTAAGTCGTGGGTGTAACTGAAAACCCACTTCATGCTCTCGCGGTATTAACGGATGCTTTCTATATATAGACTCACGTAATATGACGGCAATTCACCAACATTTCAATGGTTTCACTTTAGAGATAAAGAATATTGTAAGGATGGAAATATCTTAAAAAATATTTTTATCACATAATACAAACCGTATAGACGCTTTATAGTTAGACTATAATACCGTTGGCCTATAGGGTTAGACGTTGCTTTACAGCCATTACTGAGAGATGCATAACAAATGCTCCATGCATCATAGGGAAAATAAAAAACAGAATGTGAATCGCCAACATGAACACAAGTACCAGTGACGACATCAATGGTTAGAAAACATCGGATCTTATATTTTTTAAAGATACAAAACAATGTGGATAGAAACAAGCAAAATTCGGGAAATGTATATCAAGACCGTTATGCAAGCAAGTGGTTGGACTAGGCCCCGATTTTACGGACATTTAATTACTTACTTAAATAAAAACTTAAATATAAAAAATCATCTAGGTGATCACAATTTTAGACTGGCTTAAGTAAAATTGCTTATGTTTCATTGATATTGATTATGTAATATATGAATAACCAGTCAAAATTTAAGTTAAGTTTTTAAGTATTTCAGTAACTGTTGTTGAAACAGACACCAGATGTAGCTATTAGTAGAGTGATGGTGTCTAGCATTTTATTATCATTATTATTACAAACACTGAGATGCCATCATCAGTCACCCGTTACACTGTAGACTGCCGCGACGCCATATACTCAAACAAAACTCGTTAATGTCACGTTACACCCAGTAGTATATTCTCACGTGTGCGATTTCGTCTGATTTGCATTCGTATGATTGGCGATAGTTCAACTTTTTATTCCAATTTAACCAGTATCCAATAGCTACGATGCAGTGTGTCATTTACAACTCTTATATTGCGATCCCATGCTGGTTCAAAAGTTTTCCTTAACGAAGCCTCGTTTTTCACGCAAATCTGAATACCATCCAATCACAGTACACCCTTACAGCGAGCTGATATGCAGATAATATGCAAATGATAGGTAAATAATATAAATCATGCTATAACGTGTTTACCCATCGTCTCCATGGTCAGGTGATCAATTTTCCACAAAATTATATTCATAAACGCCGCTTTTGATGTTTTATTCGATATCGTCCCATTTCTGCATTCAATACAGGTGGACTTCAAAGAGTTATTTTACATTGCGTCAAGTACTGCTACAAAGCCGTCGTAAAATGCTGGGTGGATGAAAATTACAAATTATACCCCAATAACATAGAGTGGCATCGATTGTATTTGCATTATGAATTTCGGATAATGTGTTTTAAGTTAATAGCTATTTTTTTGTTTGAAAAATACCACTTTTGAGCTAACTTTTATATAAGAGAATATAGTAGCGACTTTAAATTCCATAAAGGACATTTAATAACTTGTTCTTTAGACCTATGGGACAAATGGTCGAGAGAATAAGTGTTTTAAATGCTATAATTTTTTATAAATGTTTGAAATAGGAAAAGATGAATTCAAAGGATTGTTTTGTGTTTTCAAGGATAAAGGACCAATGCTTTAGAGATATATTGAAAACTATGGCCGGTGTTTTATTCTGTTTAAAGTTGGTGAATATGAAACAAAATCCATCAATTAACTTGATACTTTTTGCGCGTTTAAACCAAGGACATGGATAGAACTATTTTTCTGAATGTCCTTATTTAAACTATATCAAACACATATGTATTCTTACGTCTTAAATATTGGTTCACATATGTAAAATAGCCCACCGTCAATTGGTAACATCATCTGCACCTAAATAAATGTAATGGTTTCTTTATGACTGTTGCACAACTGATGGATTTGTTTTTATGGGGTTTTGTACCTTTGCATCAACAATATTACCGTTATTTAACGGTAATCGCGTACGAAATCATCATTCCTAAAACCCGCAAGGCGGTTACTCAGTACTTGACACACCTTATCTCTATAAATCATTTACAGCTTCCCCACATATAGGAATGTGGGAGAGTCGTGGCTGTAGAACAAAGTTCATGGCAAATCATCACATAAATTATGTCAGGGCGGGGAATTGAACTAACAAAACATGGGCTAACAGTCAAACATGTTACCGGCTGATCCAGACGGGCCTGACAGATGGTTATTGACGACATATTTGTATTGCATTTTGCAGGAAAAATATGTCTCTCTGGGATGAGATAGCTTAACAAGTTAGCAAATTATCAAACGGAACCATTAATAAACAGTTACTTGTATCCTTCTAGATGTGGCAATCGGCACTAAGATCGATAGCACTAATAAGATAGTTCTAGGGCTGACCAAAATTATGTAACCTAGGGTTTTAAGTCAATCAATTAATTGAGTCTGAGAATTTAAATAAGACGTAAAACATGACATTTTTGAAAACTCTTCGAACGTAAAACTATCTAACAGAAACACAGATAAGTATACATATCATTGCTGTTGAATAGGCGTTAAAACTGAAAGTAATTATATGCTAATTTAGTTGTGTAATTTGCATTTCACGGAGTGTAATTCCCAGACTCCAAATATTGATGAGTTTAGGGTCTTGGTATAGCACGCATTATTACGCATTATTACGCATTATTACGCATTATTACTGTGGCATATGACTACGGCATGATACTTCAGTGAAAAACACACGACCAGTACAAGACAAGGGCCCTCGCTCTGACTTAAACACACAGAATAATTGCACGCACACATGATGGTTTAGCGAAACACACACACATGGTGTTTTAGTGAAACACACAGAATAATCGCACACAAACATGATGTTTTAGCATCATCCAGAATTTAGATGATCCAGAATAATCGCTTACACACACAGTGTTTTATCGAAAAACACAGAATAATCGCGCACACATGATGTTTTAGCGTAACAAGTATTGTTGGTGAATACCACCCCTGGTCCTACTAAGAACAACGCGGGTTCTGTCGTTTCAAACAAGTGATCATCGCGGTTGTTATAATCTCTAATAACTTACTGCCATGCAAAACCGTTACATGCGCGTGTATACGTGCATGCGTGTGTTTCTGTAACTAACACGTTACTATTTATGAAATAAGTACAATTAAATGAATAATTTTAAACTTATTTATTTTACATCGATTGTGAAACAAGTTCTTACAACTTTGACAAATCACGTTCGAAGTTTTCCTGGGTAGAACCAGTATAAGTGTCTTGCTCAAGGACACCACACATAGCCGTGACGGAGGATCGGACCCACGACCCTCTGATATTGGGTTCGGTGCTCTACCACTAGATCACGCGCTCAACATTAAAATGAATACTTAGACATAAAAAAACAACTCAGTATGGAACAAAAATACCAAACCTAAATGTTTAAAAATATGCAAGGAAAAGAGACTACCGTACGTTATCGGCAATCAGCCCAAATGTTTTTATTCTCCACAGGCAATCAGTATTTATTTATGATATAGCTGTGAGTTCGGTGGATGACGCAAGTGCTTTAGATAATTTATCACGGCATCGTTAGATTGCAAAATAAAACAATACAAAATAAAGTCTTGTAACTATTTCACTTGAAAATACGACGGTCATAAAAATTGAAAGTGCGTTTTTAATTGTAGATTTCGTTTGTTTTTCTAAGATTGTTGTACGTATTTCACCTTGTACCCGGAGTTGAACGTCCTGCAAACATTATCATAATGTTTACGCCAAATTTTAGTTATTTAATCACGTATCTTAGTTAAATACATAAATAACTCCGGTGTAAACATGGGATAGAGCAAGTATTAACGTACCTTTCACTGATACATTACAAGTAAAGTAGGGGGATCGAACCAACAAAATACTGATCCAGGGTCCGTCGGTTAACTGTATGATCACGCGCCTGATGTATGACGAAACTAAAACATATATAAATAACCTCGTTGTCTGTCTATCCGGGGTATACAACGTACTTTGACATGCGGATACAGGAATCAAGACGTGGAATTGCACGAAGATCGAACCCACGAATTACCGACTAAGGATTCATCACTCTACCATAAGAAGACGGCCCCGACGTATGCTATTTATGATACCGAGTTCTGTATCCGACCAACTTGCACTATTGCTGATGATGTCATGACCATAAATGGTTCAAATTAGTATTTCAGTTTTTTTAATTAAATATGGATTGACGAGTAAGCGACTTTCCAAGCGGTGCGAGTGTATACTAAATAGTATTTGAAATTCGACCCTAATGTCGTGGTTCGAACCCAGCTATGTATATTACTGTTTCTGGAAAGGTTTGCCAGTAACGTACAGAAGGTCGGTCGTTCCATTCAGATCCATACAAACTTGTCAGATTTGTTTAAAGAGCAATGAAACTAGCTGCCATAAATCTATTCTGTATTATTGGTTTGAATGCCATTAATTACATCCAGATAGCAAAATTAAATGTCAAAATGTGTTGACCGCTGAACTGCGCATGTTCGTTTTACAAACAGAGCAATGTCAGTTTGAAGAAAAAAACAGACATGTGCAATGAAGGTTCTAGTAAAAAAATAAAAAGTAATCGAAAGCACACGGCGTTTTTTGGGCGCATAAGCCCAAACCCAAATGCGGTATATGTATCATAAATATCTTTTCTAGGTTGACGAACCGCTGTTTCGTTTTTCCATAACATGTGTGTTTAGTTGGACGTAAACCCTAATTCATTATGTTACAGTATCATTAAAATCATTATTTTCAATACTTGCATCCTCGAATACAGCCGACGCACACGTCACTCACCGTGAACATCTGCAATGTTACCTTTGTGTTCATAACACTTCTGTTAAAATATGAACAATTTACAAACAGTGATAAAATATCAAGTATATTAATCTACAACAACCTTTAAATATTTACTCTTTTCGTAATTTAACCATTATAGTAACACGGGTAGAGACGATTCGAGATATTTCATTCAGAAAGTCTAGTCTTACGTAAATATTTAGAGATTTTTATAGATCTATCTAGCGTAGATGAAATCAAAGATTCAATATTGACAATAATAACATACCCCTGATATCAGTGCATATGAGCATATACGGACACCCTTCGCGTGTTTGCTTCCAGTTCAGGTTCTATTTGTATATTTGTTAAACATTGTTTATACATTGATAATATCGCATGACTCGTGTAAATGTGTGAACTATAGGTTAACCATGCAATAACGTTTATTATGACGTGTGGCCAGGGAGACTCCGGCTACTATTATAGTGGCTACATTCTCCGATTTTCTTATTTATTATTATTTATTATTTTATTATTATTAGTAGTATTTATTATTATTATTATTATAATTAGTAGTAGTAGTAGTAGTAGTAGTAGTATTAGTAGTAGAAGTAGTAGTAGTAGTAGTAGTAGTAGTATCATCATCATAATTATTATTATTATTATTATTATTATTATTATAATTATTATAATTATTATTATTATTATTATTATTATTATTATTATTATTATTATTATTATTATTATTATTATCATTATCATTATTATTATTATTATTATTATTATTATTATTATTATTATTATTATTATTATTATTATTATTATTATTATTATTATTATTATTCAATTGCTATTTAAACTGTTGTTGTTCCCGAGGTCATCAGCTACCAACTATTTTTAAGAATAATCTTAGATTTGACCTCAATAATTAGTTTGGGGGAACAAAACACACACTTAGAGACCAATTTTTGAAGTCAAAATTTACATCGATGTTGGAACACCGATTATATAGTCAAATAAACTCTCACAATTATTCTATCTGTCATGGTAACCCAGATATCTAAGGTTGAAATTTGGATTTTTCAAGCTTAAGTCTAAGAATATTCTCAAGAATGGTTTGTGAATACGACCCCAGAGAGACTCGAATATGGACCATCCGCTTTGAAATGTTGAGTTTATTAACTGATGTGACAAGAAAACTCAGTTTAAGCCCTGTATTCCCTGAGATCCTAAACAGCCAGTTTCGAACCAAAATAACAGAATCCCATCGTTTTAGAATCGTATAAACAAGAGGGTAAATAAACACTTCCATTACTACTCATATAAACGTAAGTGTACGCCAAGATTGTCAAATTAATGTAAATACATACTGAACAATAAAAATCACTGATGTCACACTTTTGGGTCAAGGTTGATTATATGTAGTTCATTGTATATGTTCACCGTTATAGGATACGAAAATATATGTATGATTATCGGAAAGTTTTTTGTATGTTTCATTTTCAATACACTTATAAAATGTATATTTGTGTATACGTATTAAAACAGTATAACGTCACTAGTATTTATTAGTAAGTGGGCGCGAAAAAAATACTCGGATAAAAGTTCATTAAATTTCACTCTTTTTTTTTCTTGAATGAAAAATGGAAGCCAACCTTCATGGAACCCTAAACTATCATCAGCCCTTTTTATGCAGGTTTCAAAGAACAAAACGTGTGGTGTGCACGGTATATTTCAATTATAACCGTGCAGTTGTCAATTTAAAACCGCAAAAACTATATCATCATACTGTAAAATTAATAAAACCCTGAATACAAATTATTGAGAGAAAAAATCTTGAAATGAATTACCCCCTAAAGCTTCCTTTAATTGCTGATCAATTTCTTTTTTATTCGCCAATTAATGCATTAAATGTGTTAATTTCACGGCTATCGTACACGACAGCCATTCCAACCGCGAACCAATCGGTATCACCGCCAGAGGGAGCACTAACCGTTGTTGATGCCAGGCTTAAAGTTACAGATTTGCTTCATTACTCGGCTAAGCTAGAGGAATCGAATTACACGTTTTCTCCACATAATGTTTCCGTGAAGTCGATTGTCGACGACAATGGGACAGCAATTAGAGCAAGTGGTGACAATACGGAAAACACCATCCGTGAAATACGCACGTGCGTTACATTTGTTCAGCATCGCAGTATTTTGTAAATAATTGAGTTCCATTGAGTTTATGTGATAATTTGTAAATTGCAAATAAATTTAATTAGTTTTTTTTTCATATTTTAATAGTAATGTAAAAAAAACACTATTTGTTAATGTTTCAAACTGTCTCTGATATTGGTTTAAACATCTTTTATTTTTTATTTATAATACAGAAATGGGGACTGGGTCGAATATTCGTACACATTATGTCAGGTTGCGTGTTCAATCTTCGGATAGATCAGGGTGTGGGTTGAATGTTCGAATAGTTCAGGTTGTGTGGTCAATGTTCGGATAGGTCAGTCTGTGTGTTGAATCTTTAGATAGGTCAGGTTGTGTGTTCATTGTTCGTATAGGTCAGGTTGTGTGTTCAATGTACGGATAGGTCAGGTTGTGTGTTCAATCTTAGGATATGTCAGGTTGTGTGTTCAATCTTAGGATATGTCAGGTTGTGTGTTCAATCTTAGGATATGTCAGGTTGTGTGTTCAATCTTAGGATATGTCAGGTTGTGTGTGTTCAATGTTCGAATAGTTCAGGTTGTGTGTTCAATGTTCGGATATGTCAGGTTGTGTATTGAATCTTCGGATATGCCAGGTTGTGTGTTGAATCTTCGGAAAGGTCAGGTTGTGTGTTAAATGTTCGAATATGTCAGGTTGTGTGTTCAATATTATGATAGGTCAGGCTGTGTGTTCAATCTTAGGATAGGTCAGGTTATGTGTTCAATCTTCAAATAAGTTAGGTTGTGTGTTTAATCTTAGGATAGGTCAGGTTGTGTGCTCACTCTTCGGATAGGTCATGCTGTGTGTTCAATGTTGGAATATGTCAGGTTGTGTGTTCAGTGTTACGATAGGTCAGGCTGCGTGTTCAATCTTAGGATAGGTCAGGTTGTGTGTTCAATCTTCAAATAAGTAAGGTTGTGTGTTCAATCTTAGGATAGGTCAGGTTGTGTGTTCAGTCTTCGGATAGATCAGATTGTGTGTTCAATGTTTGAATATGTCAGGTTGTGTGTTGAATCTTAGGATAGGTCAGGTTATGTGTTCATTCTTCGGATAAGTAAGGTGTGTGTTAAATCTTAGGATAGGCCAGGTTGTGTGTTCAATATTCGGATAAGTAAGGTTGTGTGTTCAATGGCTTCGGATAAGTAAGGTTGTGTGTTCAATGGCTTCGGATAAGTAAGGTTGTGTGTTCAATGGCTTCGGATAAGTCAGGTTGTTTGTTCAATGTTTGAATATGTCAGGTTGTGCGTTCAATCTTCGGATAAGTAAGGTGTGTGTTAAATCTTAGGATAGGCCAGGTTGTGTGTTCAATCTTCGGATAAGTAAGGTGTGTGTTAAATCTTATGATAGTTCAGGTTGTGTGTTCAATCTTCGGATAAGTAAGGTTGTGTGTTCAATTGCTTTGGATAGGTCAGGTTGTGTGTTCAATGTTCGGATATGTCATATTAACTACTCATATATATTGGGTTGGTTTCAAACTGGTATGTGGTGGTTATATAAGGATTTGTGGGGTATGCTGGTTAGAAGGGGGTTGGGTATGTAGACTATGACATGAGGGTCGACAGATCTGTAAATATGTGTGTGCATAAATGATTTAGAGGATGCATATTTGAGTTGAATATCTACTTTTCAAGCCAAGAAAAAAAAATGTGTGCTAGTTTACAACCTTGCGACTCTGCAATAGCAACATAGTAATATGTGCAACCCATTTGACAACACACTGATGGAAGAATCAACGTATACAATTTTACAGCAATTCCCTTGTCACTCTAAACAAAACCACACCTAAACATATATACATTAAAGTGGAACAAAAACTTGTGTTCATGTCGTCTGCATGCGCCGTATACTACTATATCACAGAATCATCTATTAAGCGCTATGAGATACCGTAAGCCGTATCTGGACCATCATAATGAAACCAGACCATAGATGAGTTTTTACAATACCGTAAAAGAAGAATAACGCCTATCTAAAACATTGTAATGAACGTCCACGACGCAAATGT
This sequence comes from Panopea generosa, assembly GCA_029582155.1. Classification (NCBI taxonomy): domain Eukaryota; kingdom Metazoa; phylum Mollusca; class Bivalvia; order Adapedonta; family Hiatellidae; genus Panopea; species Panopea generosa. The sequence continues at coordinate 38,057,737 of CM055897.1, read as the reverse complement.
GATACAGCTTATCTCAATGAAGTCGTTCTATGAGCCGATAATACATTTCGATTTTACTGGAAATTTCATTCCAACTTCAATCCAGGCTACAAAATTGGATCTGTCTATCGAAAGACCGATTCTTATCTTATTAATAATTGGACGAATTCTAGAATTACCTGGTAACGCACGTGATTGTATGATATCTTGCACCTGCATAATCGTGATCAACAAACGCTTTATTTCCATGTGGCCTACAGACATCCGGGTAATCGATCGATGGTGACAGGTAAATCAGGAATTGGGATTAGACCATTATTTTATCTTGTAATCAAAAGCCATCTTTGTCATTAATATATTGGTGAATTCAGGAGTGTGATATAATCAAATTAGCGTGATTGTTTTATCCCCAGTAATGAGTAATTTTATGAAAACGTCTAATTTTGTTTGACCGAAACTAGTTGGAAAACACATTGGTCGTGTCCCCGTCCTACTTTCCAGTATGTGAATTGTATGTTGTACATTCGCTGACAATTAAATTTTGTTTGGCCGAAACCAGTTGAAATACACATTGGTCGTGTCCACGTCCTTCTTTCCAGTAAGTGAATTGCATGTTGTACATTCGCTGTCAATTAAATTTTGTTTGGCCGAAACCAGTTGAAATACACATTGGTCGTGTCCACGTCCTACTTTCCAGTAAGTGAATTGTACGTTGTACATGTATACGCTGTCAATTAAATTTTGTTTGACCGAAACTAGTTGAAAAACATTTTGGTCTTGTTCCCGTCCTACTTTCCAGTAAGTGAATTGTATGTTGTACATTCGCTGTCAATTAAATTTTGTTTGGCCGAAACTAGTTGAAAAACACATTGGTCGTGTCCACGTCCTACTTTACAGTAAGTGAATTGTATGTTGTACATTCGCTGTCAATTAAATTTTGTTTGGCCAAAACTAGTTGAAAAAACATTTTGGTCTTGTTCCCGTCCTACTTTCCAGTAAGTGAATTGTATGTTGTACATGTATACGCTGTCAATTAAATTTTGTTTGACCGAAACTAGTTGACCGTATTCCCGCCCTACTTTTGTTAGTCACGATTGGTAGACTGAAGTTAGTTTGGCAACGTGTTTCGTCTTTCGATGTGCAATATGAAACTAACGTTAACCTTCTCCGCCTCAAATAATGAAGCGTTACACACCCGAAAAACTGTAAAAATATTTACATATTTGATCTTTTTGTAAACACTATTACAGTTCTAAATTAATACAGTCATTCAATTTTATTAATTATTACCATTCTTATCGCATTTGACACTTTATATTATATATATATATATACGTGTGTGTGTGTGTGTGTGTGTGTGTGTGTGTGTGTGTGTGTGTGTGTGTGTGTGTGTGTGACTCTATTAATTTCACTATTGTGTAAAGTTGATTTATAGACGGTAGCCTGAAATGTACTGACAACCTTATTGTAAATGTTTTTTACTAAAGTATTGGACAGGTCAAATTTGACAACTATCTACTGTGTGCGAATATGAAACCGACCACTTTGCTCACGGACAGTTGTCCCGCCCCTTTTATAGACTTATAAAAACATCGGCACACTTGTGGTCAAGAGGCTGATATTCCCGCGGCGACGGCAATACAGTGTCCATCGTGCCATGCAAAACACGAGTCAAATAACTCTAATTAGCTCCGCGCACGACGTGTCAAAATTGCTGTTTTGGTTAAACACAGGTTTTCATTATCTTATCGTTTCTAAAGAGGTCGTTTTAAGTGTACAGTTTTTCTAAGAATGATAAAGAATGACTTTATTGACATTACTGTCGCTGTCATTCAATGAATCCCGCCCAATATGACCTTAGCGTGAGGTCAGCGTCGATGTTTCAAAACTGCTAATGCTTGTCATACTCTTTTATAATTATGATATTAAGCGGAAACTATACTAATGTGTGTTTTATGGAATATGAATATTTCAGGATAAGGGACTGGTACTAACATATACATATAGTTTAAGAATTGTATCAGAGGGGATCGACTGTATGCCTCAACTATTACAATCGTTCAATTTAGTTTTTATTTCACGGCTTTTCATTTATATAATTCTACATTCGTTTTCATTTAATATTGAATTTATTAACGAGTTAGCAAAACTATATTATGCGAGGCTCTAATCGAACACAATATCATTTAAACCAACGAGTTCAATAACTTTTGATAATAAATGAGCTCTAATATATTTTTATCTCGCAGCTCAGAAAAATGGTATTTATACCATTCATTTTTAAAAGTTCTTTCAATAAGAAACGAGAAAACACGGGGTTCGGAGAGTCTACACTTTGTATATTCAGTCATCGTATGACGTAATGTATGACGAAACACGAGGGCTGATGATAAAAATCGTAGACAACGGTCATAATCAAAAACTGTTCACATGATGTAACTGCGGGAAAAACATTATGTTATCACTAGGTGGCGCTTACTCATAGAACTGTGTCCCGACGCAGAAAGTCTGGCATATAAGTTTGTTATAACTACATGTATTTCATAAAGAAATATTCCAGAAACAAGTCAAGAGTACCACCAGTCTTCCTTTTCCGAAACAGCATTCCAGCACTCGATGTTCTGCTGTAAGTGGTTTGGTGAATCGAAGAGATACTGCCGTCTCGTGTATAATACATGCCATGGTGAGCACTATTTCTGGTACGAAAATGATTTAGGGCTAAGTTGATCAATTACAGTAGTCCAGCACACCTTGATCAATTACAGTAGTCCAGCACACCTTGATCAATTACAGTAGTCCAGCACACCTTGACCAATTACAGTAGCCCAGCACACCTTGACCAAGTACAGTAGTCCAGCACACCTTGATCAATTACAGTAGTCCAGCACACCTTGATCAATTACAGTTGTCCAGCACACCTTGATCAATTACAGTAGTCCAGCACACCTTGACCAATTACAGTAGCCCAGCACACCTTGATAAATAACAGTAGCCCAGCACATCTTGATCAATTACAGTAGCCCAGCACACCTTGATAAATAACAATAGCCCAGCACATCTTGATCAGTTACAGTGGTCCAGCACACCTTGATCAATTGCAATAGTCCATTACACCTTGATCAGTTACAGTGGTCCAGCACACCTTGGCCAATTGTAATAGTCCAGCACATCTTGATTAATTACACTGGTCGAGCACACCTTGATCAATTATAATAGTCGAGCACATCTTGATCAATTACAGTAGTCCAGCACACCTTGATCGATAACAGGAACTCAACACGCCTCGATCAATTACAGTAGCCCAGCACACTTGATCAATTACATGCGCCCAGCACATCTTGATCAATTACAGTAGCCCAGCACACATTGATCAATTATTGAAGTCGAGCACACTTTGATCAATTACTGTGGTCCAGCACACCTTGTTCAATTACTGTGGCCAAGCACACCTTGATCAATTACGGTGGCTCAGCACACATTGATCAATTACATTAGCCCAGTACTCTTTATTTACAACAGTCCAATTTCTCAATAATCTTTCAATTACGGCAAACTTTAATCCACGTTTTTTATATGCATATATAGTTTATTTATTAAAGTGACAGATGCAATACATGCTAGTTTTACAACATTAGCAAAATTCTAAATGAATGTTTAGAAATATCTAGCCTTATAAAAATTATCAGTCACTATTTTATCAAAACTGCAGTTACTTCAACACAAATATTAAGAAACTTACATGATATTACAACAATAGTAAAATCATATAAATCAATGCAATGACAAAAAAGAAAAAAGTGTTTAAATTTGCCTTGTTTAATGCGCACTTTCTACAAACTTTGAGAGATATTTTTGCACTTTTAATAATATGTCAGTTTGATCTATTTATGAATGATTTGCATCACATTATTAATCGATTTTTGCGTTCAAATGTTCACGTAAAATATCAAAATTTGAGACAACAAAATATGATATGTATTTCATCTTCAACAATATTTGAATTGCACTGCATACAAAATCTTTGGTCTCTTGGTAAACAAATATACCAACTCGATTGCAAGGAATTAAAGTCACCTTCTTTGTCAATTTCTTTAAATATAGATTCAACATCTGAAGACCATTTTTTTTTACATCTTGAATAATCATATGAAAATATTTTTGTTAACCTTCTATCGTTGATAACATTTTTTTTTCCAAAACCGCAAAGCATTTAGTTTTTGTCATATAGTGTAATTTGGTCTAGAAATCATAAGAACAATTTAAATAAATATTGTTTGCTATATTTTGACACACGAGTGATTGCTGTTTCTTTCTGCTGGTAGTGGCTACTTCACTCGTCTGTACCCTGTTTAAGATTTTGAATCAATTCATTGGTTAAATCGACATTTTATATAAGGTTTATAGGAAGTTTGCCAAATAATACAAAGAAAATATATGAATGGGACATGAGAACATGTGTTAACTTCGCCAACACTGGTAACAGCTGTTTCAATATTTTTTAAACAATTGTTACAATTTGAATAAAAAAAACATGGCGTTTCTTTTATGGTTTTTCCATCAATACCCGGCACTTCTAAGATTTACTTACGCATGTGTTAAATTTAAAACATATATATCATAACAGTGTCAGTGGCAGAGTTGTCTAAGGTGTCACCTCGAGAACGCTTACCACTCACCGCTTAGGTCGTAGGTTTGAGTCCAGCTTGCTCCAAAAACTTTATGTATCAAGAAGTGTTATTACACAAGACCAAATATGTTTAAATTTATAACATAATTGCAATCTACAAATAAAAGGGAACTTCCAAATTTAACTTGCAAATTTATTTCCGAAGCTTTTGTTATTAGGTGGTCAATTTCAAATATTATTTCTTAAAATTTGCATTATTATATTCATTCTCATGATTTTGTTGATTACACAAATATTTATATTTTTTACAAAATGATTATAGCATAATTTTTATTACAGAGATCAATTTAAAGTAAATAGCATACCTGTCATGTAATGCAATATTTGTTATGTATATAATATGTATGTATATAATGACATGAAACTGTATTTAGATTAAGTCAATAAAATGCCTTATGTCTGTATATATGTGAGAAAGTTTGCCAGTTACTTGAAGAACGGTGATGAAATCCTATTCAAAAATATATATCATAATCACATGACACCAGTTGGTAATAAAGATACATGTATAAAACGGCGGGCAGAGTATTGCTAATAAATTATACATATATTCCATGCCCTATCGAACTATCGTAAAACTGGTGTCGCCTACATGAGTTAAGATTCCACGCCCTGCTAGGTGATTTGGCCTGTGCTATGTTATGTTGATTAATGCTGTTTCTGTTTACTGTTAACAACTGTGATTTGTTTGTTTTTAAATACAATCTCAAACGTATATCATTTCTTTTTTTATACATTTCTATTTATAGTATGAATTTAAAATGCACATAGGAATGAATTTAAGAAAATAGCTTCCTTTCCAGTTGTAACCATGGTACACTTAATCAACGAATCAACGAAAATTCGGGATGGGGATGCAGGGGAACACACAACTGCTGTTAGTTCATGTTAGTTTGATGCACTGCTTTATAATAAAGTAATCATTCATATTAAGTAACCTTTGTAATAAATAAAAGGCAACTGGGCGAGATTACTGGAACATATAATACAGTTCCATGACACTTTTGTCTTAAATTGTATTTGACTTATATGTATGATATATATTGTAATATGTGTTTATATGGCAATAAAATATGTTTAAACCAGATAACTCCGACTAACAGTTATATTTTCTCATTCGGAACACCTCGCATAAACACCGAAGAGTTCCGAATTATACGTTATATGTTCATGCTGTCTTCCATTTATTCTTTGTTTAAATAGGCCAGATGTTCTTGTATTTTCCTATGTATCACTTCAGAGTTAACTACTTTGGAGAGACGAACAAATTTGCTACACCGTTTAGAATATTTACTTATTTGTAGAATATAAACATTTGTCCAGAGAGCTACCAAAATATTATTTAGAGACAAATACAAACACGACCATCGTCAGACCGTTTTTATTAGTTTATTATTGAACACTGTTTCAATATTAATAATCAAATATGATAAACTCATACTGCTGTTTGAATATGTCATATGTTAATACGATACTGTAAATTCAAATATTGTAAAGCGATGTTTGTAAAATAGTAGACCTTGTGTTTAATTTATGATCAATGTAAATAGCAATGTAAATATTATGAAGATTTATATAGGCGTTGTTCAAGCTTACATATTATAGTGTATCCTCAGAGTTGTGTCCCTTTTTTAATTGTGACGGTTATACAGTTCTTACGCTATATATATATACTAAGTGTAATTCGGTTAGGAACATTGTCAAATTGGTTCATAGAGATTGTGTTTACCTGCTGCACATCAACAGAGCAATAAGGTATCACAACTGCTGCTTAAGCTGTGACTTTCAGACTGATGCATTTTAGAGCATCTGATGAGTTCTTTTATATAAACACACACACGCTAAGGTGTGCCACTGGAGTGTCTGTAAATGCTGTTCAACAAACCAGTTAGTGTACCCTTATATAGAATGGTATACGTTCAATACTTTCCTATTTGGATTTTTACAATGGAAATCTCGTATATTTTATGTAGAGCATAGGACAAATTCCACCTGTGTAGAGAGACCTGAAAGTTTAATTATATCATGTCTCAATGTTTGATCTTTCATCATCGTCTTCATACATTGATGGTATAGAATCAAAAGGTCGTAAGTTGGTCTTTGTTCCATTTACCGTTACAATCTTATAACCCTAGGCCATCGATACATTAAATGGACTATTTTTTCTCTGTGTTATCAAATGATATTTCAAAGATACACGTGGCACTTTTGAAAAATTTCCATTAACGGTATTCTGAAAAAATTAGCTATGTACATGATGTAAACATGAAATCATGCATGCAGGCGCTTTCTTTCGTGTCTTTTTTGAAAGAGGCATATCACATTTTGCAATTATTTTTTAAAAAAGTATAAAAAAAACATAATCCGTTTAATGCATTTTTATCGGTATGATAAAAAATAAGAAATAGGGAAATATCAATTAGAATTGTAAATGTTATGTTGTATACTATGTGCAGTTTTTTTAATAAAATAGTGTTTAAACTAAATATTAATTTGCATGTTTAACATTTTTTATTTATATTCCCATACATGGGTGGACACCTCTAGTTTTATGTAAAAATCATGTACAATTTGCTAGAAATGACGTTTCAGGCAGTTATTCCTGGGCTGCGTTTCACGATAAAAATCGCCGTAAGTCAATTTGGCACTTACATCTTGTTTGTTTAAATTTTGATCGACATTTTAAATAATAAAATTTCCAGAAAATATATAATCTTCTACAGGGTTTTAGGAACTTTGGATTCATTTTGATGAAAATTAAAAATATTATGAATAAGTGTTAGTTTACGTTTACGACGATTTTCGCGTACGTTTTTAGTAAAACGCACCCATGTACATAAATATCTCTGTATGGTGATACGCTCATGTTCGAGATATTGAGGAAGTTGTCTGCTTTCCAATGCAATGCATTATTTTTTAATTGTGTCTTATTTCAAAGTCCTCCGTACTCGCGTTAATGTGCCACTGTCGCATGAACATATCGATTACTGAAAGTTTATTTAATATTTGATGCCAACAGAGAACTGTTTATCTATTTAATGCTACTATTGGTTTGCATGTGATGCCATAAATACGAAATTGACCGGGTCGTCCTATTACTTTTGGAACACCCCTCGTATATATGATTGATTGAAGATTGATCATGCGTAAACATCTATGTCAACATTAGCAACCATGTGTCCCTTCAAGAGATTACAGATATTGAGGAGCCCTTTGGAAAATGTCTGATCCATTTCTAAATGTAGATGTAATTAATGTACTGGGGAAGCATCAAATACGTATAATGTATCAATTCTGTTACCAAACTGACTCCGCAGCAGAGATTAGTGTGTATGTAAAATAACGGACTATTTTGAGACAAAAAAGAAACAACCGCCATTTTCTCCCTGAGCGTTAATACTGTCACGTGAATCATATTCAACAGATATACATAAATTAACACAATAACTAAAAGTAGTGCGCCTTTTTATGTTTTAAACTTAGATTTTTATTCATAATGTGGTCTTTCTGATATGCTTTTTTCATGGCCAATTGAGATAAACGAAACATGCATTTTATGTTGCGTTGACTGCATTTTCACAGGCTGATTTCGTTTCTTTCTGCGACAGTTCTAGTATTCGCCAAATTTATATTTTGTTTTGACCTTTTTTATATTTAAACACGTATGACTGATAGCCTAGTCTAACAAATTAAGTTATAATAAAGCATCTTAAATCATTTAGGAATATTATTTTATTGAGTGTAGTATTTGATCAGTCTTCCAATTCATGTGAACATTTTATATGATTTCATGTGAGAAACCAACTGTCTAATTTCAGTCTTCCATGCGCCATATGGATGAAAATGAGAAGAAGTCGAACCATTCTTAGCAGACGTGCCATATACCTGACAATGCTTGATAGATCGACCCACTAGAAGTATGACAGACAAGTAATTGATGATGGGTGGTCTACTCTTCTAAGCAAATAGTCTGACTTAATATGGAAAGAACCACGAAAGCAAGAGTCCTTGGCAAACACATACGAAATTTGTTCTAAAATATATCCGTCGTGTTTTTATTGATAATTGATTGGATTCGTGACAAAACCTCGATTTACTCTTTCCCATTATTTAAACAACAGTTCCACGATACCGAGACGAGATGAGGTGCGTGTTTATTTCCCATCAACCCTTGTGTCAGGATATCCTTTCCATTTTTTTATAAAAAGAAACTCCATTTATTTTCAATTTCTTTAACTCTCCGTTGTTTTGTTTTTCAATATATATTAGTAAAATACTTTTGATAAGCCTTTTCTCATTTTTTTTTCATAACCGAAACGATATTTCTCTTAAACGACATACACTCCCAATTTTTCTATGCCATCCTCTCAAGATTTTTTTACCACTATTTAAACATCATTAACGGAAAAGGATAAATTGCTATCAGTAGACACGTAAAGAAGCACGTTTGTCGGAGTAGTGAAATGGATTAGAATCCCAATTAATGATCAGACGGGTATCGAATAACCAAGCCATTCATTAGTTGTTCCTGTAACAGAGCAAACTTCTGCGATTATATTTGAAAGAATCCTTATTTTTGACCCAGCAGTTATATCTTGCATGCCGTCATGTATTACCATATTTGAACATGTACTTATGGGTCGAAGACCTTCTACGAAAAATGGAGAAAAAAAATGTTTAAAAACGATGTTTCATATTCAAACATTGTTTTAAAAGGCATTGGTACTGCAAGTTCAGCTTCATACAAAGTATATACACAGTAATTTGTTCCAATTGTGTCACGTCTATCAGTATCATGTCTCAATTACGGTAATGCATATGTTTTTATATATCCTTAAATCCTATAAACCAGATCATCATCTCATTTTGTTTTGACATGCCATTTGTTTCAAAATTTATCATTTTTAAAACATATCTTTATCTTTATTTCCATGTTTTCAGAAAGACCTAGGCCTACAAATATTTGATTACGGCAAGTTATACATTATATATTAAAAAGCAGTCTATAATATACATTTTTAGTAATTAACATATGTTTTATGGTTTAATACCTATGCTTCGCACGCACGCACGCACGCACGCACGCACGCACGCACGCACGCACGCACGCACTGTCTTGTGCGAAAACGAAAAAACTTAACAAACTTGACCGAGGATTAGTAAACACACTTTCATATGTTGATATTTAAGTGATCATGTTCATCCAAGAGTTTGATTTTAACAAAAACGAAATCCAAGACAATTCCGTGGTTGTGTGTACATGTTTTTTTTTCTAGATTCAAAATAACAAAATATACAAATAAAATAAAATTAAATAAATACATAAAAAATAACAAACATCGGAAAAAATTATTGCACTATCGCACAACTAAATATTCTCTTCTCATAACACTTAAAAATAAAAACTTAAATGACGATTTCACAATTATATGATGCTATATATACATTATACAGTTTCAAACAATTTATATTTTATAAGTTGATATTGAATCTTCCCCTTTGTTGACCCTGTCTACCGCTCTCTCAAAGACTATTTTATTGAGCTGTCCTGGGTAAATGACCACATGCTTAATTAAAGTTTTTGTTGACCTAGTCCAGTGTCAATAATTATTGAACACAACATGTAGTGTAAATAGAAATGGACAAACATTGCTCAAACGATCACGTCCATTGCTTAGGCCGACCTTGCATAACGCGCTTTGATCGCTGTTGCGATGACGTAATGTCTCTGGACGTTTTAGATCGGTGTTGCATAAATAATATTTGCAGTTAATTTTGAGACATAATAATGCTAATAGTCTCCCAACAAACTGTATTGAAATAGTTGACGATGTCAATATTTGCACGTTGTGGTGTTCGGTCTGTGAAGTATTTGTACCAGGTTGTCATAACGATGTTATTTGTTGTCCCGCGTTTAAATTGTAGCTCGAATTAAGCTTTTCAGTAGTTGATGGATATGTGTTAAAACATATGAAATACATGACACGAATATTGTGGTTCTCAGGTTCCATGCACTCATTTGCCCCGCCAATGTATCAGACTTTGGAAGATTTGTGCAATATTTCTACGCCACGCGGAAAGTAATCGTAATGCAGTTGTTGTGAAAGTCAATAATAGATTATTTCACTCTTGTTTTCAAAATAACATTTTCTATTTCAAATTTCATTCAAGATAAAATGATTCTAAACGGGTCTAACTGAAACTCAGTATTAATCCAATCGTCGTGTGTAAAATGTACGGTTATTGCTGAGGGTCTGTTAGTGGGGGTGGGGGGTACCCATATGGTATATGCAAAATATAAATGACCTCATAAGGGATATGCAAAAAACACTATATGGAGAAAATAAAGTTTAAGATTGCGTGTCTCTAATTGTATGTATATCTCTAATTTTGAGCAGGAAAATGGTCAAACTGCATAAAAGGTCATCATGGTGTTTCTAAGATCGTGTAAAGATCTTAAAGAGCCTTGAAAATAGATCAAAATAGATCAAAAGACTCAAAATAGAAAAAAGTATTAGAATTTTAATTCAATTTTCGAATAGCATATGGAAAATCAATAACCTGATATGGCATATGCCAAACTATATTTCGCCTATATGCAGTATATGGCATATGGAAAAAAAATTATGGGCCGAAATGGCATATGGAAAAAACACTAACAGACCTTCATTCCTATACATCCCCTCCCCCCCCCCCTCTCTCTCTCTCTCTCTCTCTCTCTCTCCCTCTCTCTCTCTCTCTCTCTCTCTTTGTCTCTAGCTAGCTGTTTACCCGCCTCGTCTCTCTATCGTCTCTTCACTCTATTAGTTGTGTGCCTGGTCATTCAAACAGTCCAAAATGTTTCCAAATGTAAAAAGTAACATAAGTGGAATCATCAGACAATGATGTTTAGACATATTATATAAACAAATAATAAATATGTACACAACAGATAGGAGCGCGTATTCTAAGCGTCTAAATATACACATTTCCTCTTCTATTTGTAAATTTATTTTATCATTTATACCATAGCTAAATGTACGAACAGTGAAGTAAAATAAATTTATCTAACCTTAGAAAATCAACACATATATTTGCATGTATCAAATGAATAAATATAGACAATCAACAACAATATTATTTACAATGCCATTTTCTGAGCAGTCATATTAAATATGACTAAATACAATAATTTTCACATGATCAAATTTGCACTGCGATGGTACACTACAGAGAAGTAGGGCCGTATTTGTAGAAAAATATTGAAACAGGTTCCGATCAAACTGAAGTGAGATCATAAACATACGTTTGTTTTTGAATCATTGGTATTTGTTATCAAACATTTTGGTAATCTTCTGGATAAATGTTTAATTTGAAGAAAGAAATAATGCACGCATACAAATACTTTAATCATTGAAGTGTCGCTTGATGATTGTTGAAATGTGTGAATCGCCGTGCAATCTTTGATTAGCAATGGAAATGTATTAAATATACACCATTTGGTGCTTGTTGTGATTATTCTAGATAATGGTCATATATTTGATGTTGTGGTGTTTTTTTCATTTGAATGCTGTTTTTCTTGTGGATATTTATCGTATTTGTTTCTATTTTTTTAATATTATTTATACATGTATATGCAAATGATCTAAGTTTATTCTTACTGAATAAAATAATTTTTTCAGGTAAAGAACTAAAATGTTTAAGTTAGTATAACAATGTTCAATTTTTTATAAAGCAATGGACTTGTGGATATCTAAAAGTTTTTATACACTTCGTTATTGTATATGATATTTTGTTATACAGTATATGTACACGTTATACTCATGCTCTTCAAAATACATAACCTCCTGAGTTAAAATGTTTAGGTGATGAACACTGTAAAAGTGAAGTAAAAGTAAAGTATTTGTTTATTATAGTGTCACCCCTATTGAAAGGGCCAGCCACATTGGGCTTATGAGACACCTTTATGCTGTTTACAGTTACTTCCCGAAAGCTATCCTTGCCAGGCGTCAGGCTGTTAGACATTCGGTACCCCTCAATTTAACTAGCTGCTGAATAAGCAATCGGCCGTATCAGAAAAAATCCCAAGAGCTTCCACCAGTATTCGAACCTTCGACTTCCGCTTCCGATGCGGACACCTTAATCACCAGTCCACGGAAAATGTGTGTGCTAAATGAATTGATATCAAACAGGAAAGCATTTATTTAGTGTTGTATTCCTAAAACAATCCAGTGTAACTTATATTGTGTTGTTTTATTTCGTACGAGTATTTGTAGAAAAACTATTGTTAATACTGCCGAGTGTATAGAAGTGAGGTCATGAACTTACGTTTGTTTTTGAATAATTTGTAGTTATCATTAAACATTTCAGTAATCGTTTGGATAAATATTTATTTTGGAAAAAATACAAATACTTAAATAAAATATGGCTAAGTTGTAGTGTATTTGCTTAACAATAAAGACGAGCAATAAAACAGAGTATTAATTTGATATTATTTATATATACAAAATTAATGTGTCTTGAACACGTTCTATGCTCCAAGATGTTCTTTTATCAGATATTATTTAGATAAATGTTTTAGGAATAAGTCCATAGTTTCAAAATCACGAATTGAAATGATTAATCTTATAATACCAGTAGTAATAATAATATATTATTTAAGAAATTCGTATTTTGATAATTAAATGTTCTTATGAATTTGATATTAAACAGAAGTATTCTTTTATTGTTGTATAACGAAAAATCCTGCTTTAACGTACATCATGTTATTGTGTTGTTGTTTTTGTTGGTGTTGTTGTTGTTTTTGGTGGTGGTGGTGGTGGTGGTGTTGTTGTTGTTGTTGTTGTTGTTGTTGTTGTTGTTGTTGTTGTTGTTGTTGTTGTTGGATTTAGGTGAAAGATTGTGAATAATCGTAGCGTGGAAACAGAAGGGAAATAAGACTTAAACAAAAGCGTACATTTAAAGATATGCCAGTTATTATTTACTTTTGTCAGATTGGTTATCAAAACAGCCGTCTTATCCTTTAAACTTATATAAATTGTGTTGATGCTGCTTTAGTGACTGTGTTATTTGGAGACTAAATTCTCTGTTGATTATTTATCATTTATCCCCCCCCCCCCCCCCCCCCCCCACACACACACACACAAACTCCCTCCCCTGTTACCTCACACACACACTCAATAAAACAGCCTGTTAGTTCTGCTAGTTTTTTCTTTTTTGGTTGCGGTCGGCACTTCCAGAGTATATTGATCAGATATAAGCCATGTGTACCTTATTTGAAAATATTAATAAAACCATGTGCAAACAGGTAGTCTGTTAGTTTGTTAAAATGGTGAAAATCGGAAGAATCACTTACTTAAAATCATGTTCCTGCTCGCATTGAAAGGAAACCTGGCATCGTTATCTTTGTTCTTATCATGCAAAGGCTTCCAGGTAAAAAAATGTAAAATGTATATTTTATTTCTATACTCGAGTACACTCTGCTACAGCGCACGTACACCACGATCTGATTAAAATGTATTTTGAAGCACAGAAGTCAATGGAGAAAATGAAATAGCCGACAAGGTCATGTATGTCTCTTATTTCTGATTGTTTTTAAAAGAATAATTATAATGCAAAGACGACACATTTCAAGTTACCATTTAAACATTTGTTAATTCAAGAGTAAAATGCTTCTTTTTAATTGACTGATCCCATATAATTAAAATGAAACACTCTACTCTTGAATTAACAAATGCTAATAAAAACGACTATAAAATATTTTGAAACAAATGTGACACAGCTAATGCCGGTCATTTAAACTATGTATTGAGTGGTCACAATGGTTCAAATTAAATTAAACAATGTATTGAGTGGTCACAATGGTTTAAATTAAATTAAACAATGTACTGAGTGGTCACAATGGTTCAAATTAAATTTTGATGAGGATTTATTTAAGAGGATAGGAAAAAATAACATTTAATTGAGCCCCTTCAAACAATGAGATTCGCCTGCATGGCATGTAATAATATAAGTTAAACTTCTTATATTTCACACTACAAAAATATTTATATAAGTTAAACTTATTATATTTCACACTACAGGAGCATTTATATAAGTCAAACTTATCATATATCACACTACAAAAATATTTATATAAGTTAAACTTCTTATATATCACACTACAAAAATATTTATATAAGTTAAACTTCTTATATATCACACTACAAAAGTATTAATATAAGTTAAACTTCTTATATAATACACTTCAAAAATATTTATATAAGTTAAACTTCTTATATATCACACTATAAAAATATTTATATAAGTTAAACTTCTTATATAATACACTACAAAAATATTTATATAAGTTAAACTTCTTATATATCACACTACAAAAGTATTAATATAAGTTAAACTTCTTATATAATACACTTCAAAAATATTTATATAAGTTAAACTTCTTATATATCACACTACAAAAGTATTAATATAAGTTAAACTTCTTATATAATACACTACAAAAATATTTATATAAGTTAAACTTCTTATATATCACACTACAAAAGTATTAATATAAGTTAAACTTCTTATATAATACACTACAAAAATATTTATATAAGTTAAACTTCTTATATATCACACTATAAAAGTATTAATATAAGTTAAACTTCTTATATAATACACTACAAAAATATTTATATAAGTTAAACTTCTTATATAATACACTACAAAAATATTTATATAAGTTAAACTTCTTATATAATACACTACAAAAATATTTATATAAGTTAAACTTCTTATATATCACACTACAAAAGTATTAATATAAGTTAAACTTCTTATATAATACACTACAAAAATATTTATATAAGTTAAACTTCTTATATAATACACTACAAAAATATTTATATAAGTTAAACTTCTTATATAATACACTACAAAAATATTTATATAAGTTAAACTTTTTATATATCACACTACAAAAGTATTAATATAAGTTAAACTTCTTATATAATACACTACAAAAATATTTATATAAGTTAAACTTCTTATATATCACACTACAAAAATATTTATATGTGTTCAAACTTTTCATATTTATCACACTACATAATAATTTATTTACGTTAAACTTCTTATATATCACACTACAAAATAGTTTATATACGTTAAACTTCATATATATCACACAACAAAATAGTCTAATAAGTTAAACTTTTATATATCACACTACAAAAGCATTTATATAAGTTAAACTTCATATACATCACACTACAAAATAGTTTATATGCGTTAACTTCATATATATCACACTACAAATAGTTTATATAAGTTAAACTTCTTATATATCACACTTCAAAAGAATTCATGACATACTTTTTCAAATATAAATTCTCTACTATTTTGACAAAAAATTAGTAAAATTGTCACATATAATAAATAAAAGAAAATCAGAATAAAACAAATATATTTAATTATGTACACTATTAATTAATTCATTCATGAAGTATATATCTGTCACAATTACTGTCACGAAACCCTGTCTCGGGTTAAGTACGGGAAACAAAGAAACATTCATGAAAGAAGAAAACGCAATGTTTGCAAAGCATCACATTAACAATGCTAACAAAACATAAACGGCAAATTCATCTTACAAAGATATAACAAAAAAAGCATTGATTAAAAAAATAAATCATATCGGTGTATAATATGCACTAGATAGTGAAGACTGCTATAAATAAATGTTCAAATAATTCAAGATGTTAGATATAAATAGTTCTACTAGTATTTGAATTGCAATATGGCATTATTTGAAGTGCTGCAGTGTGTACCAAAATATTGAAACAAGATTTGATTGTGTTTGACAAATGTCACAGTTCAGCGTTTGTTTTTCAATCAGTTCTGTTTGTTCCTAAATATTTTGGTAGTCGTCTGGTTAGATATTTAGATTATACAAATGTGTAAATACTTGAATTACTTTAAATTTCAAACACAAACCTTGTTGTTCTCAGATTGGTATCAGCGGAGTATGAATATATAGTGACATAAGGAGAGATATATTGTGTAATATATCTTTCTGTGTTGCATAGTGCATGGACGAATATTTTTGAATTGCTGTTAAAGTAGAAGAGTAACACATTTCAAACACAAATCGTGTTGTTCTCGGAGTATTTTCTGTTAGGTATGGATACATATTGACACGGGGAGAGATGTGCTGAGTGTATATGTCAGCCTTGCATATTGCATGGGCGAAACTTTTCGAATTTCTTTAGAACAGAATAACATTAAATTTCAAACACAAACATTTTTACAAGAATATTTTCACCCGAGTAATGATATATGTTGACACGTGTATATATAAGTTGTGTTTATATGTCATTTTGCCTTGCATAGTGTGTGGAAGATTATTTTTGTATTGCTGTTAAAATAGAAGAATGAATAGATATTGACACGGGGAAAGATCTGCTGTGTGTATGCAATTCTACCTTGCCTAATGCATGGACGAGTATTTATTTTTTATATTGCAGTTAAAATAGAAGAACTATCAATTTTAGACAAAAACTTTGTTGTTCTCTGAGTATTTTCTGTTGAGTATGGATACATATTGACATGTGGAGAGATAGGTTGTATTTATATGCCATTCTGCCTTGCATTATGCATGGGTGAGATTTTTTGTATTTCGTCAGAATAGAATAACATTAAATTCCATACATTATTTTCACCGGAATATGGACATATATTGACACAGGGATAGAGAAGTTGTGTTTATATGAAATTTATGGTATTGTTATTAAAATTGAAGGGCATTAAATTTCAAACACAAACATTGTTGTTCTTAGATTGTTTTCAGTCGAGCATGGATATATACTGACACAGGGAGAGATATGCTGTATTTATATTTCATTCCGCCTTGCATAATGCATGAGTAAATATTTGTGTAATGCTGTTAAATAGACTAACATTACATTTCAAATACCTTGTTGTTCTCCGGTTATGTTCTGCTGAATATGATGTATATTGACATAGGGAGAGATGTGTTTATATGTCTGTTAGAAAAATGTAAATAAGATCGCGTCTGTCACACCATCAGCCCGCCGGATTTACTGTTATTGCCTTTATATGTATATGTCTTATTAATGCTATTAAAGAAAAGTCTAGCGCCATTTTCGCAGACATATAACATTCGGCATATGGAAAAAAATATTTTTACAGTAACATGGAAATATATTTTTACAATAACACTCCATTTTCACGAGTTATATGACTATGATGTTTAGAATACAGAACTTGTATAATATAGCATATTTTTTGTTTAATGTTATAGGAGTAAGAAGTCTAAATCTTGACTTTCATAGACTTTCTAATTATTTAGCTCAATTTGTAATACACGCGTTTTACATTGGACAAGTACATAATATTCGGTAATAATGAATGCAAGAACATGAATGATTTGTTTATTGTTTTATGATATTGTACCTGTGGATTTTATATTGTACGTACACAATCATCTAGACGTTTGTACCGCAAATAAAGTGTTGCGTTCGCATACACAGGTGCGACTCACTTAAATGCGCTTTCTGCAGAACAGATTGGTGTTGCTGTCATTAATGTTGACGTAATACCACTGTCTTATTGCAGAAAAATCCGGAAATTACCATCCGTGAGTTCATTAGAAATAAAGACTACATAGGTCCAATGAAGACGATACGCCACAAATGAGTATTATATCTGCTGGAATAGGAAAATAATCATTTTAAACAAATCTTTACTTGTTTGTTTGTGTGGAATTTTTAAGAGAGTCAGTGGCAATTCCGTAAATAATCATCGTTCCTATAATCCACTGAATACTTCCCCCATATTCAGAGGTGGAAAACGCATGGCCGTCACCATTCATCACAGAGACTGTGGCCGGGCGGTCATCTGAACTCACGATCCCTGGACCGGCTTAGCTGACCGAGGCCACTGAAATACACAAAATACAATTACTTTATTTACGAAAATAGAATAGACTATGTGACAAAGTACACATCGTAACTGCTATTTTGAGATATGTGATTGTTGATATATCTCTCTTCTACTTAACATTAAGGTTTACAATTAAAAATAAACGTGACTTATAACTAGTATTATAATAATATACACTATATGAAACAATTACAGAAATTATTAGTCGTATATATTTTTACTTGTCTTGATTCTAAATGAATTTGCTATACTTTTTCTTAGCGTTATTCTGTTCTGCATACACATATATTAAATGTGGTTATTTATAGTCATCTAAAGTAGTTTTTCATACTTGTTTATTTTATTGCTTTAGTCTTCAAGCATTTATCACAACCTATCACAACATCAGTATTACGGCGGCGTAAGCAGTATCTACTTTCGGAGAAAGTGATCAATGATCGACATGAGTCAGAGAAATCAGAAATAATATCAACAGCTAGTCGCAGTATGTATGGTTTTGATACATGAACACAACAAAAATCACGAACATGTTAAAGAGGACACTCGAACCCGAACTCTACTATTGAGATACTTAGACGCATATTACATGCTTCATCTCCCCTCATGAACCAACTCAATAAAACCAAGTCTGACATTTTTTACTTTTGGTTACACTCTGTGATTCCAAGACAACCGCTATCAGGTGCTTACTAGACTCGTTCTGTCTATAGATTGTCTTTATGGTCCTTGGTGACTGTGTCCGTTGATGCGTCTCATGGTGGACATTATATTGTCTTAGCTTTAATTTGTCTTGAATATTCTACTGATCCACAGAATCATTAAACAATTACCAAACGAGTTATTAATTTGTAACACAATTCGTCATCTTGGTGCAAAAAAAGTGCAAATGCTTATGGATTATATAAGCGGTTAGATTTGTGTTGCTCCATGACAACGAAATAACAACAGAGCGTCATATGATCACCACCCACAATTGGTATCGGATAGATCTAAACGCAACTATTCAGCAGTGCTGCTGTGAGTTTAAAGTTATCTAATACAATTACATGGTTAAATTTAAACACCTATGTCAATGCATCAATTATACACTAAAACAAGCGCACAAAGGCAAAGATATAAAAACAACTGAACTACTTAAAAGCAAGATTAAATTTAATGACATGTAAAACCAAACATTAACCACCAAACACTAGCACAGCCTACGACACTAATAGCTAAATACTGATTTTGTTTAAAGCTCAGGCAATTGTGATATATGACCAACACGGTGTGTAGGAGTAAGCCTTTCAAAATAGGTAAGTGATCCACGATCACATGTTTAGTAAAAAAAACAAAAAAAACAGGCGGAGAGTAAAATGTAGAACATCGCCAAAGATTCGGAGTGACTGTTGAAATGATTATTACACAATTTACTAAGTGTCCCGCAACTTCACCTTATCACTCAGACATTCATGTCATTAAAATAATACTTAAATTATCTCTTATATAGTGTTTGGTTTGACGTTTACTAGTATAAAAAGCCAAGCCTATTTTTATCTTATATGATTATGAACGTCTGTAATTGGTCATCAAGTCATGTCACTAATTAATGCCCCAGGTGTTACGACTTTTCACACAATATCATGAACTTCTATATCTAGGGTTCGACCTTTCTCAAGGGGCACCTTCCCTATACATAATTCATCAAACACGTTCACGCCCAGTTATAGTTTTCATCCCTTCTTTTCATTTTGTAATTGGAGCTAGCCACTTGAACGTGAAATGTGGTCAAACCTACGTCAAAGTGTGGTTTTATTTCGTTTAATTGATCAAGAGACAAGTACGGCGAATAATCGCTGATAATTGTTTTCTTTTTGGATGAAAGAAAATTTTAAAATCTGGAACTATATATGTTGTTATAATACTACACTATCCTGATATATTTGAATAAAATATTACGACGGTTAGACAATATTAGCATAAAGGATATAAAAATATTTTGGTTCTAGAATTATTATTTGAAAATATATAATGGTACTACTAACGTTGACAGGGTCAATTAAGTAGTGTGTATATTATGACAGCATCGGATACAGGCCAGTACATGATAATGCTTTATATGTCCTGGGAAAATTCTAGTTTTTGGAAAATACACGATTTCAATGTTTTTATAAAAAATCACAATTAAAAAGATTTCTTACAAAAACATCTGAGCAAAGATTTTGAAGAAAAAAGTTTAAAAAACGCGTTTATATCAATTTTGTAAGAACATGTCTAAACAGGGGTATAAATATATATATATACTTATTAACGATCTGTTTAAATGTATGCAATCGACATAACCCAACCTTTAACCCAATCCCTTCTAAACAATAACAACGCAATAAACACAAAACAGTGAAGTACAATGAATTGTTTCACCCATCATATCTTGATGCGTTGTCTCTTCACTGAAATATGTTTTTCAAACATTGCTTACACGTGCGCCCTCACGTTTACACATAATATATCTAATATATATTATCTACATCTGTCTTTATATGGTTCAATTTTTAACCGTTTTCCGTACTTTTGACCTAGTATTTGTATTACTTATTCCAGTTAATGTTATTATTTGATTGATGTCGGTGGATTAATCTACGCTCCATCCATCCCTGTCAGCGTCTCGGGATTCCTGTTATATTAACAACTTTGTCAAAATTAAACATTGTTATTTCAAAACTACACACTTTATTTTTCACTGTTAACTAGACATAATTTGATATTAATTTCTTACGTTAGATTACTTTGCTCTGTATGGAAACATTTATGTAATTAAAAAGGAATGTTTAAAACTTCATTTTGCAGCATCTGTGGAAAATGGTTTGGATGAAATAAGTTAAATTCGCCATATCTTGTTTTTTGTCAAACGTTTTGTTAGTTTTGATATTACAACAGCCCTGTCTCCGTGAATACAGCGCAGGTAACCATGGGCGGCGGGGAAGATTGTCATTGCACGTTAGCGAGTCATGGTGTTAGGTCTGTTTCGTTTGCGTGTGCGTGTGTTTTTGGTTCTAAGGTTTTTATCCTTTCCATGAAATAGTCCCGGCTTGGCACTATAGAGTGTGGGCTATTATTTCGTTTGTTTCAAATTTGATCAGGTAAACTCTCTAACACGAATGATAATTTTGGCTACAAAGTCCCATGTGACATCCATAAAGTTCATAGTTCACTCTCTCTAATACCGGATAAATAATAAAATAGTCCCATGGCAATATTAATCAGTTATCTTACAGAAAATCATTGCACATAAATGAAAATGTATTATCTGTGAAAAAATGTAAACAAAAATTTTATTTCACACTTTTACCGAGAGTAAAAGTATGTAGCTTTAATGTGTTGCAACAGTTAAAGTATATCGGTGCCATTTTTGAAAAGGTGCTATCGCCCCCTGAGACTTGAAGACGATTGCTTTGTATTTGACACCTCAACAACCGTTTAAGAAAACAACATTTAACTAATACCGATTAGCTAACCACTTGTTTTTGTCCGAAGAACTAACATTTTGGTCGCATTAAAAACGGATTAACACAGAAGAAGTGGCGACGTTTATTCTGCATGCTTATCAGGACTCTCGATAGATTAACTATCAACCACTTCTTCACGTAATGTTTTCTTATTTAGGAGCCAGGTTAAAAGGTGGCGCTATTTGAGTAACGGACTTTCCCAAAATCATGATTTTGGTTATGTAGAGACGTGTCTGTAAATGATATGGCATGGGTACTCAGTCTTCAGTACACTTTCTTTACAGGTACTTCACAACGCTAGAGTTGGATTAACTGTTAAAAGTGACAAGTCCGCTGTATTTATTTAATATACTATAGCAGCGGCACAGTTCTTCAAAGCCGTACTCAGGTCAATGTGCAAAGGTTCATGTACACGCATTTGTATCCTCCCCCCCCCCCCCCCCCCACACACACACACACACACACACACACAAAGATGGCATTTTACTATACATGATATGTAAATTGTTGAGGCACCCAAGAGATATGAAAACGTGACACAGGAAGAGATATATAAACATATAAACGTGAGTGAGCGATATGAAAGAGGATACTTATTTTGAATGAAAACACCAAGTGACACCAATGCAGAAGATACTAAATGATTCATCTCATCTAAAGAACTAATAACATCACCAGACAATAATTACTGTAGGATATGGATGTATACACTGGTGCTCAATGTGTTGCGTTTTCATATCTCTTCCTGTGTTGCGGTTTCATATATCAAAAGCTTTCGGAGGTTTCCCATATGAAGTTTTTTCAAAATTATATGATAATCTTGTTTTTACCCAGTTATTGCGTATGCGGCGGGAGTTTGGGGTACACATAATTTTAGTCGCATAAATGCTGTCCAGAATAGAGCGGCCTGATATTTTTTAAATGTGTGTAAATACACACCAAACTCTGCAGTTACTGGAGATATAGGATGGACATCATGTATAGGTAAAATGCGGAAATGTGTACTATTAAATTGGTGTCGTATTAATATGCAAGACTATATAAAAAGATAGTTTTATGGTCAAATTCAAAAAGCAATAATAGATGCTAAAACTGGAATTTTAAAGTATTAGAAATGTTGAAAACATATAATGTAGAAAGATATGATAATGTTAATGTAAATCCAAATATATTTGTACTTTTAAACGAAATAATACCACTGATTGTGAATGACGCTGTCACAAAGTGGCATTAAGATGTAAATAGCGAAGTTTCGCAAAGAGGTAACGGGGGAAATAAACTTAAACTTTATAAATAGTTCAAACATGAATATATTGTGGAACAATACTGTAAATAAGTATACAATAGACGCCATATAGATGCTTTAGCAAAATTTTAAAGTGGCACTGCTCCAATAGCTATAGAAACTGGAAGTTATAGACAGCTGAGTGTAAACGATCGAGTGTGATTTCATTGTAAAGATGAAGTTGAAAATGAGATGCATTTGTTACTAAATTGCCCTTTGTTTGATTCGATACCCATTCGATCAGAGTTATTAACAAAAACTGTAAGTGTTTTTAAGGAATTTAATTCGTGTAACGATAATGATAAACTATGCTATATACTATCGAACCAAAGTGTTGTGAAACTCAGTGTCAAAACCTGTTTTATGATTTTAGAGAGGAGAACAAATATTTTATATAGTTGTATATAAATAATGTAATAGTTGGTATGAAGCATTTTAACATTGTAGTGAGAAGTCGGTGCTTATCACTTAATTCTTGATCTGATTTAAAATGATATTCGATTTTTTTAAATATTTTTTAAGCTTTAAGTAGCAGATGCGTTAGCATTTCTTTTCTTATTTACATCGTAATCTTATATAAATTTGATAACATTTTAGACAATATGTCAAGATAAATGTGTTAAAACGTGGTGTGTTATATGTGCTATTCTGCAAGTATGCTTGCTATTCTGTAAGGTTATCAGTAAACATGCAAATATATAAACAGCAAGTATTATTAATTGTGATAAATTAATTTAAATATGTTCGATATGTTTTACATGTAAATATAGTCTCTTATAATTCTTTATAGAATGACAAAGCTGATTGTTAAATACAATGTTTTATCTATGTATATATTGTGTATTAACCATGATGAGACTTAAATAAAGAAATATCTATCAATCCTCCTATGTTGCGTTTTCATATCTCTTCCTGTGTTGCAGTTTCATATATCTTCCTATGTTGCAGTTTCATATATCTTCCTATGTTGTAGTTTCATATATCTTCCTATGTTGCGTTTTCACATCTCTTCATGTGTTGCGTTTTCATATCTCTTCCTGTGTTGCGTTTTCATATCTCTTCCTGTGTTGCGTTTTCATATCTTTCTATGTTGCAGTTTCATATATCTTCCTATGTTACGTTTTCATATCTCTTCCTGTGTTGCGTTTTCATATCTCTTCCTGTGTTGTGTTTTCATAGATCTTCCTATGTTGCAGTTTCATATCTCTTCCTGTGCTGCGTTTTCATATATCTTCATATGTTGCAGTTTCATATATCTTCCTATATTGCGTTTTCATATCTCTTCCTATGTTGCGTTTTCATATCTCTTCCTGTGTTGCGTTTTCATATCTCTTCCTATGTTGCGTTTTCATATCTCTTCCTGTGTTGCGTTTTCATATCTCTTCCTGTGTTGCGTTTTCATATCTCTTCCTGTGTTGCGTTTTCATATCTTTCTATGTTGCAGTTTCATATATCTTCCTATGTTACGTTTTCATATCTCTTCCTGTGTTGCGTTTTCATATCTCTTCCTGTGTTGTGTTTTCATAGATCTTCCTATGTTGCAGTTTCATATCTCTTCCTGTGCTGCGTTTTCATATCTCTTCATATGTTGCAGTTTCATATATCTTCCTATGTTGCGTTTTCATATCTCTTCCTATGTTGCGTTTTCATATCTCTTCCTGTGTTGCGTTTTCATATCTCTTCCTGTGTTGCGTTTTCATATCTCTTCCTGTGTTGCGTTTTCATATCCCTTCCTATGTTGCGTTTTCATACATCTTCCTATGTTGCAGTTTCATATCTCTTCCTATGTTGCAGTTTCATATATTTTCCTATGTTGCAGTTTCATATATCTTCCTATGTTGCGTTTTCATATCTCTTCCTGTGTTGCGTTTTCATATCTTCCTATGTTGCGTTTTCATATCTTTCTATGTGTCGTTTTCATATCTCTTCCTGTGTTGCGTTTTCGTATATCTTCCTATGTTGCGTTTTCATACATCTTCCTATGTTGCAGTTTCATATCTCTTCCTGTGTTGCAGTTTCATATATCTTCCTGTGTTGCGTTTTCATATCTCTTCGTGTGTTGCGTTTTCATATATATTCCTATGTTGTGTTTTCATATCTTTCTATGTATCGTTTTCATATTTCTTCCTGTGTTGCGTTTTCATATCTCTTCCTGTGTTGCGTTTTCATATCTTCCTATGTTGCGTTTTCATATCTCTTCCTGTGTTGCGTTTTCATATATCTTTCTATGTTGTGTTTTTATATCTCTTCCTGTGTTTCGTTTTCAAATCTCTTCCTGTGTTGTGTTTTCATATCTTCCTATGTTGCGTTTTCATATCTCTTCCTATGTTGCGTTTTCATATCTTCCTATGTTGCGTTTTCATATCTCTTCCTGTGTTGCGTTTTCATATCTTCCTATGTTGCGTTTTCATATCTTTCTATGTTGCGTTTTCATATCTCTTCCTATGTTGCGTTTTCATATCTCTTCCTGTGTTGCGTTTTCATATCTTCCTATGTTGCGTTTTCATATCTCTTCCTGTGTTGCGTTTTCATATCTTCCTATGTTGCGTTTTCATATCTTCCTATGTTGCGTTTTCATATCTTTCTATGTTGTGTTTTCATATCTCTTCCTGTGTTGCGTTTTCATGTCTCTTCGTGTGTTGCGTTTTCATATCTTCCTGTGTTGCGTTTTCATATATCTTCCTATGTTGCAGTTTCACATATCTTCCTATGTTGCGTTTTCATATCTTCCTATGTTGCGTTTTCATATCTCTTCGTGTGTTGCGTTTTCATATCTTCCTATGTTGCGTTTTCATATCTCTTCCTGTGTTGCGTTTTCATATATCTTCCTATGTTGCAGTTTCACATATCTTCCTATGTTGCGTTTTCATATCTTCCTATGTTGCAGTTTCATATCTCTTCCTGTGTTGCGTTTTCATATCTTCCTATGTTGCATTTTCATATCTTCCTGTGTTACGTTTTCATATCTTCCTGTGTTGCGTTTTCATATCTTCCTCTGTTGCGTTTTCATATCTCTTCCTGTGTTGCATTTTCATATATCTTCCTATGTTGCGTTTTCATATCTTTCTATGTTGTGTTTTCATATCTCTTCCTGTGTTGCGTTTTCATATCTTACTATGTTGCGTTTTCATATCTTACTATGTTGCGTTTTCATATTTCTTCCTGTGTTGCGTTTTCATATCTTCCTATGTTGCGTTTTCATATCTCTTCCTGTGTTGCGTTTTCATATCTTTTCTGATGTTGCGATTTCATATTTCTTCCTGTGTTGCGTTGCGTTTTCATATCTCTTCCTGTGTTGCGTTTTCATCTATATTCATATGTTGCGTTTTCATATATCTTGAGTGTTTTTAAACACCTTTAAAATTTAATAATATTTCACTTTCTGTTTGCCATATAACTGGATTTTTATTCTGATAATATATTTCATTTCAAGATACTAGTAGCATGGTTTATGGTTTGTTATAAATATGCTTGTACGGTGATTGGATGAATGCAACTATTGTACTGGCAGAAATGGTTTGAAATATTTTATCAAAGAACCATTTAAAAGATGGACAGAACACATACGAAATTAACAGCATAATCGGTTTTATTGCGCCTTTTCGCGAGAGGTAACTAAATATAGAACACCTCTAAACGCCGCTATCACTGACTGCAATGTGAGTTTTGCTCCTTCTAAAACTAAGTTTCGTCGTTCCATCGGTGAAATGTTTGACATTTGTTGGCAGAAAACAAAGTTAGTTCATGGTTATTTAATAATTTGATGCTTTTAAATACAAAATTAATTTCTTGTAAAAAATAGTTAAGAGATTGTCATTACATAAAATGTCATCGTTAATTGATTCGCGAATATCGCATTGTTCGCGTAAATAATTGATGAAATAACTCCTTCAATGCCTTAATTTTAATCTTTAAACACTATCTTGATAAAAAAATAAGAATTATTAAATTTTGAACCAAATCTAAGAAAGTATATGTCGATCAGCATTCAAAGGACACATTATAGAATAATGATAACAATATGAACATACACATGTGCCTGCATGTACACACTCACTCACAAACATACACATACAGAAGAAGTGATATCATGGGTCACCAGGGGTCATCGCAAGAACATGGATATTGTGTATAACATGAATATGCTCAGGTAAATACAGTCAAACCTGTCATACCCAGCCGGTGAAGGTAATAAGTAAAAATGGCCTTTTACGACAGGTTGTTGCTTAATACAGGTAAATTGTCTTTGAAAGCATAGCCATGGGAAATAGCTCATGTGGCTACTTGAGACAAATGGCTGCTTAATAGAGGTGACCGCTTATACTGGTTTGACTGTGTGTGTAAATATATAACAAAAACAAAGACCGTAGTGTCAAAGTATTATTTTATTTTCGAAATACAACGTTATATTCTCCTGAACATACTGTGGCGCTGTGAATAAGTACAAATCCCTAGTAACCAAGTTTTACTAACTTTTTAGCAAATCAGCAACATAATGATTTTGGCCATTTACAAAATATTACTACAAAGACGTGCGATATTTTGATGGAGATCATAAAGTATGCAATTAAATTTTACCATATTTTTTCTGTCGTTCCCTCCCTTTTGGATAAATTAAAGGACTTATTTAACACGAACATCAATTAAGTCCACTATTAATTTGAAAAAAATATAATTGGGTAATTATTAGCTCTTTTATACAACTTTAATTGTTACAACCAAACTCATGTTTCTTAAATTTTCATACCAAACTATTACAATCATTTACTATGTCTTTTGTTCAGTTTTAAATGGGTCAATCGCAATTATAACATATTAAAAACCTGAGTGTTTGGTCCGTTATAACGCCATTGTAGGCACACTGAGTAAATCTACAGTGTTCTATACCGTGGTACAATCGAGACATGTCCCCTTAATGTTTGCCAAACAGTTTCGTGCCAGGATAAATTTAGATGTTGTATTGACAAAAAAAAAATATAATCGAGATGGGACACATGTGTGTATTCTTTTCTGGCCAATAAAAGGATCCAGGTGTAAGCTGTATTTTGAGATGGTCGATATCTAAAATGGGCACTCAATATGAAATGTGAACTCAATTTATTACTATTACAGTAATACAGATTTGTGCACTAAAATAGACTGTGAACTCGTTTTTTGTACATAAGATGTGTATTTTTTAAGTCATAATGCAACTTATAAGGAATGAATTGGGCGTCGTGCTAAATGGTAAATGGGATTTAACAATATTGATTGAATAAACGGATACTAATGGGTAAAGAAACTATTCTTTTTTTCTTAACATCATCGTTTCGTAGGTCACGTGAATATAAGTTACTGTTACAAATACTGGAATTACTGAGACGCCACAACAGTAAAAGGAAAACTAATATGTTAGTTAAAACACTATTTTATTCACAATATACATGGCGGTCATCAAACAAAACGTAGGATTCAGAAGAAAGATAGTATAGCTTTTATGTGTTATGTTCCCTATTTTAGCAAGGTGCTGTTATAAAACTAAGTAATGGTTAGATGGTGACATGTTTTAGAATATGTTGAAAAGGGCAATAGCCATGCAGGAATTGTTATTATGTTTTTACAATAAAATGCAATAGATAATGCACTAATGCAATGTTTACAAAATGTGAAAGATAAAAGAGGTGCATTTGGTATAAAACCAGCATTTCCTAATAATTTTTGTCATATAACTTTAATTGATATCAATTTTACCATATCATTTTCTTATTGTTTATAGTGCGACACCACTTTAGTTTAATAACAGTTTTATCTATACTTTTTTAATCTAATATAAAATTTCTGCATCACTTTAACTTAAAATATGATTTATCTATAACACTCTAATTTGATATGATATTTTCAGGTGGGTGTCACCTTGATTTGAAACTCACGGCAGCACCGTTTCATTATAGTTTTATATATAGCACTTTAGCTATTGTTTTATTTTTGTTCAAAGCGAATATGCAATTAATTTGATAATACACTTTCATGTTTTTGTATATATCACTTACCAGATTGACCTGCGTGGATATTGGAAATAAAACAATATATTTTATTTCCAATGGTCATTAAATCTTATTTACAGATCCAGTGATAAAAACAATCTAACAGACAGCTTTTTCTGTCTTTCAAAACATGATATTTTCACTGATTAGGTTTTTTAACTGTTGACAGTTACATGTAATTTTCAAAAGTTAGAAGTTAGTTTGATATTTGTTATTTTCGAAAAGATCTTGTTATTATTAAGTCTCATCATGGTTAATACACACTATATGCAGCCTTAAAACAATCCTTACATCTAACAAATAACCATAACTTTCTATAAAGAATTATAATAGTATTTAAAAACATATCAAAACATGTTTTAAAGATAGTATCACACATTCATGTTATATTTCTGTTAATATATATACAGCATGTTTATTGATAAACATGCATGATATTAAACATAAATTATTTAACAATACATGTGTTACGACTATATACCCACTAAAAATAAGAGCCGGTGCTAATATTTACATATAGTCTAACTCTTTATTTTGAGTATATATGATTACAATGTGAGTAAGAAAAGATTGCTAATACAACCGCTATTTAAAGCTTTAAAAATGTATGTGTTAACTCTTTGGTATCTGGAGATATATATGGTTGTATATATAGTTAGTTTCAAGTGAGACATCGAAAGATGAAACGCTTACTTCATTCTGTCTAATATTTCTCATCTATTCATGTTTTGACATTTTAAAAGTACCAATGAAACTATATTTGTGAAATATATGTCACATAGCGATGCGTCTTTCATTATACTACAGTATAATACAAATTTATAGGATTTGTAAACATCATAAGAGACACCAGACAGTATGGTTTAAGCCTATATCCTGATATGATTTTGTTAACTTACCATTTCTTGTATGACATGTACATAGTTTATACTTTATACACACGTGTCCAAACTTTATTTTTCAATGGACATTACTGTTCATTGCCAAAACTTTTGTTGTTTCTGCAAGAGAATATAATTTTATTATTAATTTTGTTATCTTTTTTTTTATTATCATTTTCAATGTTGTTATCTTTTTTGTTATGACAATTATTAATTTTGATATCATTTGTAGTATTACCATTATAAATATTGTTATTATTTGTATTATTATCATTATTGATTTTGTTTTATTTTTATTTATTTTGTTATCATTGTGTGTGTTATTATCTTTATTGCATTATGATTTATTTTTCATTTTTTGCTATTAACATTTTTGATTTTGTAATCTTTTCTTTTATTTTCGTTATCAATTATTTTATCTTATATTTAATTATTGTTATCAACTCTATTTTATCCATTTTTAATAATCAAAAGTAATTTTGTTTTAGTCTGTATTATTATCATTATTTATTTTGTTTCATTTTGTATTATTATCATTATTAATTTTGTTGTATTATGTATTATAATCATTATTAATTTATAATATTTTGTATTATTATCATTATTAATTTTGTAATATTTTGTATTATTATCATTATTAATTTATAATATTTTGTATTATTATCATTATTAATTTTGTTGCATTTTGTAGTATTATCATTATAAATGTTGTCATTATTTTTATAGGCATTATTGTTAATTTTGTTATCTTTTGTGTTATTATTCGTATCATACCTTTTTTTATTTTGTATTATTATCATTATTAATTTTATAATATTTTGTTTTATTATCATTATTGATTTTGATGTTTTATGTATTATTATCATTATTAATTTTATAACATTTTGTAGTATTATCATTATAAATGTTGTCATTATTTTTATAGGCATTATTGTTAATTTTGTTATCTTTTGTGTTATTATTCGTATCATACCTTTTTTTATTTTGTAGTATTATCATTACTAATTTTGTTACATTTTGTATTGTTTTTTTTTTTGATTACATTATCGTTTGTGTTATTTTCTTTATTGTATTATGTTATTATAATCATTATTAATTTTGTTATCTTTTGTATTATTATTTTTTCATATATATATATTTTGTATTATTATCATTAAAATTGATGTTATTATTTTTAAAAGTATTATTGTTATCATTTTTTTTTATTCTTTGTGATATTATCTTTATTGATCTTTTATCTTTTAAATTATTATGATAATAAAAGAAAACAATGTTAGTATAAGTAGTATTGTAGTTGCTATTATTATTATCATTATTTTTTTATCTATTTCATCATAATAGTACATATATTATGTTTTATCATCATAATGAAAACACTGTATTATCATTTATATATTATCATTATAATTATTATTGTCATTGTCATTGTCATTGTCAATATCATTATCATTATCATTATCATTATCAAAATATTAGTTAAAATTAAATTAAATATCTCTTTTCACATTCGTGGCGGAATATTTCTTTGATGAGATGAAAAATAAACAAGCAAATACGTGGATTTTCTTTGCCAGTGAAGGTAAATAGGATGTCGAAATTCTCCCGCGGTAGTTGGAAGTACCTTAGGACTAGCAAGGACCCGGCAGCTGGGACGCAATCACATACAAAGACAAGAATTAAACGTAAAAACATCGACATTCGGAAGAAAGTGATACTGTCTAATATGAAAGTAATATTTTAAAACAGAAAACCTCTCTGATATTGAAGATACAGTTGAATTTATTTATAATCTAAGTTGGTACCAATAATATTGCATGCATCTATAAGGTCCACCACATGGACAGAAAGAAACCCGCCCAAGAGCGTGTTTCTCTCTCCATCAGCTGATTAAACATATAAATTATACACAACACAAAGTATGCTAAAACAACTATAATAGTAAATAAGGATAAAAATACATTGTTAATATTTCATTACGCTTTTAATACAATTCATAATGAATACACAAACAAAATACATTTGATAATTAACATATCCGTGTTTAGTAATGACCTCCATGACCATTCTAGAAACGTTTTCACACAATATTCTACGTTCAAAATGACATGATGTTTTTCATTTAGAAGGTTTGTTTCGTGTAATTGTGTATGCACAAGAGCACCGTTTCTCATCATTTGGCGTTTAATACTATTACACATCAAACTAAAACTGGTTATATCAAACACTCATCAAAAGAATGATGGTCTAACATTCATTTGAAGTTTGAAATATCACACCGAACAGATCAGTGCAAACATTATGAAATACTATCATCTCACAACTAACCTACATTACAGATTCAGTCAAAAAGTTATTTATCAAATTAAACGAATAGAATGAATTCAAAAATAAATAAAATTTAATATTTAGATTAAATCAAACGTAAATCACACACACACACACACACACACACACACACACACACACACACACAATGGAAAAACAGTCTGATAGTTTGGCAACTCGCAGTTCTAGTTCAGTGTTGATACATAGTAAAATACCGCTCAAGTCGTTGCCATTGGTTCATGGGGTGTGTGATGCACCTTTCCATACCTCTCGAGAACTAATATACTGTACGGAACAGCTACCCAGCCAGTTTTGCATTCCCAATATAGTTGTCGATATACTGAGTAGTATTGTTTTGCCTAAATGTTCGTATTTTATTCAAGTCAATATTTCATGGAAATTGCTTGGATACTTTTTGAGAAACTATATAAAATTTCAGGTACAAAAACTGTCAGGTGGCGGGATAGCTGTTCTGTTCAGTATGTAATAAACCGAGTCGGCTATTTTCTTGTTTTGATTGTATTATGTTTCTCTAAGGGGTCCTTGTATCAGACCGTATGCTGCTGTTGTGGCTATGACCTGTGAATGATGCGCCTCCTTTTGGTTGTATTATGTTCTCCCTAGGGGTCTTGTATCAGGCCGTATGCTGCTGTTGTTGCTATGACCTCAGAATGATGCGTCTCCATTTGGTGGTATTATGTTCTCCCACGGGATCCTTGTATCAGACCGTATGCTGCTGTTGTGGCTGTGACCTCTGGATGATGCGTCTCCTTTTGGTTGTATTATGTTCTCTCAAGGGGACCTTGTATCAGGCCGTATGCTGCTGTTGTGGCTGTGACCTCTGAATGATGCGTCTCCTTTTGGTTGAATTTTGTTCTCCCAAGGGATCCTTGTATCAGACCGTATGCTGCTGTTGTGGCTGTGATCTCTGAATGATGCGTCTCCTTTTGGTTGTATTATATTTCTCTAAGGGGTCCTTGTATCAGGCCGTATGCTGCGGTTGTGGCTGTGACCTCTGAATGATGCGTCTCCTTTCGGTTGTATTGTGTTCTCTCAAGGGGTCCTTGTATCAGGCCATATGCTGCTGTTGTGGCTGTGACCTCTGATTGATGCGTCTCCTTTTGGTTGTATTATGTTCTCTCAAGGGATCCTTGTATCAGGCCGTATGCTGCTGTTGTGGCTGTGACCTGTAAATGATGCGTTTCCTTTTGGTTGTATTATGTTCTCCCAAGGGGTCTTTGTATCAGACCGACATCTGCTGTTGTGGCTGTGACCTTCTGAATGATGCGTCTCCTTTTGGTTGTATTATGTTCTCCCAAGGGGTCTTTGTATCAGACCGACATCTGCTGTTGTGGCTATGACCTCTGATTGATGCGTCTCCTTTTGGTTGTATTATGTTCTCCCAAGGAGTCCTTGTATCAGGCCGTATGCTGCTGTTATTGCTATGACATCTGAATGATGCGTCTCCTTTTGGTTTTATTATGTTCGTCCAAGGGGTCCTTGTATCAGACCGTATGCTGCTGTTGTGGCTGTGACCTCTGGATGATGCGTCTCCTTTTGGTTGTATTATGTTCTCTCAAGGGGTCCTTGTATTAGGCCGTATACTACTGTTGTGGCTGTGACCTCTGAATGATGCGCCTCCTTTTGGTTGTATTATTTTCTCTCAAGGGGTCCTTGTATCAGGCCGTATGCTGCTGTTGTGGCTGTGACCTGTGAATGATGCGCCTCCGTTTGGTTGTATTATGTTCTCCCAAGGGGTTCTTGTATCAGGCCGTATGCTGCTGTTGTGGTTGTGACCTCTGAACGATGCGCCTCCTTTTGGTTGTATTATGATTTCCCAAGGGGTCCTTGTATCAGGCCGTATGCTGCTGTTGTTCCTATGACATCTGAATGATGTGCCTCATTTTGGTTGTATTATGTTCTCCCAAGGGGTCCTTGTATCAGACCGTATGCTGCTGTTGTGGCTATGACTTCTGAATGATGCATCTCCTTTTGGTTGTATTATGTTCTCCCACGGGATCCTTGTATCAGACCGTATGCTGCTGTTGTGGCTGTGACCTCTGGATGATGCGTCTCCTTTTGGTTGTATTATGTTCTCTCAAGGGGTCCTTGTATCAGGCCGTATACTACTGTTGTGGCTGTGACCTCTGAATGATGCGTCTCCTTTTGGTTGAATTTTGTTCTCCCAAGGGGTCATTGTATAAGACCGTCATCTACTGTTGTGGCTGTGATCTCTGAATGATGCGTCTCCTTTTGGTTGTATTATATTTCTCTAAGGGGTCCTTGTATCAAGCCGTATGCTGCGGTTGTGGCTATGACCTCTGAATGATGCGTCTCCTTTTGGTTGTATTGTGTTCTCTCAAGGGGTCCTTGTATCAGGCCATATGCTGCTGTTGTGGCTGTGACCTCTGATTGATGCGTCTCCTTTTGGTTCTATTATGTTCTCCCAAGGGATCCTTGTATCAGACCATATGCTGCTGTTGTGGCAGTGACCTGTGAATGATGCGCCTCCTTTTGGTTGCATTATGTTTCTCTAAGGTGTCCTTGTATCAGGTCGTATGCTGTTGTTGTGGCAGTGACCTGTGAATGATGCGCCTCCTTTTGTTTGTATTATGTTCTCCCAAGGGGTCCTTGTATCAGGCCGTATGCTGCTGTTGTTGCTATGACATCTGAATGATGCGCCTCCTTTTGGTTGTATTATGTTCTCCCAAGGTGTCCTTGTATCAGGCGGTATGCTGCTGTTGTGGCTATGACATCTGAATGATGCGTCTCCTTTTGGTTGTATTATTTTCTCCCAAGGGATCCTTGTATCAGACCGTATGCCACTGTTGAGGTTGTGACATTTGGATGATGCGTCTCCTTTTGGTTGTATTATGTTCTCCCAAGGGGTCCTTGTATCAGGCCGTATGCTGCTGTTGTGGCTGTGGCCTGTGAATGATGCGTCTCCTTTTGGTTGCATTATGTTTCTCTAAGGGGTCCTTGTATCAGGCCGTATGCTGTTGTTGTGGCTGTGACCTGTGAATGATTCGCCTCCTTTTGGTTGTATTATTTTCTCCCAAGGGGTCTTTGTATCAGGCCGAATGCTGCTGTTACTGCTATGACATTTGAATGATGTGTCTCCTTTTGGTTGTATTATGTTCTCCCAAGGGGTCCTTGTATCAGGCCGTATGCTGCTGTTGTGGCTGTGACCTGTGAATGATTCGCCTCCTTTTGGTTGTATTATTTTCTCCCAAGGGGTCCTTGTATCAGACCGTATGCTGCTGTTGTGGCTGTGACCTCTGAATGATGCGCCTCCTTTTGGTTATATTATGTTCTCTCAAGGGGTCCTTGTATCAGGCCGTATGCTGCTGTTGTGGCTGTGACCTCTGAATGATGCGCCTCCTTTTGGTTGTATTATGTTCTCCCAAGGGGTCTTTGTATCATGCCGTATGCTGCTGTTGTTGCTATGATATCTGAATGATGCGCCTCCTTTTAGTTCTATTATGTTCTCCCAGGTTTTCCTTGTATCAGACCGTATGCTGCTGTTGTGGCTATGACCTCTGAATGATGCGCCTCCTTTTGGTTGTATTATGGACTCCCAAGGACTCCTTGTATCAGACCGTATGCTGCTGTTGTGGCTGTGACATCTGGATGATGAGTCTCCTTTTGGTTGTATTATGTTCTCTCAAGGGTCCTTGTATCAGGCCGTATGCTGCTGTTGTGGCTGTGACCTCTGAATTATGCGTCTCCTTTTGGTTGTATTTTGTTCTCCCAAGGGATCCTTGTATCAGGCGGTATGCTGCTGTTGTGGCTGTGACCTCTGAATAATGCGTCTCCTTTTGGTTGTATTATGTTCTCCCAAGGGGTCCGTGTATCAGGCCGTATGCTGCTGTTGTGGCTGTGACCTCTGAGTGATGTGTTTCCTTTTGGTTGTATTTTGTTCTCCCAAGGGGTCCTTGTATCAGGCCGTATGCTGCTGTTGTGGCTGTGACCTCTAAATGATGCGTCTCCTTTTGGTTGTATTATGTTCTCCCAAGGGGTCCTTGTATCAGGTCGTATGCTGCTGTTGTTGCTATGACCTCTGAATGATGCGTCTCCTTTTGGTTGTATTATGTTCTCCCAAGTGATCCTTGTATCAGGCCATATGCTGCTGTTGTGGCTGTGACCTCTGAATGATGTGTCTCCTTTTGGTTGTATTATTTTCTCCCAAGGGGTCCTTGTATCAGACCGTATGCTGCTGTTGTGGCTGTGACCTGTGAATGATGCGCCTCTTTTTGGTTGTATTATGTTCTCCCAAGGGGTCCTTGTATCAGGCCGTATGCTGCTGTTGTTGCTATGACCTCTGAATGATGCCTCTCCTTTTGGTTGTATTATGTTCTCCCAAGGGGTCCTTGTCTCAGGCCGTATGCTTCAGTTGTGGCTGTGACCTCTGAATGATGCGTCTCTTTTTGGTTGTATAATGTTCTCCCAAGGGGTCCTTGTATCAGATCTTCATCTGCTGTTGTGGCTGTGACCTCTGAATGATGCGTCTTCTTTTGGTTGTATTATGTTCTCCCACGGGGTCCTTGTATCAGACCGTCATCTGCTGTTGTGGCTGTGACATCTGAATGATGCGTCTCCGTTTGGTTGTATTATGTTTCTCTAAGGGGTCCTTGTATCAGACCTTATGCTGCTGTTGTGGCTATGACCTGTGAATGATACGTCTCCTTTTGGTTGTATTATGTTCTCCCAAGGGATCATTGTATCAGACCGTATGCTGCTGTTGTGGCTATGACCTGTGAATGATGCGTCTCCTTTTGGTTGTATTATGTTTCTCCAAGGGGTCCTTGTATCAGACCATCATCTGCTGTTGTGGCTATGACATCTGAATGATGCGTCTCCTTTTGGTTGTATTATG
Organism: Panopea generosa; assembly: GCA_029582155.1. Taxonomy (NCBI): domain Eukaryota; kingdom Metazoa; phylum Mollusca; class Bivalvia; order Adapedonta; family Hiatellidae; genus Panopea; species Panopea generosa. Next base: position 38,020,270 of record CM055897.1, on the reverse strand, counting down.
TTCTCCCAAGGGATCCTTGTATCAGACCGTATGCTGCTGTTGTGGCTATGACATTTGAATGATGCGTCTCCCTTTGGTTGTATTATGTTCTCCCAAGGGATCCTTGTATCAGACCGTATGCTGCTGTTGTGGCTGTAACCTGTGAATGATGTGTCTCCTTTTGTTTGTATTATGTTTCTCTAAGGGGTCCTTGTATCAGTTTGTATGCTGCTGTTGTGGCTATGACCTTTGAATGATGCGTCTCCTTTTGGTTGTATTACGTTCGTCCAAGGGATCCTTGTATCAGACCGTATGCTGCTGTTGTGGCTGTGACCTCTGAATGATGCGTGTCCTTTTGGTTGTATTATGTTTCTCTAAGGGGTTCTTGTATCAAGCCGTATGCTGCGGTTGTGACCTCTGAATGATGCGTCTCTTTTTGAAAATGTATTTTTTAATTTAGAAAACTATTACGAAAGACCCACAAATACATATACCAAATATAAGCTTTTTATGCTGTAGTTTTATGTTATGTAATACATGTAAGTTGTCTAAATTCGTTAGAAATCTTCTTTTTACATTAGATATTAATTTACTTTAAAAATATTACAGCTGTTGTTCTACATAATGCCAACGGAGGTGTTGGCTTTGCACGTATTACCATCATTTCTATATATCAACAGTATACAAGAAAAAACATTCATCTGGTGTTCGGCAAGCATTAAGAAAATCCTAAATATTTTACATATCGTTTAGTTAAATTAATATAAGTATATTGACAAAAAATATTTATATAATAAAATGCAAATGGATTGGCCTGCGCCATTTTACAACATCCCTCCCTATATATTCACGTAGAGTAATGAAAGGGTCTTAGTTTCACTCGAATAAATAAAACGCCCATGTCTCGGCTAAATTTCCATCCCTGATTCGAGAAAATTCGTGAAACACCCCCACACCAACACCACGCCCAGTAATATTCTACTACTTTATAATTGCAGATACTTGTGAGGTTTGTTTAAAGTTTATGTTTTTATTTTCTTTATATTTGAAAAAAAAATATTGATTATTATACAGAAAAAACATATGACCCCTGTTTCCACTTATTCTCTATGTATGTACGTAATGTATTCATTATCGTAGTTGTGTATATTGAGCACATTCGCACCATTTCGGTGTCTGTATCCTTCGTATCTTGTTGGTTATATATGGTTTTCGATCTTGTTGTCATTTCTTATTTATACTTGTATTCCTCATTGTAATAATTTCAACTTTTCCATATATTGATTGTGTTCATGCTTCTCTGGCCGCTGTGTCCTGTAAATGTATGAATACTTCGTATCCTGTTGGTCACATATTCTTAAAACCATAAATAACGCAAGTTTTGAGAATATATGTTTGACCCAGGTCTGCTATCAATTGTATCGGTTCATATATGTCGACCTCAGTTGATTTGTTAAATTTGTGTTTTAAATTGGTGGAATTGTTGAAATAAAATTGAAAAACTAAATAAGAAAGTTTGGTTTTGATTCATCATCTAGATTTGATACACTACCCATACTTGCGTGTTTAAAGGCGTTAAATATATTTGGTTTTCGAATTGACCCCTTGGTGTTGCCAGTTCTTCTCTATGTATGTAATGTACTTATTATATATATTCTTTATTTTGGCTTTGTTCATGCTGTTTAAGTAGCGGTTAACATTGAATGTCTATTGTTGGTAATATAACTCATTATTTTAATATACCTGTTATAGCGAGAAATAGTAATCCAATTAAAATTACTGTATATGGTGGATTATTTTAGATAAGCTAACAATACGTGTATCAATAAAACTAACATAATGGATAATGTAGAATTTCAATTTCAATTTTTTTAAAAGGCAAAAATACAATTGAATGTTCATCGCCTTGACACACAAAATGATAGTATATATACACTATGACAATACATAAATATTAACAATACTGTACAGAATGCAGAATAATGTAGTTTACTTAGAGGTTTATATACACGTTATAATATAGTTTTGCTTTATCATCAGTTGAAAAAGTAATATTTTATTGAAGTTTATTATTTAAAAATAAACTAGCATCAGCAACATTTGAAATGTAAAAATAAAACGTGCGTGCGTGCGTGCGTGCGTGCGTGCGTGCGTGCGTGCGTGCGTGCGTGCGTGCGTGCGTGCGTGTGTGTGTGTGTTAATCTTTATGTACTTGCTATTCATATTTAAATTATACTGTTGATTCATTTTGTTTCCTTGTTGATTTATTACTCTATTATATATGTCATGTCAACATCTATTTTTAAATGTTACATTTCTCGTACGTTAAACAGACTGCGGGATATAGACGTGTTACTAAATATGTTATATATATCATATTTATAACTCTTTATTGACACTATATAAACATTGAAATAAATATCGAAGTTAAAGTCGTTTTTATAAAAGTAAAGGTCATTTATAGTTAGAATGATATCATGTTGCACGTTTCTAAACATGCTAGAGGACCATACAATTGTCAATTACTATTTATGGTATAATGGGGAAAGGACTGAATCTAAGTTGCGAGAACGTGTGGTCCAACCCATTTGGTGCGTACATGTATACTTATTGTTATTAAAACATGTCTTAACAATAAACTAGTTTCGACAATCTGATAGCATATACAACATGTACAAACATAACTAAAGGATAGTTCGAGTTAAGATGCCAATTGATACATTATACATGCATGCACAGAAATTTATAAAAGTTCGCATACAATACGCGCAATAACATATTCTACCCATTAAAAATGTGTTATGATGAATTAATAATATATGATATTTTTATTAACCAAAGAGAAGGACTTTACAGAAACATATTTTCTGCATCTATAACCACAATAAACGAATGTCAACGTTGGAATCAACGTATATTTTATCTTTGATAACGGAATATGCAATTGTTTGACAACAAATCAACAAACATGTACATGCATGATTGTTGTAGTTCGACTAAACACGTCTTTTACTTTTATAAACTGGTGTTGAAATAAAAACACATCCCTACTTTTGCAATAGAACTGAAGGTTGTTCAAGCTAAAATAAATAATATAATTTACATACAAAATAAATAATATTTCGAATAAAAATGAACATGCTCTTCCTATATGATAAAATGGAATAACGGACACGCCGAATAATTTGTGTTTATGCATACTGAAAACGTTATATACATTTTGAAAACAAAAATTGTTCGAGTGAAAATAATAACGTATGTCAAAACCTAAAAAACAAGATTGTTCGGACTGATAGTTGAACGGACAACACATTTGCATGTTTAATGAAAATATAGGATTGTGGAAGTTGGCATACCATGCAAAATAGCATATATATATTTAAATAAGACATTCATTATAAATGTTTTATAATCGTATATATTTTAGAAGCTGAAGTCGAAGTCGGATTTTTCTCGTCAATCTGATAGCATATACTACTTTATTAAAAGAAATAAACGACTGGCGAATACTTCTTTAACATTTATTTTACTTTTATAAACAGAACAAATGATTGCTGGGTAACATTTTACACTTATCCTACTTTTATTACAAAACAAATGACTGCCGGGATTATAATCTATATATATATATATTACTTTTATAAACAAAATAAATGAATGCCGGGGTAACATTTAACATTCATTCTACTTTTATAAACATTGTATATGATTGCCGGGTAACAATTTACACATATCCTACTTTTATAAACAAAACAAATGATTGCCGGGATTACAATTTACATATATTCTACTTTTATAAACAAAAAAAAATAAATGCCAAGGTAACATTTTACATACATTCTACTTTTATAAACAAAATTAATTGCTATCTGAGTTACACATTTCATTTATTCTACTTTTATAAACAAAATAAATGATTGCCGCAGTTACAATTTACATACATTCTATTTTTATGAACAAAATAAATTACTACATGAGTTACACTTTACAGATATTCTACTTTTATAAAAGAAAAATGATTGCCGCAGTTACAATTAACATATATTCTACTATTATAAACAAAATTAATTACTGCCGGAGTTACACTTTACACATATTCTACTTTTACAAACAAAATCAATTACTGTCGGAGTAACAATTTACACATATTCTACTTTTGTCAACAAAATAAACTACTACAGGAGTAACAATTTACATATATTCTACTTTTATAAACAAAATAAATTTCTGCCTGAGTTACATTCAACATATATTCTACTTTTATAAACAGAATAATTGATTGCCAGGTAACATTTTACACATCATCTACTTTTATAAACAAAATAAATTACTGCCGGAATTACACTTTACATATATTCTACTTTTAAAAACAAAATAAATGATTGCCGGGGTAACAATTTACATATACCCTACTTTTGTCAACAAAATAAATTACTGGCGGAGTAACACTTTAAACATATCCTACTTTTATAAACAAAAGCTATGATGGCCGAAACTACAATTTACATATATTTTACTTTTATAAACAAAAAGCTATGATGGCCAAAACTACAATTAACATATATTCTACTTTTATGAACAAAATAAATGACTGCCGGAGTTACAATTTAGATATATTCTACTTTTATAAACAAAAGCTATGGTGGCCGAGGTTACAATTTACATATATGCGACTTTTATAAACAAAACAAATGATTGCCAGAGTTCCACGTTACACATATTCGACTTTTATAAACAAAAGCAATGATGGCTGGGGTTACACTTTACATACATTTTACTTTTATAAACAAAATAAATGACTGCCGGAGTTACAATTTACACATATTCGACTTTTATAAACATAAGCAATGATGGCCGGGGTTACAATTTACATATATTCTACTTTTATAAACAAAATAAATTCTGCCGGAGTTACAATTTACACATATTCGACTTTTATAAACAAAAGCAATGATGGCCGGGGTTACACTTTACATACATTTTACTTTTATAAACAAAATAAATGACTGCCGGAGTTACAATTTACATACATTCTACTTTTATAAACAAAAGCAATGATGGTTGGGGTTACAATTTACATATTTTCTACTGTTATAAACAAAATAAATTATGCCGGAGTTACATTTTACATATATTCTACTTTTATAAACAAAATAAATGACTACCGGAGTCACAATTTACATATATTCTACTTTTATAAACAAAATAAATGATTGCCGGGGTTACAATTTACATATATTCTACTTTTATTAACAAATTAAATTTCTGTCGGAGTTACATTTTACATACATTCTACTTTTATAAACAGAATAAATGATTGCCGGGGTAAGAATTAACATATATTCTACTTTAATAAACGAAAGCAATGATTGCCGGGGTCACAATTTACATATATTCCACTTTTATAAACAAAAGCAATGATGGGCGGGGTTACAATTTACATATATTCGACGTTTATAAACAAAATAATGATTGCTGGTGTTGAAATAAACACTAATCTATTTTAACAATATAATTATAGCTCTGTCATTTCAAAATGATTATATAATCTGCATACATACTAAAAAAATGAATGATATTTTTAACAGAAATTAACTGACTATTTCTTAATGATTGATTGAGCAAATGACGTGGTCATTTATATTGAAAACGCATTATACATTTTAAAAACGAAAATTGTTCGAGTTAAAATAATATCAAACATATTTTATAAACAAATGTCAAGATTGTTTGGGTTGATAGCTGAACGGACAACACAGTTTCGTGTTTAACTGAAAATAGAGTATTGTTGGGGTTGCTGAACATGTGAAATATTATATATGTATATATTTTAAAATTATTACAAATGTTTTAGATTGGCAAAATATCATGATATATGTTTTAACGAAGAGTATTTGAGTTTAATTGCAAAATATTTTTCTTTTATAAATATAAAAATATGAACAAGAATAAGACATCGTTCAAGTTGGAATGACAACATGAACAAAAATAAACAATTGTTCGAATGGAAATGTTGAAATAATATCAAATATGTTTTAACGATATTTAATAGGCAATACTTATAATACAAATTTGAAATTAGTCTTATTCCGGCTACCAACCCATAAAAAAAAAACACTATTAAATATATACATTGAAGGCGTCTTCAGATATATATTTCATGAAGAAAGTTGATTTCATCAGATTTGCCATTTCTACTTCAGAATCTAATGTTGTTAAGTTATACTTCTTCGAACTGTTTTATTAGTTTCTCATGCACAGCAAAGCATCTGCTTTTGATACAATGATAGAACTGTGATGAAAATAACATGCTCAAATTAAGTAGTTTGTACAGCTTCATGTGAAATTGTTTCTTAACCTCAAAATAAAGAAATGGCCACGTGGTAGTTGTTTCTTTCTTCCACTGAAAACATGTCCATTACACGCATAGTCTTCAAATGGAGAACAGAGCTGAATATTTCTTGATTTTCAATGTTTACATGATGCTTAGAATATCTGGTTTTGGAAATGTAGTATTGCTGGAATCTGTCACTGTTTACTTAGAATATCTGGCTTTGGTACAGTAATATTTCTGGAATCTGTCACTTTTTATTTAGAATATCTGGTTTTGGTAAAGCAGTATTGCTGGAATCTGTCACTGTTTACTTAGAATATCTGGTTTTGGTACAGTAATATTGCTGGAATCTGTCATTTTTTATTTAGATTATCTGGTTTTGGTAAAGCAGTATTGCTGGAATCTGTCACTGTTTACTTAGAATATCTGGTTTTTGGTACAGTAATATTGCTGGAATATGTCACTGTTTATTTAGAATATCTGGTTTTGGTACAGTAATATTGTTGGAATATGTCACTGTTTATTTAAATATCTGGTTTTGGTAAAGCAGTATTGCTGGAATCTATCACTGTTTACTTAGAATATCTGGTTTTTGGTACAGTAATATTGCTGGAATATGTCACTGTTTGTTTAGAATATCTGGTTTTGGTACAGTAATATTGCTGGAATATGTCACTGTTTATTTAGAATATCTGGTTTTGGTACAGTAATATTGCTGGAATATGTCACTGTTTATTTAGAATATCTGGTTTTGGTAAAGCAGTATTGCTGGAATCTGTCACTGAGTTAGAATATCTGGTTTTTGGTACAGTAATATTGCTGGAATATGTCACTGTTTATTTAGAATATCTGGTTTTGGTACAGTAATATTGCTGGAATATGTCACTTTTTATTTAGAATATCTGGTTTTGGTACAGTAATAAGAGAGAGAGAGAGTACGGTACTCAAATAAACTAATTAAGTCTTTATAAAACCTTAAAGTCTAAGTATATATGATTGTGAGAAAATATTAATTTAAAAAGAAAATTGTTCAGGAAATTCTATAAAAAAAAAAAAGAAATGAAATTTTGCTTTTAAAAATAATCTGTATGCTATACCAAAAAGATTACCATCGTTTTCTCAGATTTATTTCATGTATAATTTGTTTGTTGTTGTTTTATTGTGTTTTTTATGTACACTTGTAACTACGTCGCTGGTGTATGTAAGAAAGATCATAAGATGATATGAGTTAATTAACAACTTGCTTCTTCATGTTAATATTGATCAATGGTTATATTTAGCTAATTGTGTCATAATTCATTCCGATTTTAATAAAATTTTGTATCTTGCACCAGTGACTTGTATCACATAATTATATTAAAGGCCACTGCTTGTATCTTGTATTAATAAATTATTAATGATCACTGTGTATGATAATTGACTCTATATGTTTCTAAATGTTACCATTTACATTAAAAGTTATGGACCTCTTTGAGAGTTTAAAAAACAACAACAAAAAAATCAGACTTTTTTTTTTACTAGAGCGGTACGTTTTAAAACGTGTTACCCAAGTGTTTAATATAATGAACGAATGGTGTTTTACGGCACGTCGACACATAGATAGGTCATTTTGTGCGTGCAAGTGTTTGATATAAATGGAAGCGAGACATACTGCATCTTATACTGGGGTTGTGAATGAAACAAATAAAGCCAATTAAGCCAACTATGTACACCAGAGGATTAAAAGAAACTTGCAATAGAATTAATTCCAAACAATAATAGTAAACAAATAAAGTGCTACATTTGGCAGATAATTTAAACAGTTCTCTAACACATGGCTGTACGGGTGCGTGGATTAGCGGCATCTGTCACGTGAAATTGAGAAGCTCTCACGTGACAATTTTGCCACTGACCGTACCGTTGTTGTTGTTTGTTCTGTTTGCGTGATAACGTCTATTGTCTGGGTTTGTGCCGCTGTGGTGGCGATATTCTTTGATACTTGCGCTTCTCGTTGGATATCAAATTTCTTTTTGAGGTTTTGATTTAAAAGAAGAAGTACAATGTATAACCAATGACTTTCCACAAGCATCGGTTTCGAATTTGAATTAAGATACCGTTTTTTTATTATAACTCAAGTACCACACTTATGTTAAATTGCAAAAGACAAGCGAATAACAGTTATTCTTATTTCGTTAAAATGTTTTAATACCGAATACTCTATGGATCCTAGTAATTCATCATATTTTTGCAGTTTTGATAATGTTTTGATAGTGATTTGCCATTCCCGAGAGTCGGGGGTGGCGGGCTGCTTCAACCTCTGCGCCCCATGGTCGAACTTAAATGAATATTTACAAAGAAAAAACTTCAATAAATATGTTACTCATTTGTGATCTCCAAAGCTCATTATATAATAAAACATGTATTTTATGCGAGTTTGACAGCACTCAAAACACATGAAATTAATGTACAATGTTAACCGTTCTAGCGGGTAACAGTTGTTATGAAATGACGCCATGGTATCTAAACTATCCTACGTTTATAAAGATCTGTCTTTGAACATTGATGATGCATAGTGCGAAATAAATATAACTGTCAACGTACCACACTATGGCAATAAATATTTTGTTCCGTATAATAAAATAATATTGCATTCTGCTGAGGATAACGGTCATATTGCCAACCTTTGAAAAATACTGTCAATCTCGCATTCGGTTGGCTGAGCAGTAAATACCTCAGGTTAATAATATTACTGTCACTCTAAACAGAATGTTATACAGTTTACTAGCAATGTGTTTTTATATAAAAATGTTTGTTTATTTGCTCATGGAAGGCGGTAAATCAGCCAAATAAATATGTAAATTAGGAATATGTGTTGGGCTAATCATATTCAAATCAAAAGGTAAATTTTAATACAGTAAAGTTCTCTGATTTAGCATCTAGGCAAACGAATGAAATACACACGTTCTTTTTTATGTTAACCGTATAATCTCTTCACTGATAGTTACACCGGAAAGAAGTTAATACACTTGCAAGACATTGCAATATGATGCATTTGTTCAATTTAGTTTTGAGACTAACACATATTAATTGTATTGTTCGACGAACAGGACTGTCCCATGAAACTGAAATATCCACATTTCGTTACTTTTGAAATATTTTACAAACGATAATCAAATGTTCAATATAACATATCTTTTGTAGCTATTGTTCCTTTTTACAAAAACAACAACACGTTTTAACATCGGTTCTAACAGCATAACACGTCCCATGCTACAAAATGTTGCATGTAACACCTTAACACATAGCATGCCATATAAACATGCATCCATGAGCATAACATGTATGTTATATATAAACTTAATAACTTAATATTGTTGTTGTTGTTTTTTTTATTAAAGAATATGACGTTGAACAAAAAACAGAAGAAATTATTGTTATGTTATATTATGTAATTAAGTTATATTATATAATTATATATTATGCTTTATTATGTTATTGTATATAATGTTATTTTATGCAATTGTATATTATAACGTTATATTATGTAGTTGTTCATTATGTTATATTACGTAATTGTATATTATGTAATTGTATATTATGTTATAGTATGTAGTTGTATATTATGTAATTGTATATTATGTAGTTGATTATTATGTTATATTACGTAATTGTATATTATGTAATTGTATATTATGTTATAGTATGTAGTTGTATATTATGTAATTGTATATTATGTAGTTGATTATTATGTCATATTACGTAATTGTATATTATGTAATTGTATATTATGTTATAGTATGTAGTAGTATATTACGTAATTGTATATTATGTAGTTGATTATTATGTTATATTACGTAATTGTATATTATGTAATTGTATATTATGTTATAATATGTAGTTGTATATTATGAAATTGTATATTAAGTAATTTTATGTAATAGTATAATATGTTATATTGTCTAATTGTATATTATGTTATATTATGTAATTGCATATTATGTTATATTATTTAATTGTATATTATGTAATTGCATATTATTTTATATCATGCAATTGTATATTATATTTTGTTATATTATATAATTGCATATAATGTTGTAAGTGTATATTATGTAATTGTATATTATTATGTTATATTATGTAATTGTATACTATGTTATATTATGTAATTGTATATTTCTGTAAATCATGAGACTCTGTATACAAATTAAGTCAATGTAAATTATGCTCTGTTCTGTTCTTAATTGAATTTAATTGTACTGAAAAATAATAAATTTAATAAACTATTAAGTTACGCTTGTATTGTTATGAAACGTTCTAATTGTGTTATCTCGGTAGTTGACTCATTTATTTATAATGACACCAAATAAACCCTTAAAAAGTATTACTAATGCACTTGTTTTTGTGATATTGAATTATTGGATGTTATAAATTACGTAACTATTAATAACTGTTACAAATAAAACACACAATAATAAATAAATAAATGATTAATACACATAATATAAAACATTGCATTTAACAAAAAACCATGACATTATATAAATAATTATATGATACTATATTTAAAATATGTCAAAACATATTTTAAACCTATTTATAACACATTTATGTTACATAAATGTTTATATATTTGCATGTGTATTGATAAAATTGCATACTATTAAACAATAGACGTTTTAACGACTACATTCATGTGTAGCAAAAATGAGAGGCCGGTACTTATCTTGACATATAGTCTAAAACATATTTAAGAGTATATAAAATTGCGATGTTAGGAGAAAGAGAAATGCTAAATTGTGATAAAAATGGAACCACGTAATCAATAATAATTGAAACAAGTATAAGCATAAAATATCATTTTAAAACAGAAACACGTTATTATTACTATATTGTTATAAAAAGAAACATGTCAGAATTAATATAGTGTTATAAAAAACACGTAATCCTTAATGATTGTTTTAAAATAATAATCCTTAATGATTGTTATAGAAAAGTAATCCTTAATGATTGTTATAAAAAAGTAATCCGTAATGGTGTCATGAAAGGAAACACATATTCATTAATGGAAGTTATGAAAACACGTAATCTTTGATGATTGTTATAAAAAAAGAAACACGTTATGAATAATGGTTGTTCTAAAAAAAGAAACATGTAATGTTATAAAAAAAAACAAACACATGAAACCCTTAATGATTGTTGTAACATTTTCGTCATGTACATACTGTATTTGTAATTGTGTGTCAAAGTGTATGTGTTCTGCCATATTGTATACATATTATAGTTTATGCTTTACTGTACAGTTTAATAATCGAAACTCTACTAATTGTTGTAATAACATAAAACCATAATCCTGCCTGCTAGAACACACAGACATGTTTTGCAGTGTATATATCCCAAATTATCATCCGAACTGGTTTAGTTCTACCTGGGTACAACGGGTGCTTCTCTCAGGCATAAACACAATATTGATATTAATAATCTGTTTGTTTATAACCATAAAATAAACTGGACAGTGGTGCCGTCTTAGAGACAGTGGCAGTGTATTACAAAACAAATTTATGAATATCATATACTATCATAAATATGATTTTTCAACAGACTTGCCTTTAAGTGATAAACTGCAAGCAAAAAAATCAAAATATATTGAACAAGTTATATAAGAATGGCGAATATCTTATTTGATGTTTCATAAATATTACTCTATAAAAAGCGGTAGCTTGTGTGCGTCCCTGTCCTGTAATGACATATGGTTGTATGTTACACTCATTTTAAACAGAAAAAAATAAACAGTTTAAGAACCGGAACATTCGCAATAATGTGTAACTAAAAACGATTGGTCTTTATTTGATCGCAATAAAAAAAAGAACATATTCTGACAAGAAAGTGCCATTAATACTTAGCCACATTCATGTCTACAACATGCAAATGCATTACTGTCGTAGTCACTCCCGGTTTTTGTTGAGGTTATTTTTCAGGCTTGAAAAATATCATTTACATATCACATACGTCACGTTACTTGCGCTTTCTTTAGATATGAAATATACGAAAAGCGTATATGGAAATATAACCACTCATATTTACGTGGATATTACTGGAGTCAAAATATTGTCGATAATATTGACTTTATTATCAAAACAAAGGTTAGATTATTTTGACACCTAACCTTTTGCACTTTTACCGCCAAAGCGGGGTTAATCTGTGCTGTATAAAAGTGTTTATAAATAAATATACAAATTCTTTCTTTATCGTTCCGTCACCCATTTGACAGAACAGCGTTAATGGTTGTTTTCGGCAATTTAAAAGGGGCTGAAACAAAAGCAATTCACTTCGTAGATCCGAAATGTATGTAGAACATACTTTATGATTTATGGAATTATAAATTCAAGCGGTGAAATTGCTTTGAACTAAGAGTTTATAGTTAAGATAACGGGTTATGGACAGTTGATTGACGTCCACAAGGCAATAGCTAAGCAAGGACCCGGCGCTCCAAGGAACAAGGCGACCGCCGCAAACTGAAATATATCAGATTACAGAAATTACTAATTTTAATTTTAGAGGGCTTGTTTTTTACTCATACATGGAGACGGACAAAAAACGTCAACGCCAATAAAATAGGTGTGTTCATATACACGAAAACATTTTATTGCAATTGATAATTTAAGAGAAATAAATAACTGTTATAAATAATTGTTTATAAATCTATATCAGAAGAATATTTATAAACATAATATTGTAACATCAAACAAATAAAATAAAGGCGTAATTGTGTATTTTGACAAAATACGAATAACTAGACGTTGATATTTTTTAAATATTAATAAATCAAATGACCTGCCTGTGGACGCAAACAAATATATAAATCATTTATGTTACAAACTTTGCATTGAGTATTAGTATTACTAAACTATGAAATATCAGTTTAATATTTACTTTTATGGTGTATTATCTACATCTATCAATCAAATAAAGATGATATTCAAATGTGCGAAAAATATGAATTTTATATTGAGGTATTATTTATTGTTATTATGATGTTCTGTGACATGTCTGTTTTAGGGTTCGATCAGTGGTGTCGTTTGAACATTTCTGCTGACCGTTTGATCGCCTAGCATTGTCATCCGATATATTGACATTGTTATGTACAAGCTCGTTGCCTGTTCATTTCAAGAATATCTTATTTCAAATCCCACGGATATTTGTTTCTAAAATATCACTTAATTAAAACAAGGCACAAACCTGACAAAAACATATATCATGATTATTTTCCACCTCCACCGTGTTTGATACGAACAACAGAAGGTTCTTTCCCAAAATACAAAATATTATACATTGTACATATATGTCAAACTATTATACATTGTACATATATGTCAAAATAGTATACATTGTACATATATGTCGAACTATTATACATTGTACATATATGTCAAACTATTAACATTGTACATTTATGTCAAACTGTTATACATTGTACATATATGTCAAACTATTATACATTGTACATATATGTCAAACTATTATACATGTACATATATGTCAAACTATTATAGATTGTACATATATGTCAAAATATTATACATTGTACATATATGTCAAACTATTATACATTGTACATATATGTCAAAATATTATACATTGTACATATATGTCAAACTATCATAAATGTACATATATGTCAAACTAGTATACATTGTACAAATATGTCAAACTAGTATACATTGTACATATATGTCAGACTATTGTACATTGTACATATATGTCAAAATATTATACATTGTACATATATGTCAAACTATTATACATTGTACATATATGTCATATATGTCAAAATATTATACATTGTACATATATGTCAAAATATTATACATTGTACATATATGTCAATGTGCCGGATAGTATATTTTGTTTATAAAAGAAATAACAGTTTCAGTTTTATTGCCATACAAACAATACACAATTGCCTATGGACATTTACAATGAATCATTAAAAAATGGGCATATATATACAATATATAAACACAGGCAATAGACTCATTAACAGTAGAACATTGAAATATATCAAATCCAGACATTACATTTTCAATAATTCAATTCAGTGAATATAGTTAAGAAGCAGATATTGTATTCAAGGTATTCAATGTAGCTTTTCTTAGCAAGCGTGACTTATCTTATAAAGATTTTTTAGAATTCCGCTAATATTAATGTATATTCAAAATAAAATACATACTCCAGCACAACTATAATATCGATGTAATTGATAGACTTTTTATTCACAAATAATTGCATTTGATTGGATTTTCTTTCTTTTTTTTAAAAAAAATCAAATAATTAATTAAATGAAAACAGTTTTTTATGTAAACATAAGAGAGAGAGAGAGAGAGAGAGAGAGAGAGAGCGAGAGAGCGTAATTTACACTTATAACGATACGCTTCACAGACATGGGAGAACTCAAAAAATATATACATGTAGCACTATACAATGAACTTTACTATATCGGACCGGTAAATTCACATTTGCTACATTTAAAGTTCCTGCAAAACGTACATCTACAAATATAAAACTTATCATATATGTAAAACTTGCCACAAATACGAAAACACGTTGGGAATAAATGTTATCGGAAATGATAGATATCAAATGGTAAAACCGTTTCTTGTTATCATCAAAGGAGTGATTTCTTTACATGTAATGTAATCCGATTTTGGCAATATCTGATAACGCGTTCTTTAAATATATATATATACTTTAAATTTTCTAATTGTACCCTTGATATGTATCAAAGTTGTGTCATAACTGTCAATCATAGCTAAAAACGGGTATCGTTTTGTCACTTTTCGAAAACATTTCGAAAATGATACTGTGCATATATCTTCCATAGTTCACCCATTCACATATTTTGCACATATTTTATTGTATTTGTAGCACGCATTTTATACATTACTGGTGGGTTTTTTTCACAGTTTTGGCAATTGTTACGTGTGAGATGTCTACACCACACCTAACATCGCCACACCTAACACCAGGTTTAAAAGTATATATAATTACAAATAGAAGCATATCAATGCAGTGTTGTTTGCAAGGTCCCGTTTCTGTTTGATGTGATCAAAACGAACATATTAGAAAGCTGAAAAGTTGGAAATGTGTGTACACACTCTCATCAAGGGGTCTATCACAAATGCTCTTGAAGAAAGGGCAAAACAATACAAACAAGGCTATCCTCAATATACCCTTTAATGTTGTAAACTCGTACATTTTAGAAGACAATTTGATTTCCCCGTTTGAGATACAAACCTGTTTACGATATAGGAAGAGTTAGAACTAGATCTATTAAATGTGATATCATATGGATTCACATTATTATGAATCTAGTTTGACCGTTTATGATACCAAGATGTGAAGATTACTTGTATCAATGCTTTATTGGAAATACAAAAATAAGAAATCATTAGAACACTAAAATAACGCTTGATAAAAAAACACCAGTTCAACTATGTCAAAACGATAACTTTCAAATTAAGTTTAAAAAAAAGGAACCAAAGCAAAACGAGTGGGCAGTTCCACATATTAGATAGCCGTCTAAGCTTCTTGAAACAAAAAGTGCATATCTAAGTAGATTATTGATCTGCCTATAGTAAAAATGACATTTACGTCATATATGTTTTATGCGACTATAAGTGCACTTAATCTTAACTATTATTACCTTCTGACGTAAACAAAGGGGGCTTGCAAATCAGAATAGTGCAGTATTGCAGTTATCTATGGTAGGTGTGTTACAGAATGTATTCCTTTCGACAAAAATAGCAATGTAATACCCGGGAAAAACCGGGCTCTTCAGTTGGGCTTCTAATATTTATGAAAATGTCAGTTATTTTGATTGTTTTATGAGAGCAGTTATCTCTGGCAGACGTGTTAAACAATGCGTTCCTTTCAGCAAACGGTGTGACTAATAGCAATATAACACCCGTTAAATCTCGGGTGCTTCAGTTGGGCTTTGCGAACAGAACATATTTATGAAGTCTTTTTTTTTTTGGTGGGGGGGGGGGGGGTGAGCTGTAACACAATAAAATATATACAAAATTTATGTAGTGTAATTTATGTATTACTTCACATATTGGCAATAACCATTGGTATTGATCGAAACATAAGTCAACATTTACCATATTAAATGTAATAAATTAGATCTTAAATTGATTACAAGATGTTTCATTATTTTGATGATTTTTTATCTTTGAAATATATTGCCTGCATCGGATCAAATATATGTAGATATGCGTTTGCGAACATTTGCAAAACAAACATGTCGTAAATCGTGTAATAGGTTAAAAAACAAATTCTGAAAAGTATAACAAAAACTTTTTCAGTTTCTATTCGCCTTTCTTTGTTTGTTTGTTGTTTGTTGTTTGTTTCGTATGTCCTTTTTATCGCAGAGACGAGACAATTGCCAACAACCTTAGTTTTTGTCACTGCCTCTACAATCACTTCCGCCGAGGGCACCCAATGTTGGCAGGGGTTGTTGTATCTTTGCAGATACAACTCTGTCACAAACGACACGTAGCTGAGGCAATAATTAGTACATACATTCGATATGCATGAGAATATGACGTCACCAAAATTTATCAAAATGATCCCAGTAAGTAAGCCCTAATAAAATAAAACGGTTTTCGCAGGAAATGCACCACACGTGCAATAAAAACCGAATACTACTTAATTTAGGTAGATCGTATATAAAAAATATATAACGATTTATGAGAGTGGGTGCGGTTGCTCGGTTTAGTAAGACGTTTGTTTTTTAAAAAATGTCTCGCCTGATTAATAAATCATTGGATCATGTATGAAAACAGAGATTCCAATAAGAGCATACTTACATTTTGTCTCTCTTATTTTATATTTCCTTGAAAGTATTAATGTTAGGTGGTTTATAACTGTGAGAAAACATATAAACTTCGTCATCAGTTATTTTCGTACCGGAAACAGAGCTGAGCATGGCAGGTATAGTGAAAGAGACGGTAGTATCTCCCGGAGTCACCAAACGCCTTCAAGCTAAAAAAAAAAGAGCGTTTTTGGAGAAGAAAGACTTCATGATACTCCCGACTTGTTATAGAAATATTTTATATAAAAAAGTCTCAATTAAAACATATCGCAGAGGTCAAGCTTTGAGACAAGGGTCAGAGCATAAACAACGTCCAATAAAAACAGTGTTTGATTTTCCTTTCTTTGTATTCGTAACTCTTCAAAATTGGAGGCTGGAAAGGTAATGATTAGGGTAAGTTTAATGTCGAATAATGAAATTTTGCTTCAGTATATCTAGAAACACTGGATAAGCTTAAACAAATTCTGTTTATTAATTATATTCGTTTCATTTTGCGACCATATTAAACAATATCTTAAGCAAGTAAAATATCATTTTAGTCTTATATTATCTTAATTGTTTATAAACCTTTGCACAAACAAGTGTCTCGATCTTTGTTGCAATAAAGAAACCCTGCAAAAACTCAACAAATAGATTTGGCGATGTTCCCGTTAACTCGGTCCGTACATGAACTTTATCAAACAAGAGTTCTTGCTGGAACGTTATACATGGTTATTATGTTTAGCATATTTAATAAAGAAACATAAATATATTATAAAACCGAATATAAGTTTACTTAGAAATTTTAAAACACACGATGTTGACGAGATATTAGTATCGAAAAACATGTAAATAGATATTGCCGTTTTAGTTATTTGAAATAAAATATACTTTTTTTACATTTTTTTCTGTTTCGTAAAAAACCCTGATCCAACACACATCCAGACATAAAAAAATAAATAAATAAACTTCATTTTTTTTAAATCCCGTGCAATTCCAGACCACTAGTGGAAAATCTAAAGAAAATTTCAAAATTGTATTCGTGTTTACTGAGTACGTAACACAACGGCATATTTCTTTGCTTTGTACAGATTTAAATTAAGTTGTGCCGTGTGTTTATCTAGAATCGGTATCAAGTTGCTCCCAAAAAGACGTTATGCAAAGAAACGTTTATGATAGGAAAATATTACTTCAAATTCTTCTCGCCTTTCCTGACCACCTTCCCTGCTATAAGCCGACGATTAAACAATCAGGACAATGTATGACGGTGATACGTTGGTAAGTCCTAAAACAATTTCACACATTCTCTTTGATACCAGTTTCAAGAACGCGTTAAGCCTTTTCGGCGTTAATCGGTCTTTAATTGATGCAAATATTGACATCCGTTGTTTCTAAACACGAAAGAGACATTGTTGAAAGGGCCGCCAACAGTGTTGTTGAAGGTTTGTTTTTGGAGATTACGGTGGTGTAACCGCAGTACAGCACAAATAGTTGATCGACCTACAGCAAAGAAGTGTCTGCAACTGGACCTGCAGGCTACGCGGCAGAGGATGCAAGAATGAAAAAATGTTGACACAGTAAATACACTCCATTGGTCGGTAAAACAAATCAATTTTATACAAAAGATACAAAATATTTATTTAATCTTGAAAAAAAAATAACCACCAGATGTCTGTACCTACAGCATAGAGGTGGTTTGTGTGGCAAGGAATTCTATTGCTGAGCATACTTATATTTTTCTGGGTCGGCTTTAAAGAAGTTGTCCAGTGTTCGCGTTGCTTACTGCATTATGTTATTCCGTTATATTACTCAGGCGTTTACTTGAGCCAGTATTATAAGCGATGTACCAAGCTATACTCACGTGGTCCCACCCAGAAATAATTTACGGACACCGGGCCAACCGGTCCAAGAAGTATATAAATCGTATCAGAGCAGACATAATAAACTGTAATCAAGTCACTGTTAAATGTAAAGAAGATCGTTATCTAAATTAAATATAATTTAGTTTGAATATAGGTCTGATATTATATTTATAAACACCCAAACCAAACACAAATATATTAAAATGCAAAAAATAACACGGACATGTTACGTTTCCATTTAAAGCCATATTAAAGAGATACGTACTGCGTCAGATATTGTTTTGTGTTTTCAGCCCATTTAAAGGTTGATGTGGCCAGACACTGACACACACGTGAATTAGTCCCTGATTTGGCTAATTGATGGATTTGCGATTATTTAATTCAATAGTGTATTTCGGAATATGAACAAATGTGATGCACGTACGTATATACAATCCCGCCACATCTCACGATTTCCGAAAAACAGCCAAGCGAAACCAGAATTTAGAATACTCATTGACCTCAGTAGAATTTGTTATGAAGGCAGAATATGCTCTCTTTAGAATCATTAAGTACATAAGAAATGTTACTAAATCACTGGTTACATCAAGGACTTTGTTTCACAAGGGACATGTGTATACCGCGTGTTGTCATTTGATAACGTGTTCCTGGCAGACTTAAAGGGACATGACTACCCCGTGTTGCCATTTGATGACGTGTTGCTGGCAGACTTAAAGGGACATGATAACCGCGTGTTGTCATTTGATGACGTGTTTCTGGCAGACTTAAAGGGACATAGCTACCGCGTGTTGTCATTTGATGACGTGCTCCTGGCAGACTTAAAGGGACATGACTACCGCGTGTTGTCATTTGATGACGTGCTGCTGGCAGACTTAAAGGGACACGACTACCGCGTGTTGCCACTGATGACGTGTTGCTGGCAGACTTAAAGGGACACGACTACCGCGTGTTGTCATTTGATGACGTATTCCTGGCAGACTAAAAGGGACATGACTACCGCGTGTTGTCATTTGATGACGTGTTGCTGGCAGACTTAAAGGGACATGACTACCGCGTGTTGTCATTTGATGACGTGTTTTTGGCAGACTAAAAGGGACATGACTACTGCGTGTTGTCATTTGATAACGTGTTGCTGATAGACTTAAAGGGACATGACTACCGCATGTTGTCATTTGATGATGTGTTGCTGGCAGACTTAAAGGGACATGGCTACCATGTGTTGTCATTTGACAACGTGTTACTGACAGACTAAAAGGAGTACACACCAATTTGGATACATTTCAACTCAACATTTGGTCTGAAATACACATATCAACGTAATGCTACACACATTAAAATACTCCAGTAAGTTTGAAGATACTCTATTTCAAGTCTAGTTTTGGGAAAAGGCATAACTTTTATATTTGGTTGACTGTCATCCATCCTATTTCACAGATTTTTAAAAAGTGATATATTTTAATTGCATCAGTTTTCATTTGAATGATAGAAAATAATCAAAGGAAATACCATTTTTTTTTTATAGGTAAGGTTTTAATTCGATCACATTTTTAGGTCCACTTTTGTTAATAAGGCAACCCTTATATATCAATACTCACAGTGTTTTTGTGGGGCCTAAATGAATTAAAGGCATAATGAATTTTACATTATGGAATATTTTATAGAACAAAGAAGATGTAACAAGACCTGATGGATATTTTAGATGTTTATTAGTCATAAGTATACAATTGTTTTATAGATTAATAAGAATTAATTATGCTAAATTCTAAAAAATATATATTTTATTATATTCTTGTATAGCAATGTTCCCATAGACCATAATGTATACATGATTCAATATAAACATACATGTAAACAAATCTGTCACTGGCCACACATGTTTGGTATAATATAGTTTATACCAAAATCATATCATTCTTGGTACGTTTTAATATCTTAATTGTTGGCAATTTTAGTTTAATTAACAAAAAATCTGGTGCTAGAAGTGACATACCCCTCCCCCATCACCCCATACCCTCGCCATACCCCACCCCACCCTCGTAAAGTCACATATATATTACACCTACTTCAAATTGTATAGAACCCCTCTGATATCATGATTCACCACTAATTTTGCATAATCAAGTGAACAATGAGTTCACATAGTTTCAATTTAAATAAAAAAATTAAATAATAAAAACCACTATAAAAAAATAATGAAAAAGTTAAAATAGTAGTGACTGCAATTATTTATAATGTTAATTATAATAATTCAGATAATTAAAGCAATGGTAGGAGTATATATCCAAATGAATAAGAAAGTAAACTTATGTGTGACCAATGACAATTAATTAAAATTTAATTAAGCTACTAAACATACATAGGGAATAGAATTAGAAAAGATATAAACAAATAAACAAGTATATCACAGAAAGGTTATTAAATTAAGATTTATTATACAAATGTTTCTACAATATAAAACAAAACAAAAACGAGACAGACGAATGTAAAACAGACCTATTCAATATCTTTGAATCAGTATTATAAGTAAAAATCTAAACCATTATTTTACTAATAAATATTTGTGATATAATATATTGATATAAGTTTATGCATACCTAAGCTATAATTCAAAATAAATAGTATTATACACAATTTTGGTATAATCATTTTCATCTTTTAACCTAAATCTAGCTATTATATAGGTTTATCTAACAAAAAATATCTTCTTTAACATAAAACTGGCTATTCTGTTGGGTTATAAAACAATATTTCTTTTTAATCTAAATATATTGTATAGGTATAAATTTTATTTTCAACCTAAACCTGGTTGTACAATACCAACATAAATTTTCTTCTTTAACATTAAACTGGCTATTCTATATGTTGAAGTACCAACATTTCTCTTTTCTATGCATTCTATAGGCTTAAAATAATACATGCCCTTTGGAGGCATGATCTGCCATGTCCTAAATATACAGGTTATGGGCTATATGGTATAAGATTATTCTACTACATTGACTGATTGAGTGATTGAATATTTAGCATAATGTTTATGCCATCGAGAGCTAACAGACGATCAATTAACCTAACCACTGTTTCCTGGGATCCTGGAAGATTAACCAGTACTCAAGCACACCCCATCTCTGCATGTAACAGAAAACTTTACCACTTGAATCAGTGGTGAGAGATGAATGATAATGAAATGCAATGTCATATATCAACCATCACAGAGATTGTGGCCGGGCGGGGATTCAAACTAACGAACCCTGGATTGATAGTCAGACGCGCTAACAACTGAGCTAATCGGGCCTGGCTATTCTACTACAATACAATAGGAGAGTTCTCCAAAGAAACAATACAATCAACTTAAAACTAAGGTTTGGTTGTAGTACAGGTTGACCAGTATAGCTTTTGTAATGTACATTTACAGATCAAAGGAATGCATGACAATGCTGAAAAATAAAATATTTTACCCATGCTTACAAGAAATGTTTTTTAATAGAAGTAGTGCCTTTATGCAAGTTTATGATAAATTATGAGAAAAAAATCATTAAAAATATTAACAGGTATTTGCATGGATTTCATTTCTATCATATTGATAAAAACTGATGAAACACATTTTGCACATTTGTAAATGAGAGAAATATGAACATATTTCCAGGGGTATGAAAAAGAATTTTTTTTAGAGGTTTTGGCGTTGAATTGGGTTCAACACCATTTCCAACACATTATAGGTTATATATGGTATAATATTATCCAGTTTTATTGGTGGATGAAAACCTCAGAATGAATCTGAGTAGAACCACCGTTCTTCCACATGTAACTGGCAAACTCTCTCACATAAAGTTTTTGGATCGTGCATGGCTGGAGCCCATTACCTCAGCATTGAGAGGTAAGTGATCATTAGACAACATCGTATAAGACCAATCAACCTTGGAAGAACCCTAAATTAAAGGTTTGCAATCACTGGGCTACACTATAACTTCATATTTACATCATGCAGATGTACAATATATAGAGATAGTGTTAAGTAACGTCAATATTGCCATGTAATACCTTTAACCCTAGAAATACAGATACAGATTAATACATAAACAATTAGCATATAATTTGAATTATAAATATCTTCATTTCAATACTACATAATAATATTTCCATCTTAACATTAATAACTTGTTATAAAGTTGGAATAAATGCTAAATATCAAGTTGATATCTGTATACAGTTATGGAATGTTGGCAAAGTATGTCACATGATATATCACATGACCAGTAAAATAACCTGGCTCCTGTTTCACTAACATAGTTGAGTATATACTTAAATATTCAAAACCTTATATCAAAGATAAGCATCTAGTTGATCATGATTTTAGACTGGCTTCAGAAAAAACTGCCTTTGGTTTCAGTGATATTAAAGAATATTTAAGTAACCAGTCAAACTAAAGTTCAGTTTTTAAGTATTTAAGTAAACCTTAAGAAAATATTGGTGAAAAGGGAGCTAGTCAATGTAACATTTTCTTAAATGCAAACTGCAAGGTAATTCATAAATAAGTCAATGAAATGCTTTGGTACACATACACAAAAGGGACATAACTCATACAAAAATTGAACATTGTTGTATGCCTTTCATATATCAAGGGATAACTGGGGATATGGTCTGCTAAACTTAATGCAGATAGTATTTGTTGTTTTAAATCATTTAATGATGCAAGACAGACATTGACAAAATAGGGAAGATTGCAGAATTTGTGAATTACAAATAAATAGTATATGAAAAAAAAATAGTAAAATAATGTGTATTAATATTTATGAAAAAAATGTGTACAAGAAAAAGGGAAAAGTTAAGTGAAAGATTATATATTGCACATATTAAATTAGTTTTGATGATTTCTATAATATTGCAACAAAAAAAAATGACAGATGCAATTTGATGAAAATTAATGTGAAAGAACAAGGAACAAATATAATACACTATTGTGCTTATTGTTTCAAAAAACTTAAAGGGTATGCACAAATGTATAGTAAAGTAAAAAAGGGTTGTTGGATGTTTTACTTGTTAATTTATTTACCATGTAGGTCACTATGTTTCATTAATTTAACATTCACTGTGTTTTTCACTACATTACTTCTAAATAATGACCACATGTCATTGTTCATTTTCTTCCTACCACTCTCATGGCAACCTTTCAACCAACCATTGTACCCGCTATGAAGCCATATGATACCCTTTAAAGTAATGAATATACCCACTATGGAGTCACATGGCACCCTTTAAAGCAACCATTGTACCCACTATGGAGTCACATGGTACCCTTTAAAGCAACCATTGTACCCACTATGAAGTCACATGGTACCTTTTTAACCAACCATTGTACCCACTGTGAATTCACATGGTACCCTTCAAAGCAACCATTGTACCCACTATGAAGTCACATGGTACCCTATAAAGCAACCATTGTACCCACTACAAAGTCACATGGTACACTTTAAAGCAACCATTGTACCCCCTATGAAGTCACATGGTACCCTTTAAAGCAACCCTTGTACCCACTATGAAGTCACATGGTACCTTTTAAAGCAACCATTATATCCACTATGGAGCCACATGGTTCCCTTTAAAGCAACCATTGTACCCACAATGAAGTCACATGATACCTTTTAAAGCAACCATTGTACCCACTATGAAGTCACATGGTACCCTTTAAAGCAACCATTGTACCCACTACAAAGTCTCATGGTACCCTTTAAAGCAACCATTGTACCCACTATGAAGTAACATGGTACCTTTTAAACCAACCATTGTACCCACTATGAATTCACATGGTACCCTTCAAAGCAATCACTGTACCCACTATGAAGTCACATGGTACCCTTTAAAGCAACCATTGTACCCACTACAAAGTCACATGGTTGGTACACTTTAAAGCAACCATTGTACCTCCTATGAAGTCACATGAAACCCTTTAAAGCAACCCTTGTACCCACTATGAAGTCACATGGTACCTTTTAAAGCAACCATTGTACCCACTATTGAGTCACATGGTACCCTTTAAAGCAACCATTGTACCCACATGGTACCATTTGAAACCAATCCACATGAGGAAATAGAATATTCGTGCACACACCATTTTAAATTCAAATGATTAATGACCTGCCTAATCACATATCACTGTAAAAGAGGAAGTAAAATTAATAACTGCACACTATTACTAAAATGAAATGATAATTATTCTTACTTGAGAAACAATGTTATTTTCTTACTTTAGTGAAACATCAATAGCTTACCCCTGGCTAACCCTAACATTTGACAAGTATAGTTGTACTGTCTGAAAATCCAGTGCCAAAACTGGCCAATGCATCCCAACCACCACTCAAAAAAAGGGTCAATAATTTATGTACCTAGACCCCATCTGACCCTACTCCCTTCTCCCCTACCCACTAAAATGACCTTAAGATACCGGACTTAAATAAATGTCATAGTGATGCATTAATTGCACCCTCCGCCCCACCCCCACTCCCCTACTCTTGTAATCAGAAATCTTGCATTTGTACCTGCTAATAAAGACTTTTTAGAGAGTAATAGGTAAATTTCATTTACACCTGATTTTTGCGTGCTTATCTTACATAAAATGATGAAAAGTTTGAATTGTTTTCAACCCAAAACAAAGAACCACATGCTTGAAATAATCTGCATTTACAAGTGTACACCATTTGAATGAATAAAAATCCCACGTCCATAACATTATCACAGATCAGCTAATCTCTGAAAAATTTGTAGATAAACTTAAACAGTGACTGGGATTTCTAGATAATTGCGACCAGTAACTCGTATTGTGCTTGGATACAGGGATAATTGACTCATTAATATTTGTCACAAACAGCCAATATAACCGGTACCTGTCAAAACGTAAATCCAAACCTGGTACGATCAGATTTATCATTCTCGATAAAAAGCCGGAACATTTTGTATCCAAAATATTCTACACATCGGAATGATTGAATCAAGTAGGTGATAAACTTTAGTCAAGGATCTATGTATAATTTGAGAATTAATGTTAAATATTGCGGAACTTGACAAACTACTAGACCCAAGACTGCGCAACAAACAGATCAATAAAGAAACAGTTTTTCAACCATACCAGTCTGTTAAAAATTGCTACCAATGGCGGATCTAATCTTTTTAAAAAATGACATACTCGCCCCCCTTAAACTCCCATATCTTATTAAAATTCACTATTATAGTCTATATTTTTTTTCTGAAAAATATGTGCGTCCATTCAGATTTGTGTTGCGCCCCCAAAGTCTGCCCCCTTTAAACTGAAATCCTGGATCTGCCCCTGGTTATAGACTATAAAAATGATCCAAGCTCTCCGCACTATGAACCAAGCATTCAACATCAGTAAATATGAGCATGATGATTGGTCAGAGATTTCAACAAACTGCAAAACCACATAACAATATAGTAAACTCTTTAGAGTGCTATGCATTGTGGGACAGGTGAGGAATTCCCAGCTTTTACATTGGGGTATAACAGACCTGAATCTGGAGAAGTCTGGTACAGGGACAGACTAAAATTGCTACTAATCTGTGAATGTAAAGCATCCCATATTTACCCAATATATACAATTTATTTCAGGTGAAATCCTGTAAAATTAACTTTTTTTCTTTGCCTTTCTGCTTCATTATCAATGACAAAAATGGGCTTTTCATACAAAATAAATTTGAAAATCAAAATAATCAAATGCTCCTGGAGGGGGTGGGGCATGGGGTTTGGTGGTCGGTAGGGGTCTTTATTATAGACCAGAAAGAAGTTTGTTAAACATTTTATCATTTTTGTTGTTTTTTAACAAACTGACAGAAAAAGGTATGCCATCAATTGATACAATGTCTCAATGTGTATTATTTGGCATGTTTAATTTATCCATGGAATGTATGTATCTGTGGAATATATGTATCTATGGAATGTACTTATCCGTGGAATGTACTTATCTATGGAATGTACTTATCTATGCAACTTGTACATCAAACAATAAAGTTTCAGGTTGATGAGAACCAACACATATAAGGCACATAGGTACATAGAAACAAAAAGTTCTGAAATCTATATAGTATATACAATACAGCATGATAAAGATTTTACAGTTTCCTCTATTTTATCGATTGATTTTCAAGATTTGCATTTTATCTGACATTTTATGGTCAAACATTTTATAACATACAAGGCCATAATAAACTAATTGCTAAATTATCATCCCATCCCCCTAATTTTCATGCCGCCAAGACCCTTTTTATTTTCATAAAAAAAAAAAATCAAAAAAAAAAAAAAAAAAAAAAAAATTTATTAAAAAAACATCAAAATTTAAAAAAAAAATAAAATCCTCCTGCCCACCCCATTTATAAGAAAAATTTGGATGATAATCTAGCGATTAATTTAAAATGGCCTAATAAATAGATGTTATGTTTATTACTCTATCTATGTTTTGATTTGGCCATCTAATGAATGTGAGTTAATAAATAATTATTTACTCCAAATTTCAGTAACAATTAAATAAAAAAATGAATCAATTAATGTTAATGTCATCAAAATTAAAAAAAAAAGCAGCATGAATTATGAAATTACAAATATATAAAGTAAGTATCAAGAAAAAGCAGATGAAAGTAAAAAGACAAGTAAAGAGTCGCCAACTATAAACAAAGACAAGACACTTATACAGGAATAAATGGCAATGAAACTGAAGGCAAGTATTACAATCTGAGGTATTAAAATAATAAAAAATATATATATATATTGCAATTAATGAAACAAAAATACTTATAATAATAGCAGCTGCACTATTTTCTATACTGTTTTAGTCGGTATGATGACCGGCTGGATATAAGTGATAATCCAGTCTGGCAGATCATCAAAACAAATAATTATCAACTAACAACTAATTTGTTCTATCCCTTTATGTCATATAGACACCTTTGGACACCTCTAGTATAAACGCCTTTGGACACCTCTAATATAGACGCCTTTTGACACCTCTAATAAAGAAGGCTTTTTTAATTATTGGGTGAATTATGTTTATATTAACTGACAGAGTGGAAAACAGTGCAGGAAGTGTTCTTATTGCTTGTTACGAGCAATCTGAACTCTTCCTGCACTGTTTTCAATGGCCTTCTGTGATTGGTGTAGGAAAACGCGTATCTATGGAGTAAAGGGCTATGAGGGCTGATAGAATTTGTTGTTGGACATTACGGGATCTCAAAAGCTTTTAGAGGAACAATAAATTTGCAAATTATTTAAATTTCAGTCAATTCTTATCTCAAATGTAATTATTGAAATATTTTTTTGAAATATATTTAAACAAATATATGTTTTCAAGAAATAAATAGACAAAATACAATTTTAAAAAAGCACATCCTCAAATAGAGGACTCTTTGTAAAAGCTCAAAATCATCAACATGTAAATGCTGCAATTGGAAGCAAAAATTTCTTAATAGGAAAAAAATCTTAACACCAAATTAATATTTGTAGTTCAACAGATAATTAATTAATATTTTTTTGTACTTCTGCCAATAGTTTGTTGTTTTGTGGATTTGCTAGCCCCGATATTTACATATTACACTTACCTCTCAAACAATCTTACAAAAATACATATTACGGGTTCTCCCAATTAGAATACAGGGGTCAATGATACCAGGTTTACATAATGTCACTTATAAATAGTTCAAACTGTGACCTTGACCCCAGTTCAGTAGCCTACATATTTGTGACTTATTAAGAAAACTTTTAAAAAATAAAACTCTTTTTTTTTTAAATCATGTACAAAGTTTATAATTGTCACTCTTTATGGCATGAATGGGAATGTTATTGAACATCTAAATGAGAGAGAAATCCAGACTGTCCAATTGTAAACCGGAAAAAATTTTATCTGGTTTAAACTGTGAAACAAATCTTGTACATACCACACCTGATGTCTTCCTGGGTAGACCCAGTACTAAACACATGCAGGTAGAGTGTCTTGCTGAAGGACACCACAGACAGTCCTGCTGGAAAACTGAGCCCACAACCCTCTGAGACCTGAGACCAATGCTTGTTGCACTTCACACAAAACATCCGAAACTAGGTTTTTATAATTGGAGTCCAGAGTTCTTCTTCGGACTGAGTTATTTATAGGCCTGGATTACATCCTCTTGTTTGCAAGAATGGAACATTTGTCAATAAATTGCCTTTATTCAAAACAAATGAAATATACAGAACTAAATTGTGAGTTAAATTCCAGGCTGACCTAATGACCTCTCACTAACAACACCCAGTACTGGTTTTACCAAGGAAATGGCCAGGTGCTGGTTCAATTCTAGGCTGACCTGTTGACCTCTCATTTACAACACCCATTACTGGTTTTAGCAAGGATATGCCCAGGCGCTGGTTCAGTTCTAGCCTGAACTGATGACCTCTCACTTAAACATCCAGTATTGGTTTTACCAAGGAAATGGCCAGGCGCTGGTTCAAGTCCAGGCTGACCTGATGACCTCTCACTTACAACACCCACTACTGGTTTTACCAAGGAAATGGCCAGGTGCTGGTTCAATTCCAGGCTGACCTGATGACCTCTCACTTACAACACCCAGCATTGGTTTTACCAAGGAAATGGCCAGGCGCTGGTTCAATTCCTGGCTGACCTAATGACCTCTCACTTACAACACCCAGTATTGGTTTAACCAAGGAAATGGCCAGGCGCTGGTTCAATTCCAGGCTGACCTGATGAGCTCTCACTTAAACACCCAGTATTGGTTTTACCAAGGAAATGGCCAGGCGCTGGTAAAATTCCAGATTGACCTGATGACCTCTCACTTACAACACCCAGTACTGGTTTTACCAAGGAAATGGCCAGGCGCTGGTTCAATTCCAGATTGACCTGATGACCTCTCACTTACAACACCCAGTACTGGTTTTACCAAGGAAATGGCCAGGTGCTGGTTCAATTCCTGGCTGACCTGATGACCTCTCACTTACAACACCCAGTATTGGTTTTACCAAGGAATGGCCTGGCGCTGGTTCATTCCTTGGTGACCTGATGACCTCTCACTTACAACACCCGGTACTGGTTTTACCAAGGAAATGGCCAGGCGCTGGTTCAATTCCTGACTGACCTGATGACCTTTCACTTAAACACCCAGTATTGGTTTAACCAAGGAAATGGCCAGGCGCTGGTTCAATTCAAGGCTAACCTGATGACCTCTCACTTACAACACCCAGTACTGGTTTTACCAAGAAAATGGCCAGGCGCTGGTTCAATTCCAGGCTGACCTGATGACTTCTCACTTACAACACCCAGTACAGGTTTTACCAAGGAAATGGCCAGGCGCTGGTTCAATTCCTGGCTGACCTGATGACCTCTCACTTACAACACCCAGTATTGGTTTTACCAAGGAAAACTGCCACAAGATAGATTGACAAAGCTCTAAAATTATTCCACAATTGAGCAAAAATACACCAACATAAATCACCCGTTATTACACTTACCCTTTACCCACCGAATATATCTAAAGTGTCCCTGGGAGAACCCCACTGTGACTCAAGGGCTTAGTGCAAAACCAACCAAAAAGGTTGATAAACTAGTTTTGAACTAAGCCTAATATATGTACAACCTATAACCGATACCACATTTAGGAGCCCCATCAACTGTTAATCTTATATCATTTACATTTATACATTTTCCCTACCCCGGTCTTCTTATCATTTCAAATACTTTTCAACCTTTCACTAATTGGTTTGGTATTGTGTATCTATTCTACACAGCTATCATTATAAACAAATAACATTGCAGGTAACTTCAAAGGAAAACTGACTGTAACGTCATAACTATCTTTGGAAAAAGCATCATCTAGCTTAGATATATTTTTAAACTAATTACACTAAATTGATTATCATTAGAAAATATACTAATATCTTAAAGGGACACGTGGAGATGATAAAATTTATTTTAATTTCATGTTTACAAAACAATGAATGTATAGCCACCTGCACTAGCATAGGTCCATGTAGACACTGCAGGCCAGTCTGCACTTTTTTCCAAAAAAAAATCAGAATAAATTTGATTTAATTGGAAATTACATACTAGAAAAAATACACACAAAACCCATGAGAATGTACCAATTAATTTAGTCATTCACAAAGATTTTTTTCACCATACTAAAAGAAAAATTATTAAGTTAGAATATGTTTTTACCCTTTGTAACAGATGAGCACAAATGTCCAAAATAGGGATGCTTTTTAAGCATTACTAAGAGTTATGCCCCTTTCCAAAAAAAAAGAAATAATATCAAGGGTTTGCATACATACAGGAGTATTTTAATTTCTTATTTGTTTCATATGGATATATATACTCTTCTAAAATAATGTTAAGTAAAAATTGTATCAGTATTGTCACATGTCCCTTTAAAATCTAAAAGCAAATTCAGATCAATTACTATGGTATACCACACATTGTTTTTAAAGTAGATGTGAAACACTTAAACAAGATCTGTTGATAGTTTATATATTTGGTATTGGACAACAGATATCTAGCACCAAGTGTTTGTGGTAATCTGTTCTAATGCTGATCTTCCTCAGTTGGTTCGTTGTTCATCGTATTTAATTTTCTCTTCAGTACAGTCGCCAACCTTTGAAGTCTGCAAATAGAATGAACATTATACAATGTAATACATATTATTTCAAATATTGATTAAATACAAACACCTTTTCAGAATTTATTTAATGGAAACCAATTTGATAGATGGATGGACGTATGGACATTCTAACTAACTAGTATTTAAGTGGCTTCTTTGTGTGTGGTTGATTGTTTGTGTGGCTAATTTTAACAAATATTTTAGCCACAAAAAAAGCATTTTATTTTTAGACACATATTTTTTTTCAACAGTTACTGTTTTTCAACCATCTCAAAAGATTACTAACCCTAAACCCTAGACACCTGAATACCAATTTGTATGTGTGCAACATTTTTCAACAACCTACAGTGTCTGCATTGAAAAAGTTGTAACCATTTAAAACCATAAATACGTTCACAAATTTCAAAATTATAGTATATTTAACCCTATATTGAAATATGTTTATTCCCACTAAAAAACAACAAAATTACTTAAAAAAAAAATTTGCTTTATATTTTTAACTGTATATTTTAAATTCAAAACAATTTCACAAGATTAAAATATTCAACAACGTTAAAGGTTAAAAACATAGCAACAAAAAAATTATATATAAGAAACTTAGTTGCCTGTAAATTTTGAATGACTACTTTGCCTAGATATTAATTATTCTTGTGTTATTTTATCGATATTTGGTCAGGACAGTTCACTACCCTTCTATCAATCCAACAACCTCGGTAAAGTCTATAGATCAACTTGGACGTATTTGAACTATTTTAGGGTTGCAGCGTTGGTAGAATTTTGAATGTTACACACACTTTGTAGCATAAATCTGTTTATGTTTATTAACAAAACTAAATCGGTGTGTTTTGATTTAACATTCTATATATATATATATGTGTGTCTGTGTTCTGAATAATCAATTAATCACCAAATTTTTACCAAATGCATGATCATCGACGATGTATTTTTGTTCCTCAATGATTATACTTAATATTATGCCAGAGTTGTCGATCTTCCTTATTACTAATTTGAACACTGATTGGATGAAAACTAAGTCAGACAGATAATCAAATTTGCTTCAGCCAACTTACCAACATAACTGACAAAGGTAAAGATGAATGACTCTTTTCCTTCCCAGGGATTTATTAAAAGAGTCTCAGATTCCAGGCACTATTTCAAGTAATTATATATAGAAAACCATCATGATTTTAAATGTTAATTGATCGTGTGAAATATCATACCATTCGTTTAAAGTTCATGAATATAAAGAGTAATGGACTGATGTTTCAGACTAGACATGCAATTTCATGTTTTTTACATTAAAGCATGACCTTGACCTTTGTGTAACCTTGACCTGGACATCTGATGTAATGGTCTGGGTATTTCAACAGTTAAATGCTGCAGAAACATCATCATGACATACTGATCACTTGTGTCAAGCTATTTTAAAATCCCTAAATGTAAGACAAAGTTACAGATCAATTACTGATAAATTGAGCCAAGTGTTTATGAAATCCATCCATGTATGATAAAGTTAAAGGACAGACTTGAAATCTCAAACAGATTCTAAGTGTTGTCATACATACTAAAAGTGTGACCTTGACCTTTGAGGTATGGATCTAGGTTTTACTTATGACACGTCGTCATGTCATCTTGATAAATTGAGCCAAGTTAAAGGCAAATTCACAGACCAGACACATAATATCAAACAAATTGAAAGTGTGATCTTGATCTTTGAGGCAAGGTTCTGGGTCTTTCATGTGACACTTAATTATGTCATGTTGATCAACTGAGCCAAGTGTTTTTAAAATTCATCCATAGATGTCAGACCTGACAAGAAATGTGAAAATGTTTGAAAATGTTGTCAAACAAAGTTTAATTGTAACCTTGACCTTTGAAGTGGGAGTTTGGGTATTAAGTGCAACACGTCA
This sequence comes from Panopea generosa, assembly GCA_029582155.1. NCBI lineage: Eukaryota > Metazoa > Mollusca > Bivalvia > Adapedonta > Hiatellidae > Panopea > Panopea generosa. The sequence continues at coordinate 37,986,719 of CM055897.1, read as the reverse complement.
TCATGTTATGTTGATCATGTATAACAAGTATTTATAAAAATCCATCTATGCATGACAAAGTTGCAGGCCAGACACGAAATCTCACACAGACTCAAAGTGTTGTCAAACTCAAATTGTGACCTTGACCCTTGAGGTATGGGTGTGGGTCTTACTCACAACACATCATCATGTTATGTTGATCAATTGTAGCAAGTATCATTAAAATCCATCTATGCATGACAAAGTTACAGACCAGACACAAAATCTCAGACTCAAAGTGTTGTTAAACAAACTCAAATTGTGACCTTGACCTTTGAGGTACAGCTGTGGATCTTACTCACGACACGTAGTCATGTTTTGTTGATCATTTGTAGCAAGTATTTATAAAATCCATCAATGAATGACTAAGTTACAGGCTGGAAACATAACCTCACAAACTCGAAATGTTGTCAAACAAACTCAAATAGTGACCTTGAACTTTGAGTTACGGGTGTGGGTCTTACTCGTGACACGTTGTCATGTTATGTTGATCATTTGTAGCAAGTATCATTAAAATCCATCTATGCATGACAAAGTTACAGGCCAGACACGAAATCTCACACAGACTCAAAGTGTATTCAAACAAACTCAAATTGTGACCTTGACCTTTGAGGTACGGATGTGGGTCTTACCGGTACTCGTGACACACCGTCATGTTATACTGATCATTTGTACTAAGTATCAACAAAACCCATCTATGCATGACAAAGAAACAAGCTGGAAACGAAATACCGGACGGACGCTGCGATAACTATATGCCAACCAATAAATTGGGGGGTGGGGGAGAGGGGGCTTAAAAATAAAAAAAACCTGCATGAAACACCAGGGTTTCATTTCCCAAAAAAAATTATGGAAAAAATCAGTCGTTAAATATTGTAAAGTAAGAAACATTCAAAATATTTGTATTGTAATCTGCTTAAATTTAATATTGTATTCTCAGAAAACATACCATTTTCTAAATTATTTAACCCGAAGTTGGGGTCATTTGGATTAACCTTGAAAATATTATGAACAATACATACTTTACATTTTCAACCTATTTTTATCATAAGTTGTTTTGTGATATACAACTCAGCACTATGTACTAATTATTCTTGTTACTCACCTATCCTTATCCTGTTTGACAGCTGCTAACGCTTCTTCCAGTTGTTTTTTGTCTATAGTGATGGACCGGAGCTGTGACACGAGATGGTTGTTCTCCTTGTGGGCATGTTCTAGTTCCTGCCTCGCTGTTGTCAGGTCCTCCTGAACGGCTGTAATGGTGTTGTTGGCCTGCTGCTGGAGGGAGTCCTCACGGGAGAGGGACTTGTGGAGGCTGAAAATGGAAAATGTGATCTGATGAGGAGGGGCATATAGTTGGGTAATTTTACCCAGAATTCCTTGTGCTAGATTTGATGAAGAAGGACATATAGTTGGGCAATTTTACCCAGAATTTCTTGTGCTACATTTGATAAGGAAGGACATATAGTTTGGCAATTTTACCCAGAACTCCTTGTGCTATTTCTGATGAGGAAGACATATAGTTGGGCAATTTTACCCAGAATTCCTGGTGCTACATCTGCCGAGAAAGAACTTCATTATAGCTGGACAATTTTAAGGTTCATTCCTTGTGCTACAATCTGTTGAGGAAGAACATATAGTTGGGCAATTTCACCCAGAATTCCTTGTGCTACAATTCATTCCCCTCTGTCGACTCTCCAGGTTTAGCAAGAATTGCAATATCAAATCAACTCACACATTTCACAAATATAAGACATACCAATTTTAAATTCAAACCAAATCTGCAGATTATACTTCGGAACTTTCTTTATTATCAGTTTGTAAACACGCTTGTTTATCATTCTGCACTTCCTAGCAAAACAATCCAAAGCATTAACCTATCAATAGTTTCTAAACTCATATTCAAGGTGTTTGTTTACTCATTTGAATATTTAGCGTCATGTTTATGCAAATGAGGTCTAACAGACAATGAGTTAACCTAACTACTCTCTCCCTGGATTCTGAAAGGTTAACCAGTACTCGGGCACACCCATCACCAAGTCACTTATAACTTTTTCACTTGAATCAGCAGAGGGAGGACAAATGACAATGAAATGCAATGCTGTATATCAATCATCACAGAAACTGTGACTGGCTGGAGACTTGAACTCACGATGCCTGTATTAATAGTAAGACACTATACTGACTGAGCTCACGATGCCTGTATTAATAGTAAGACACTATACTGACTGAGCTAATCAGGACCATCATATTCAAGCTGTGGAAGTATAAAAATTGATTTGGTTTTCGGCAAAAATAATTTAAAGCGGTCATGTCAAAGTTTTGTCAATGGTTAGGAGTATTCCAAGAATCTTGCAGATCCTGACATATTGACAAAGGTGAATGGAGGTATGGCACGAGTCCTAGTTTTAGGTGAATAATAATATGTAGGAAATTAAAGGTCACAATAATTGTGAAATGAATTCTCCTACCTACCATATTTTCCAAATTTAGACTGAACATTATTTTGCACACTTTCATTTAAGCTTGCACTGGCAGTGACAGTCACTGCATGGAACAAATTACATTATATTTCACACAAAATGAAACCACTTTGTTTAACTACGTTTGCGGATTGCAAGTCAAACAATCCCCAAAGAATGAAAGCTTTCACTTGCATGCTATAGGGAAACAATACAGTAGTGCATTATGAGGGTATGTCAACAGACAATTCATTTTCAAAAGTTCTCAATTTTAAAAAATATGGACAGAAATGAAACTAGATTGTGTTTTTATGAGACACAGACGCCCCCTTTTTTCTTAGACTTTAAAAACAAAAGTCAGTTTTCAGTCCCAGACATTTGATTTTGATTTTTACACAAATAAAATTATATCAAATTGTGTTAAAGGAAAAGAATTCTATTGAGTGGGAACCATTTTTCTATTTTTAATAATAGTGACCTTGACCTTAACTCAATTCCATTAAAGAGCAATACCAAGTTTCCTTTTCAGGTAGTTTTTCCTAGTACCTCATATATCCTGAATCAGGTCAATGAAAAAGCAGAGAATTCCATACCTGTCCCACAATTCAGTGCTACTGAGCGCTTACTAAATTGTGACATCATTCAAAATCTCTCTGAAGCAACTGATCAATCAATATTTTCAAATGTGCTCAAATCTCATTGCTATGTAACAGACCCGAGAGATGATTTATTTCAGGTTCAAAACTAATCCTCAACATTTTATCCAAAATATGATAATATTTAAGGAAACTTTAGCTGCCGCGGTGAAACCATTTCTGTACAGATGAACAGACCTTAACCTTAAAATGATTTGGCTAAAAAAGTAATCTTAAAACTTCCTTTTCATCCAAAACTCTGGGAAACTAAAGTTATTGAGTTGAAATGAGTTTTCTATTTTTAGTCAGAGTGATCTTGACCTTGATCTGATTTAGCTAAAGAAACAACAACAGGAATTAGCTTTGAATGGAAACCATTTGCAGACGGAGGAACAGATCATTTTTCATTGTAAAGAAACAGTGACCTTGACAATGGCTCAGTTTGGCTCAAAATCAATACTAAGCCTTGTTTTCATGTCAGTAACCATTTCAATGATTCATTAGAATATCTTAATGGAAACTAAAGTTATTGAGCAGAAACCATATTGAGATCGACAGACAAACGGACTGGCAGGGGTAACACTAAATGTCCCTTCATTCTTTAAATAGTGCAGGTATATACTATAAAAAATTACCTGGTAATACATTCCCTCACTTTTTTTCTTACAGGGTAATAATGGTCAAAATGAGGTTGATGATTTCAATATCTGCTGGTATTGTAAAGGAGGAAAGCAGGAGTATGACGATCGACGTTTACCCGCTATAGTAATTCAGGCTTCCCACAAACACACTGTATCTTGTACTGATATAAAAAAACCTTCTCAGACCTGAGATGTTCAATTCTATCAGATTAATTGAGCCTATTCTACCATTCTTGATAAAAAACAAATTGGTTGTATTACCAAAGAATAAAAATGCGATATACTTAGTTTTCACTCTCTGTATACAAAAAAATATTAGCTTTGACATTTCATTTCATATTAATCAAAGGAAAAGCAAAAGGTGGAACAACTAAAATCAATAAAGGGATTTCGAAATTCCCATACATTTTCCCCTTTTTTTGTTATACATGTAGTTGTCATTAAGCATTCCCCAAAATTCCCCGACCATGGAAAAAAAACATTTTCCCCTTGAAATGTTCAGATTTTCCCCTTGAAATGTTCAGATTTTTGAGGTTGAATAAATAATCAAGTTCAGAGATGATTTTAATGCACACAGTGCCCAAGTACATTCGCGGCTTTATAGATTACTAGAGACTTCAAGGACCTACAATCACCTGTATTTTGATTTGAAGGTCTAATCAGAGGTCGGATAAGAGATTTCTTGGTACTTGTCATTCATCAAATTTAGACATAATTTTGAATTTAGAAGAAATTGAAATCCATCTGAAATTTTTGGTTGTTTGAATCTATGAAAAAGAACCAAAAAAATAAAAAGTGTATGCATAATTATTATTATCATATTTACCTGTAGTACAGACGTATCGTCTGAATTTCGTCGTCAAGTTGTTTGGATTTGGCAACTGCCACATCCCTTTCTTGTTGAACAGCGGCAAGTTTTGCCTGAAACAAAATAAATTCAACTGTTGAGAGTTTTAAATGAGAGATTGTGTGTGTTTGTGTTTGCGTGTGCGTGCATTTATTGCACATAGAACTTGTGAGAATTTGAAATGAAAGACCCGCCAAACAAAATTGCTGCAACAAAAATACATAAATCTAAAAAGGCACATCCCTAAGATCATTGTAGGCATATTTTGCTAAAACTCCTAAACCAAGTTCAGTCAGTAGGAATTGGCGTTTAACTAAAACATTATAAATGTCATCTGGATTCAGTTAGAAGAATTAAATACCTCAAACTGAATTTGTGTAGACTTCCTGTCCTTCCACATGTACAAGTGAATGTTACTTTGAGAAACTTTAAAATGTACTGAATGTTTTGCCATGACTTTGTTGCTATTCCATGACCTGGGCAACTGGGTAGGTAGTCATAATATGAAACTATGTATAAAACATTCAGTTTTATTGTATTTTGATAATTTATTGCTTATTTGACAAGAAAAGATGTCTGATTCCAGCAATGTATGATATATTGTCAAACTTCTTGTTTGTTTTTAAACTAATGTGTCCACAAACTTTTTGGATACACCTAATACATGTCATAACTTTCTCACATCAAATCTTAACTGACAACCTCAGGAGTGAGAGGTAAGAGATCTTGAAACAAAGCCTTGGACTACTTGGCCGCGGATGACCCCATTTTCAGAGAGGTCATTTTAAGAAACGATAGAAGACCAAACCAGCTGGAAGAAGAAGACAAAACAAACGATTTACTTTTAGTTACGTTACTCAAAGAGCTAAAAATAAACACTTTAGTTTTAAGGGCCAAGTTTCCTAAGGCGAATTCTCAAGTTCATCTCACCGCTGAGGTCACGGGTTTGACCCAGCTCAGTATGAAAATTTAATGCAAGAAAGTTTGTTCTACTCCGAATCATTTTCAAAATGGCGTTAAACCTATTCTTTTTCCTTCACAAAATATATCTTCTATCTAATCTTTTTCCAACTATGGCCGACTATCCACGAGCCCTACGTATCTTCAGCTATTTACAGAACCAACAATAATCACCCTATTATCATATTGACAGAACAGTAAAATTTACACCCGAATCTGTGATAAATAAACAAATAAATAATCTCTGACCCAAAAAACAAGCATGTCCCCGTGTGAATGAACAAGAGTCGTTAAAGTGAATCCAGTGTTGACAAGATTCTTAAAGTTGAAAGTTTGTAAATATTTTCTTAGTACTGATCACACAAATCTATCTCCATTTAATTTGACTAACAAACAAAATAACAAGATACACAGCTGATAATGCTGATATAGAAGAACACGGTAATACAGACACTTATAATGACAGTATTTCACCCGCGTGAATTGATGAGTTTACAGAAGAGATGATGAAAATTCTGAGCTTGATCAATACATAGAATATTGATGAAGTACTTCATCAATGATGATGATGATGATGATGAGGAGGAGGAGGAGGAGGAGGAGGAGGAGGAAAATGATAAGATGAGATGATGATGATGAGGAGGAGGAGGAGGAGGAGTGGAGATGATGCTGATATGATAGTGATAATGATGATGAGGATGATGATGATGATGATAAATAATTATTAAACTTAATGGTGATGATGATGGTGACAGTGATGATGAAGATGATGATGATGGTAACAGTGATGACATTGACAATGAAGCCATCATGATAATGACAATGAAGATGGTGATGATGGTGACAGTCATGATAATGAAAAAGAAGATGGTAATGGTAACAGTGATGATAATGACAATGAAGATGATGATGATGGTGGTAGTTATGATAATGACAATGAAGATGATGAAGATGATGATGATGATGATAGTGGTGGTGGTGGTGGTGGTTGTAATGATGATGATGATGATGATGATGATGATGATGATGATGATGATGATGATGATGATGATGATGATGATGATTATGATAACAGTGATGATAATGACAATGAAGAAGAAGAAGAAGAAGAAGAAGAAGAATAGGAAGAAGAAGAAGAAGAAAAAGAAGGAGAAGAAGAAAAAAAGAAGAAGAAAAAGAAGAAGATGATGATCATGATGATGATGATAATGATGATGACAGTGATGATAATGATGATAATGAAGTGGATGGTGACAGTGATTCTAATGACAATGATGATGGTGGCAGTGGTAATAATGACAATATAGTATATGATGATGATGATGATGATGATAATGATTGTGATGATGATGATGATGGTGGCAGTGATGATAATGACAAATGAAAATGACGATTATTTTTTGCTGGATGGTATAAATTATTCCTTTCTTAGGTTTACAGTAAATGTGACAATTCAGCATATACATGCCATTTATTGCAATGACATATTCAGGAGTCACTACCTGGTTTCCTGCAGCATCTTAAGTGGTGTGCCCAAGCAATTGGGAACCAGTCATACCTAATTAATAAATGAGCTTGACCTACATTGTTTACAAATGTTAATAGGTAGGATTAGAAACCTATATACAACCCTAAAGTTTCTACCTGCAACCGAATTTTGACCTTTTGAAACTGATACAGTATATCACAATGAAAGGGAGCTAACCCGACTTTTATTAACTTTTATCTTGAAGTGGGAAAATGGCTGTATAGAATGCCAAGCTATTACTTCTGTGATGATTACTGGGCATGCTGGTAATTATGAGAATATTGTGTATTTAATATCTACACGAAAATAATAACATATATGTAAGGTAAGTAACCGGATAACAAAACAGATAAAAGCATACCAATGTAAGCTACATCACATGTGAAAATGATTCAAATTTAATATTTGTCAATTTAATTTTTGAATAAAATATATAAAATATTTAATAGAAAAAGTACATGAACTCATAATAAACACACACACATGCCTTGCTGTATTTTAACTAACTATTTTAACTGGTATTAAATACATTGCTGGTTTTGGACCAGCTTAACAGTCTATTTTGTACAGTTACTATTATCACTACACACAAACTTCGGGTTGACACAAATAGATTTGAAATCAGTCCCACTCTTAATCACAAAGATAACCCTGGCCCCAATGTACTTAATCAATCACGGCTCGAGTTGACCAAAATGATGTAAGACTTCAAGTACGGTGATAATGAGGGAAATATTGAATATTATCTAACAAATTTACGATGGCCCTCGACATTATAACGTCTCTCCATCGTACACTAGCTTTATCAGCGTTGACAAAGTCCGCAAAGCGAATGAACTTCAATCTGCATATATCCCAGCTATCCCATTTATCCAGGTTTATCACGGCCTAATCTGAGCGACATTTCACAAAGCTTAAACAAATACAGGTGTGTATCCTGAGCCCGTTATCTCCATGGCAATGGGGAGTAATCTACCGGTCTACCAATCATCGGCAGGCGGACGGAAACTCGCAGATTACAGGCACGTCCAATATAGCCAGTCCACAGATGCGGCCAGGAAATATTTACTGAATCCATATATCGTTTTTATCAATATGACACATCCAAAACTATTTCATTATCAATATCCAACATTAATTGCATTTTTTTCTTAGAATCTAAAATATGCTACATACCATACAGAAGGGTTACAGCCGCGGGTAAAGTATTTCTGTGTAGGCACCGCAGAATTATTTTCAGCAGAATCTTTACCCCACAATTACTTGGCATACGGAATGAAAATTGTTTGTTTTTCGATGTTAAATCGCAGATGCACAATACAACCATAAATGTTGCATGTAAGCTAATATTTACATCGCCACCGTTTTTCTATAATTTTGGGCAATGCCCCCAGAAGAATGTTAGTCTTTTTAGGTTTGTGGAGGAAAGTACACGATACAGATAGAAACCCAAGTTTCTTCTCATTCTTTGGTTCTTAAGTCCCATCGGAATGAATGAATGAATAGGGTTTTACGGCGTACCAACACATTATAGGTTATTCGACACCAACAGGAAGGAAGATTCCAGGTTCACTCTACATGTACAAAAACAACAAATTAACATACAGATTAAAAAAAATACATCAACAAATGAATATGCAGAATGAACCTAGAACCTTGATACCTGCAGAACTGCAGAGTTTCAGCAAATTCTATCGTATTACTCAATTTGTCGCTTCTTACGACATGCATAAGCCACAGTGATCCTATTCTTGCCATCAGTCATGGCTTCCTGGAACCACACAGGGGTTGATAATTTAACCACAATAGTGAACATGACAAAAAATGATATAATGAACATGACACCCATTTGGAGGATTCCTACCCCTCTGCAAAGATCAAAAGTGATTCTATTCTTAGCCGGAACCACACGGGCTAAGTCCCATCAGAACAGCTGTTAGTATTTTTAGTTGGCCAGCCCTGGGAATCAAACCCGGTCATAACTCCCGAGACTAAAAGTCTCATGCTCTACCAACTGAACTAATCTGGCTGTCTGCAACTGCAATGTTGGAGTTTACCCTCTTTAAAGAAATGGGGCTAATTATCAGCAATTATCATCATATTCGATCATTGCTGTCAATCACTATGTACTAAAGTATGTTTATTTGTGTTTGTAACAAATATATAATTATGTATGTTATTGTTCAATTTAATGTTTTAGAGAATGATGGCACTTTATCGTCATTTATTTTTACATTTTTTTTTATATAATAATATTACATTGAATAATTTACCTTTACCTGTAAAATTAGCATACAAGTTTGAAATAAGCTTAGGTAAATTCAAATATGTGAAGGTTTGGGTATTACCAATGGACAAGAACTGCATATTTATTTTCATTTATAATCAACAGGAGTGCAGAAATTTTATTCATAGAATTAAATTTTATTCATTGTTTTACCAAATTGCAGAATATTTCAACCACACGCTGTATTCATATATGTTGATTCATATACCAAGTTTGATCATCAAATTAGTCATAAAACATGAAGCTCTTTTCATGGAAAAGTGAAAAGTTCATCTTTACTAGGTCAGGTGACCTGCTTCTAATTCAGCCAATCAAATATTCTAAAGATAATAAAAGTTTTAAAATGCATAATCTGTACTAAATCTATAAAGGATATGGAAGTTTTTCACATTTTGTTTTCCAAATCAGAACCACTGCAGAGTGTTTAACCAAAGTGTGTCCTTTACGATACACATGTAATTTATCAATCTTGTTTTTTTCCTTGTTAAACATCATTTTGACAACTTTAATTGGTGTCTAGTGATAAAGAAAAGATTCAAAACTTATCAAACACTGGACTTTGGTGTTGTTATCACCATAATTCTTAATTGCTGTAATTTTCCTTTTCTTGATAAACAGTCAAATTATCATCACAAAGACCAAAAAAAGCAAGCAAATAAACAAAACTTAACATTGTTACATCTGCCATGTCAATATTTAAACAGGAATTACACATTGAGAAGTGTATTTTTACCGTTTGATAACTATACGATGATTTTCCTTTTCTTGATAAATAATCAAATTATCCTTACAAAGACACAAAAAAGCAAGAAAATAAACAAAATTCAACATCGTTACATCTGACAGGTCAATATTTAAACAGAAGTTACACATTGAGAAGTGTATTTTTACTGTTTGATAACTATACGATGATAGTTCAACATTGCTATCTACGACTGTATCAACTTGGGCTGATTAGAGTACTTACAGACAGTTGAATCAACGTATTGTATAAATTTACCTAAGATCATGTGCATATAGATTCACGATAACCTCTCTGTTTACCTATTTATTTGTTTTCTTCATTGGAAGCCACGGAATTTGCTCAAAATACATCTAAAGCCATGAAAACTGGTATAAAACTGTGCACCACACTTAATCATTCTGCCGCAGGAATATAAAAATTTAGTCTTAAGATCTCGACCACCCAAAATTAATGCAGGAACAGACCTAATTAAAGAGTAATTTTCCAACCATTTCCGCGTAGACTTATTTAACCTGTCATAATTCAATGTTGACGTACAATGTTTGATTTTAAGCTGTATTCGCAACTTGAATATTAAGTAAATTTACTTAGAAAGAATGATGGGCTAATAAAAATCAACACTCCTCTATATCGTGGGGATAAGTCCACAAACAAGGGTCCAAACATGGACAAACACTCTTCTATTGACACGAATGATCGCCCTCAATTACATAAAGGCTTTCAGAAAGGTACATTAATTAATGCAAAACCCTATTCCATTAATGCCCGTCTGTTTGCTTAACGTTAGAAATTAAAAGTGGCTAAACAAGATCCTTTGTTGAACTGCTTGTCCCAACTTCGCTTTTTATAGAACAAATATTTAAACACAAATATACCTCAGATATCTCTCAAGTGACGGCGTAAAACTTGAAGACTTGTTGAAATGATGCCCAACATTTTGAGAAACCTTAAACCCCAAGACAAACAGATGTTTCTCTAAGCATTTTCTGGGCTCATTAAAAAAATAAATCTGTTAAGTACAATAAATTTACATGTCTGTTTTGATTTCATAGATTTACCTTTTTACAATATTGATAGATCTATTTTAGTAGTACAATAAAAATGTAAAAATATGGCAAAATTTAATACCCTAATACAAAATGTTTAATTAAACTCAAAAGAAGTACAATACTATAATAATGTTTTCGTCAAGTCTGATCATGGACTATTAAGAAGCAAGTAGCAAACCTATTCTTAGTTCAGTTTATACTATTTTATTTTAGTTCATTTGCGAGGTAAGCTCAGAGCTTATATAAATAACTCTTGAATCCATTTCTCGTTTAGAACCAGTAATGTGTGTTGTTTTTTTTAATCAGGTCAAGCTTGGGAATCAAATTGTGACCTCTGATGTGAGTTGCCAACACTATCCACTGCACTACCGCCCCACTCAGAAACTTGTTCAAGTAGCAACATTATATCTTATGGTGCTAATATATTAAAATTAGGTGTGGTGTCCTTGAGTAAGACACTTTTTCCAAATATGCTTTGTACCGAGATGAATCAAGCGTGTTTTGTATAAGAAACAACTTTGTTTCACAAACAAAGTAAAATAAAAAAGTTTATAAACTAATGGAATGGTGACATTACTTGCAAATAAACAAAAATATAACATTATTGTTGAAATAACTTTGTTTCACAATCAAAGTAAAATAAATACGTTTTAACTAATGGAATGGTTAAAATTATAAATAAATAATATAAATTATAAAATAAATAAATTATATAAGATTACTTTTCCTCTGCAATCCTATAATCATAAAATCAAATGCAAAACTATGCCGGTATCCTTTGTTCGTCACTTTTTGTGTGCTGAAGCACTGAAGCTGCCATAATAAACCAAAACCGTGTTGTCCGTAATCATAATAAACCAACATTTCTCCTACAATATAGTGATCAGACTGTACTTACAAAGCAGTTGTTTTGCTCCCCAGGTACTCTATGATCAATCAGTCTTGGCTTTTTACTTATAACAGAAACATTTTTATTGCCAGGGCTTTTGCCATTAAAATTAAGCTTAACCAGTGAAATGTTCAGTGAACTGGTTTTTGTTTCACCAACATTATACTTAAATACTTAAACTGGATCAATATCAATGAAACCATATGCAATTTTACTGAAACCAGTCTAAAATCATGATCACCTGACTGCTTTTCGGAGATTTAAGTTTTTAAGTACATTGTATTAAAGTATATGTTGGTGAAACAGGAGCCTGCAAAACTCTTAGCTAAAACAACTTTCTTCTTCTTAGCTTATGTGATCAAACAGTACTATAATACTGTAAACCTTTCATCACCTTCTTCTGTGCTAACATCATAGCACTGTGCTTAAACTACAAAACCCACATTCCCTTACCCTATATATTTATGATCACATTCCCATAGCCTATATATTTATGATCACATTCCCTTACCCTATATATTTATGATCACATTCCCTTAGCCTATATATTTATGATAACATTCCCTTAGCCTATATATTTATGATAACATTCCCTTAGCTTATATATTTATGATAACATTCCCTTAGCCTATATATTTATGATCACATTCCCTTAGCCTATATATTTATGATCCCATTTCCTTAGCCTATATATTTATGATCACATTCCCTTAGCCTATATATTTATGATAACATTCCCTTAGCTTATATATTTATGATAACATTCCCTTAGCTTATATATTTATGATAACATTCCCTTAGCCTATATATTTATGATCACATTCCCTTAGCCTATATATTTATGATCCCATTTCCTTAGCCTATATATTTATGATCACATCCCCTTAGCCTATATATTTATGATCACATTCCCTTAGCCTATATATTTATGATAACATTCCCTTAGCTTATATATTTATGATAACATTCCCTTAGCCTATATATTTATGATAACATTCCCTTAGCCTATATATTTATGATCACATTCTCTTAGCCTATATATTTATGATCACATTCTCTTAGCCTATATATTCATGATCCCATTTCCTTAGCCTATATATTTATGATCACATCCCCTTAGCCTATATATTTATGATCACATTCCCTTAGCCTATATATTTATGATCACATTCCCTTAGCCTATATATTTATGATCACATTCCCATAGCCTATATATTTATGATAACATTCCCTTAGCCTATATATTTATGATCCCATTTCCTTAGTCTATATATTTATGATAACATTCCCTTACCCTATATATTTATGATCACATTCCCTTAGCCTATATATTTATGATCCCATTTCCTTAGCCTATATATTTATGATGACATTCCCTTAGCCTATATATTTATGATAACATTCCCTTAGCTTATATATTTATGATAACATTCCCTTAGCTTATATATTTATGATAACATTCCCTTAGCCTATATATTTATGATAACATTTCCTTAGCCTATATATTTATGATAACATTCCCTTAGCCTATATATTTATGATCCCATTTCCTTAGCTTATATATTTATGATCACATTCCCTTAGCCTATATATTTATGATAACATTCCCTTAGATTATATATTTATGATAACATTCCCTTAGTCTATATATTTATGATAACATTCCCTTAGCCTATATATTTATGATCCCATTTCCTTAGTCTATATATTTATGATCACATTCCCTTAGCCTATATATTTATTATGATCACATTCCTTTAGCCTATATATTTATGATCACATTCCCTTAGCCTATATATTTATGATCAAACTGCATGTGCTTTAACTGAAACTGTGAACTTTATTCCCTTAAGGCAACTATAAATTAATTGCTAGAATATCATCCAAATTTTTCTTAAAAACGGGGAGGGCAAGAGGATTTTATTTTTTTTTTTTATTTTCATTTTTAATTTTTTTTTTATGAAAATAAAAAGGGTTGGATGGCATGAAATTTAGAGGTTGGGCAGGGATGACAATTTAGCAATTAATTTATTATGGCCTTAGCTAGTATTTTAAAACTGTACTTAACTTTTTTCTTCCCTATATAACGACTTGATCACTTAAATACTAATCAAATTGTACTTATTCAAATTTTCATCCCTGATGCTAATGTGATGGGAAATCTGTGCTGTGAATTTCATTCTCTTTCACAAAGTGAACAAACTGTGAGGTAAATTCATCCCCTTAACTTAAGTGAACAAACTGTGCTGTAAATGTCATCCCCTTAGCTTAAGTTAACAATTTTTGTTGTCAGTTTCTTCCCCTTTGCCTAAGTGAACATACTGTGCTGTAAATTTCATCCCCTTCGCCTAAGTGAACAAACTATGCTGTAAATATCATCCCTTCAATTTAAGTGAATAATCTGTGCTGTATATGTCATCCCTTTAGTCTGAGTGAACAAACTGTGCTGTAAATATCATCCCCTCAGTTTAAGTGAATAATCTGTACTGTATATGTCATCCCTTTAGCCTGAGTGAACAAACTGTGCTGTAAATATCATCCCCTCAGCCTAAGTGAATAATCTGTGCTGTAAATATCATAAGTGAATAATCTGTGCTGTAAATATCATCCCCTCAACCTAAGTGAATAATCTGTGCTGTAAATATCATCCCCTCAGCCTAAGTGAATAATCTGTGCTGTATATGTCATCCCTTTAGCCTGAGTGAACAAACTGTGCTGTAAATTTTAGTTCATACTTCAACCATGGTCTGTTAACAACTCAGTGAAAAGAACTCTGTGTTCTAAACTCACCGTGGTGAATCCGGAGGTACCGGCGCGAACCGGACATTTACGGCCTCTGCATCATCAGACGCCTGTTCAGCCAATATAAATATATTCTCTACTTTCAATTTTCTTGTGTCAATTTTAAATTAAAGTTTAAACTCTAATTCATCACCTGGACAAAGCTTATTCTCTAAGGGCCTCTCTGATTCATCACCGAGCCAAAGCCTAAACTGTAAGGGCCTCTTATTAATCATCTGGATGAAGCTTCAGCTCTATGGAACTCTTATTAATCATCTGGATGAAGCTTAAGCTCAAAGGACCTCTTATTAATCATCTTGATGAAGCTTCAGCTCAACAGGCCTCTTATGAATCATCTGGATGAAGCTTAAGCTCAAAGGACCTCTTTTGAATCATCTGGATGAAGCTTAAGCTCAAAGGGCCTCTTATGAATCATCTGGATGAAGCTTAAGCACTAAGGGCATCTTATCATTCATCTGGATGAAACTTAAGCTCAAAGGGCCTCTTATTAATCATCTGAATGAAGCTTAAGCACTAAGGGCCTCTTATGAATCATCTGGATGAAGCTTCAGCTCTAAGGGCCTCTTATGAATCATCTTGATGAAGCTTAAGCTCAAAGGGTCCCTTATTAATCATCTTGATGAAGCTTAAGCACTAAGGGCCTCTTATTAATCATCTGGATGAAGCTTCAGCTCTAAGGGCCTCTTATGAATCATCTTGATGAAGCTTAAGCTCAAAGGGTCCCTTATTAATCATCTTGATGAAGCTTAAGCACAAAGGGCCTCTTATTAATCATCTGGATTAAACTTAAGCTCAAAGGGCCTCTTATTAATCATCTGGATGAAGCTTAAGCACTAAGGGCCTCTTATGAATCATCTGGATGAAGCTTAAGCACTAAGGGCCTCTTATGAATCATCTGGATGAAGCTTAAGAACTAAGGGCCTCTTATTAATCATCTCAATGAAGCTTAAGCTCAAAGGGCCTCTTATGAATCATCTGGATGAAGCTTAAGCACTAAGGGCCTTTTATGAATCATCTGGATGAAGCTTAAGCTCAAAAGGCCTCTTATGAATCATCTGGATGAAGCTTAAGCTCTATGGGCCTCTTATTAATCATCTGGATGCAGCTTAAGCTCAAAGGGCCTCTTATGAATCATCTTGATGAAGCTTAAGCACAAAGGGCCTTATATTAATCATCTGGATGAAGCTTAAGCTCAAAGGGCCACTTATGAATCATCTAGATGAAGCTTAAGCTCAAAGGGCCTCTTATGAATTATCTGGATGAAGCTTCAGCTCTAAGGGCCTCTTATGAATCATCTGGATGAAGCTTAAGCTCAAAGGGTCTCTTATGAATCATCTGGATGAAGCTTAAGCACTAAGGGCCTCTTATTAATCATAGGATGAAGTTTAAGCTCAAAGGGCCTCTTAAGAATCATCTGGATGAAGCTGAAGCTCTAAGGGCCTCTTATTAATCACATGGATGAAGCTTAAGCTCTATGGGCCTGTTATTTATCATCTGGATGAAACTTAAGCTCAAAGGACCTCTTATGAATCATCTGGAAGAAACCTAAGCTCTATGTGCCTCTTTTTAATCATCTGGATGAAGCTTAAGCTCTAAGGGCCTCTTATTAATCATCTGGATGAAGCTTAAGCTCTATGCACCTCTTATTAATCATCTGGATGAGCTTAAGCTCTAAGGGAATCCTATTAATCATCTGGATGAAGCTTAAGCTCTATGGGCCTCTTATTTATCATCTGGATGAAGCTTAAACTCTATGGGCCTCTTATTAATCAGCTAGATAAAGCTTCAGCTCTAAGGGCCTCTTATTAATCATCTGGATGAAGCTTAAGCTCTAAGGGCCTCTTATTAATCATCTGGATGAAGCTTAAGCTCTAAGGGCCTCTTATTAATCATCTGGATGAAGCTTAAGCTCTAAGGGCCTCTTATTAATCAATTGAATAAACCTTAAGCTCTGAGGGCCTCTTTGATTCATCACCAAGTCAAAGCTTTAACTCTAAGGGCCTCCTATTCATAACCTAGACTAAGCTGAATCTCAAAGGGCCTCTTATTAATCATTTCGATGAAGCTGAACCTGTATGGGCCTTTTATTAATCAATCAAATAAAGCTTAAGCTCTAAGGGCCTCTTTGGTTCATCACCAAGTCAAAACTTTAACTCTAAGGGCCTCCTATTCATAACCTAGACTAAGCTGAAGCTCAAAGGGCTTCTAATTCATCACTTAGACAAGTTAAAGCTTTAAGGACTCTTAATCACCACCTAGACAAAGCTTAAGCTTAGTAAAACTTGATCAGATCTGATTGATCAATTTAATTGAATTTCAGTTTGAATGTATAATAATCTCTAACTGCATCTTGCTTTTATTCCATCCATGTCATACACATTTATACACACCATGTCTATATAATCTCAGATATCTATAATGTTTATCTGAAATAAATATTATATATCAACAATTTCTCATTAGAAGTATTTTTATCATTAATGATTTTTCAAAATGAGAAAAAAAAAAAGATGTGTTCCATTTTAAAAACACGACAATTAAAAAACATAAAAGGATAAGCGGAAATGCAAGTACCAAATTTCATTTCAATCTGATGAATATTGTGGGAAAACTTAAATAAATGATAATCATAAACTAAATTATGTTGCAAAAGTCAAATATTGATAGCTGGTATTTTGCCATACAAAAACTTATGAGTTTTCAAGGAGAAACATTTACAGGCTATTTCTCTGTTTTATGACTCATGGAGCCATGACTCATGGAATACGAAGGCTGAAGTATGAACACAAAATTACAAAATGTGCAACTGGCTGCAAAACTGGTGTATCTCTCATTCTTGTTTATATGCAGATACAGCAATATTGCACAGACACCCGAAAAGTAAATATAATATAAATATAATGTTAAATAAATATATCAACTCACTGCCTGTACAACAAATTATAATGACAAGATTTAAAGTTTGTCCGGTACTCCTGGATAAGAAAAAAATATGCTGCCAGGGACTTGAACCCCTGACCCTTCACTGATTGAGCAAGAAGAGCTGCTGACATATATTTCTCATGTTATAGGTTATGAGTGTACACATGTTAAATTTAAACTAGAGGAGCATGAAGAATAACCGGGGCAGTAGTGTAATTGATAGAGTGCTGGCTGCTCACAGAGGTTGCAGGTTTGATCCCAAGCTTGACCCAATGCCTTTCAAAAAGCAACACTAAGTACTGGTTCTTCCCAGGAAGAGAACTTGAGAGCAGTTTATATGAGCTGTGAGTTTTCATCGCAATTTTTATCGCTAAAATAAATTAGTATAAACTAAATTTAAACCGACACGCATTCCAATGTTGGGGAAAAAATTTAACAGGACAAATGTTTGCAGCCAGTTCAACTCAAACCAAGGACCTTTTCTAACGGGTTACACAATGTACTCTGTACATACTCTGTGACATTAAGACAACCATAGAGTTATCATTTTTTTATTTTAAATGTTGACAAAAAAAAAGAAACTGTAGATTTTCTGACATGACCACAATGGCAGCTGACAAAATCATTTTCATGAGATCAACATCTATATTCTGTGGTTTGTCACATAATTTTATGTCCAAAATTAGTAAAAAAAATAATTTACTTCTTAAAAATCTTACTGTTTTTTGTTTATGCCTGTTAAACTTTATTTCAAATTACTGGTGCAGTAAAAAAATGAATTATCTACACACAAAAAAATCAAATGGAAAACATTTTTTTATTATTATTTTTCAATTTCTTTCTTCTTTATTTTATTTTAATCTTTTTTTAAATAATCCAGCTATAATAAAATAGCATACCATGGAGTTAATGGATCTTAAAAGACTAAAGAAAACAAACAGAATTAATACCAGTGATCATGAGGCTTTGAGGGCTATCAGAAAACATACCACTATTAACATACAACTTGGTAGCACTGGCAGATCCAAACACCCAGCAAAAATGGTTTAAATTACAGTAAATTCGGCACCTGAATCGGCGTACGCTCCTCCCTAAGAACCCCACTCCCCTCCCACACCTCCCCCACCTGTTTAAAACAGCCAAATGAATATTATGCCCTCATTAAAATCCAAAAATGTACATAGAGTCATGCCTGTCTTAAGCAGCTAGTCAAGGGCAAGAGCAAAAGTGGCCTTTTAAGACAGGTGGTTGATTAATATAGGTTAATTTACTCCTCTAAAAGCATAGAAATGGGAAATAGAAACTATGGTTGCTTAAGACAGGTGGCTGCTTAATAGAGGTGACCCTAACACAGGTTTGACTGTACATTCTCAAAAATTATGTTTTACTCCGCCTTCGCTCATATATTAAAAATTTTGCAGAGCCCCAGATATTTTTACACAAGGGGGTGAAATTGAAAAGGTGAGGTATTTTACCCCCAGATTTTGGAGATGTGGATAAATAATTATATCATTCAAGATTCATTGCAATCAGTACTAAAGTTAAACAATTCAGAGTTTCTATTCATTTCAGCTAGAACCCTGTGATAACTTACATACATGTATTTGATTAAGTCATATAACATAAATAAGCTTATTGACAATTACTACATTTCTGTTTAGAGATCTTGTTCTGTTTAGACATCTTTTTAAACTATTTGGAGACAATTAGTTTTATTTACTCCCTGGTTTTAAAGGTAAGAGGTCAATTTATCCTCATTTTTAATAACTAAACGGTATTTTACTAAAACATGGGGGTTCCCCGCAAATCACCTTATCTCAACCTCTGTGACCCCCCCCTTCCCCCTGCCCCCCTCTGCACAAATGAAATCATGAGTCTGCCTGTTTGTAGGTCTGTAAATAGTTCAAATATTCTCACAAAGCCGTTGGAGAGAACCAGATTTTATCTTTAATGCCATATCGGGGTGTTTATATCCGCATATCGTGGGGTATTAAAGCCAAAAACATCATGTAAATCATGATAAATAATCATATTTATGTCAAATATTGTAGAGATTCGCTAAAACTCGATCATTCTAATTCAGGGACTTTGCAGAACTCAAGTATGCTATCAATCTAAGATAAAGGGATATCAAAGTGCCATATAATTGATAATATGAAAAGTTCAAATATATTTTTCGACTTTTCAAACCCTCAATTGTTTACCTATATGGAATAAATATGCCCTGTAAATTTCTTGATGACACAAACTGCCATATTTATACGGAATAAATTATTCCAATGTATGGAAAATATGGTTATTGACCTCAGCAGAAACAAAGGAGACATCTCATGTTCATACAGGCCAAACTATTACTCATTATTGACTCTTTGTCCAGTCATATTTGCATTCTTAAATATGCAAATTTTCGTAATATAAAATGCCCAGTGACCAGGTATGAACGCCTAAACAATTATTTGTTTTATTATAATTACGTAACATTACAAAAATAATAAAAAATCCATAAAATTGTGCTCCACACCTTAAACTCATTTATATTATATCCATATTGTCACCAGTCGGGAAATGCAGTAATATCTAAGATAATGATTTTTACAGAGAAAATCATAATACATGTACAATGTACTTAACCCTTTACTTCATATACACCTCTAATATTGATGCCTTTGGATACCTAATATAGAAGGCTTTTGAATTATTGGGTGAATTATGTTTATATAAACTGACAGTGTGGAAAACAGTGCAGGAAGTGTTCAGATTGGTCCTTACAAGCAATCTGAACTTTTTTCCTGCACTGTTTTCAAAGACCTTCTCTGATTGGTGCGGGAAAAGGCGTATCTACATATAAAGGGTTAACAAATATATTGGAGAAAGTATGGAAGTTTACAGGACTTGAATGTTAGTTCATACATTGCTTCTCTATATCATGTCATTTTTACTATATATGCTCCTTTTATCCCACTTGTGAGTGACAAATAGAAAATAAGATAAAGATGTGAAAGAAAGACAATGTGAGTGGCGCTTTATTTGATTGCAGACAGGTTCTATATTTGGGAAACATCCTTGTCTAAATATAGATTGTGTCAGCTTAGTAACAGCACTTTTAAATGCATTTGGTAAACAGAATTTTGGTTTTTACATTTGTAATAACTTCAGTCTACTACACAGTGTTTAGAACATGATTTATGACAAACAACATACAATCAAGGTGTGTGCTTGTGTAAAACAAAATTCAACTATTGCAAGAAAAATTTAAGAGTAATAGAAGCAGTCTGTTCGCTTCAATAGTTAATTTTTGTTGAATAAGCAAATTCAGTTAATTTATGTCCCCCGCTTTTTTCAAAAGATTTGATTCTGGCATTCTTAAGTTATTGCACGGAAACCAAAAACAATATGATTTTTCGCAAATTAACAACAAATTCCACAACCCCTTAAATCTAACTTAGTCTGTGTTTTATCATTATAAACATTGTATTAAAATTTCAAAAGATCTGATTCAGGCATTCTTAAGTTATTGCATGGAAACTCAAAAAAGTGTGATAGACGGACAGAAATTACAATCTTTTACACATAAAAGGGGCACAACTCTACAACGCCAAAGGTCACAACTCTGAAAATCAAACTAAGCATGTGATTTATCATTATAAACATTGTATAAAAATTTCAAAAGATTAAATTCAGGCATTCTTAAGTTATTGCATGGGATTCAAAGTGTGACGATTTTTCACGAATTAAAGGAGTCAACTCTACAATTCCAAAAATCACAACCCCGGATATAAAACGTTGTCATTATTAAGTAATTGCATGGAAATCAAAGTGTGACGGACGGACGGACGAACAGACCCAAATTAGTGTCTTCCGTTTTTCGCAAAGTGAGGGACAAAAATAAATATGTTCACATTATAAAGTCTAAAACTTTCATTGGAGATACAGGAAGATTGAATTTTTGTTTCCTTAATTTATTCACAGATTTGACTGTACTGACACACAATTTTTATTCTTTCATAAAATTGAGCTTTTAGTGAAGCATGCACAAAATGGTAAATGTAGTACCTTTAAGCTTTTGTCCATGCCACCGTCAGCCTCACTCTCTTTTTGATAGCGTAGAAGCTCAACCTCCAGTTTACGGCACTACAAAACAAACATGATAAATGGTATTGAATAACTGTTGAATATAGTAGAAAGTTTTTTGTATTGTTTTGATTGGTTACATCTCAAAAGTGAGTTATTCATGTCATGCGCTAAAAGGACCGATGATATATAACAGATGCACTGAAGATATATAACAGAGGCACTGATGATATATAACAGAGACACTGATGATATATAACAGAGGCACTGATGATCAATAACAGAGGCACTGATGAAAAATAACAGAGGCACTGATGATATATAACAGAGGCACTGATGATATATAACAGAGGCACTGATGATCAATAACAGAGGGACTGATGATAAATAACAGAGGCACTGGTAATAAATACCAGAGGGGCCAACTCTGAACATAACCAGTGGCATATGAGCTTTGGTGGGCAAAAAAATGATAATTAATAAACAAATTCATAAAAGATCTCTGATGTGCCTCCCAAACATGTAGCAAGCTCAAAATATAAAATTCATTGAAGATGTTTTTTTGGGGGATGGGGGGGGGTAGGAGGGTTTGCAGCTCACTCCCACAAACTACAAAAATTAAATATTTTTAAACAAGTCCAAGAACATTACCCAGTATCTAAATATAAGAAGGAAATAAGCAGTTTAATAAACACCAGAGTGAAACAATTTTTAATGTATATATAAACAACTCACTCGAGCCAGAGCCACGTCCCTCTGCTCCATGACAATCTGCATCTCTTCATTGATTACCTCCCTTTGCCGATGTCGCATAAGCTCCACCTTCCTGACGAATGCTGATGCATCGTTGTCCATCGAGGATGGCGAGTCAAGGTGGGACATGAGTAAATGCACATCCTGTAACAGAATTCATCAATAAAAGGATGGGGCAATCAGATGTTTAAATCCTTAATTAGTATCACAGGACAGTGGTGCAGCAATTGTAAAACGGGGAAACAACTGTACTCATATAAATATGTACTTACTATAGTGCCTTCCTTCTTCAATATTAGAGACAACTCTAGTCACTATTCAAAGCATATAGTGACATTTTTTCAACAAAAAAACTTTATTAAATGGCATTATCAATAAAAAAATATATGTGAGAAAGTTTGCCAGGTACTTGCTGATGATTGGTTCATTCCAAGGCCTCTCTCCACCAAAAAAAACAGGATGCCTTATATTACATGTTATATGACCCAACAGCAGCTTCTCATGGATATTTCATGGTTTGGCTGGTTGAATAATTAGCGTCATTTTTTTATTTGCCATCAAGGGCTAACAGACAATCAGTTAACCTAGCCAGTGTTTCCTGGGATCCTGAAAGGTTAACCAGTACTCGAGCACACCCCATCTCAGCAAGAAACTGATAACTTTCCCACTTGAATCAGCAGTGAGAGACGAATGATGAGACACAATGTTGTATATGAATCATCATGGAGACTGTCGCTAGATTGATAGTCAGACGCAAAACCGACTGAGCTAATCGGGCCTGGCAAGGAATATTTTATGATCACTATATAAAAGTACATGTGTCCGGTGTTAATGAAAAAGATATTGCAGATTAATACACAATGAATGCAGATATATTTCCGTACAATCAAGTGCTTGTAAACACATGATGTGCCTGACAAACACCTATCAAACAAAGACCTTCACAAACATCTGTGCTGACCCTTTACTGCGTTCATTAAAAATAAAAGAAACAACCATTTAAAAAAAAACACATGTGACGCACGCATTGATCCTGTGAGATTTATTCAATATGTTAAAATCCCCAACTTCATTCTGGCTGCGCAACTTCCCATATACGTGCAATTTAAGTAGAAAAGAAATTTTGTGAAATATAAAGGCAATGTACTTATAAACACCTTTTCTCCTTTGTTTTGCTAGTTTTTTATGACAAAGACGAGGCATCACGATTGAAATCGAGACATTTACTTGTTAAAAGTTTTTTTACTTCAAACAAATTATTGGTGTAACCCCCTTATGTATAATTCTATACACTTATTCAAGTGTTGTTTGATAGACATTCTGGTTTGACGTTGAATCGGTTAAAATCCATATACCCATACACGGGTATAAAGCACTTCGTTTACTCAAAACATGCACCCATTGTGATACAGTTATTAAAAGATCCATACTATTGAAATGCTGCATTTACATTACAGACAGGTCATTAGGGTAATATATAGAACACAGAGTTATTCTAATCTACTTCTCTGGTATTCTGCTTCAGCTATTTCTAATTTACGGTTAATGCAGTAAGCAGCTGAAAATTATGAATAGAAAATAGTCTGCTATGACGAATTGGTTTATTTCTTTATAAAATATTTCCTATACAACTGTAGATAAAATCATTTTTATATATAACTTTTATAGTGATGTTTTAGTTTAAACATAATTTATTTTACCTAGACTGTGAAACAAGTTATAACAATTTATACAAGTCACGCTTAAAGTCTTCCTGGGTAGACCCAGTACAAAGCATATGCGGAAAAAGTGTCTTACTCAATGACATCACACATAGCCATGGGGAAGGAATTGAACCTACCACCCTCCGATCCTGAGTTCAATGCTTTACCAATGGGCCACGCACTCCAATGATGTTAAATGATGTTTTAAGCTTCAAGGTCACAAAAAAACAAAAAACTTCCATTATACGATGTTTGTTATCACCTAGCAATAAACCGAGGTGATATTACACATGGTTGGTATCCAAATTAATTAAATTAAAGATGGTGGTTTTGTCGGATGATGCTATGGTCAAACAAAAATCAGCATATCAACTTGTCTTACCCTCAGCCAGCTGAGCTATTAACAAAATAATCAACCATAATTTCAAATATAATTAATGCCTCAATAAAGTAGGCATTACAGCATATACCCAAACTTTATGGTGCAGCATTACAAAAAGCCTTTTTCACCTATTTCTTCTCTACTGCTATTAAAAAGCTGAGACCAATCAATATATTGTACAAATTTTAATTTTGAGTGCATTCAGTTTACCAGACACAATTATATCTGAATAGTTTCAGCCATTACAGGCGTGATAATAGATCCCATCAATGTTAGTGCATTACAGACGTAAGTTTATATCATAAAGAATGCATTACAGATGTAAGTTCATAGCATAGAGAATGTATTACAGGTGTATATAAAGATATTATCATAGAGAATGCATTACAGAAGTAAGTTCATATCATAGAGAATGTATTACAGGTGTAAGTTCATATAACAGAGAATGTATTATAGGTGTAAGTTCATATCACAGAGAATGCATTACAGGTGTAAGTTCATATCATAGAGAATGTATTACAGATGTAAGTTCATATCACAGAGAATGTATTACAGAATCTGATAAAAGTTCATATCATAGAGAATGTATTACAGAAGTAAGTTCATATCACAGAGAATGTATTACAGATGTAAGTTCATATCACAGAAAATGTATTACAGATGTAAGTTCATATCATAGAGAATACATTACAGATAAAAGTCCATATCATAGAGAATACATTACAGATAAAAGTTCATATCATAGAGAATGTATTACAGGTGTAAGTTCATATCATAGAGAATGTATTACAGATAAAAGTTCATATCATAGAGAATGTATTACAGATGTAAGTTCATATTACAGAAAATGTATTACAGGTGTAAGTTCATATCATAGAGAATACATTACAGATAAAAGTTCATATCATAGAGAATGTATGACAGGTGTAAGTTCATATCATAGAGAATGTATTACAGATAAAAGTTCATATCATAGAGAATGTATTACAGATGTAAGTTCATATCACAGAAAATGTATTACAGGTGTAAGTTCATATCATACAGAATACATTACAGATAAAAGTTCATATCATAGAGAATGTATTACAGATGTAAGTTCATATCATAGGGAATGTATTACAGATAAAAGTTCATATCATAGAGAATGTATTACAGATGTAAGTTCATATCACAGAAAATGTATTACAGGTGTAAGTTCATATCATAGAGAATACATTACAGATGTAAGTTCATATCATAGAAAATGTATGACAGGTGTAAGTTCATATCATAGAGAATGTATTACAGATGTAAGTTCATATCATAGAGAATACATTACAGATGTAAGTTCATATCATAGAGAATACATTACAGATGTAAGTTCATATCATAGAAAATGTATTACAGGTGTAAGTTTATATCATAGAGGATGTATTACATGTGTAAGTTCATATCATAGAGACTGTTTTACAAGTGTAAGTTTTTATCATAGAGAATGTATTACAGGTGTAAGTTCATATCATATCATAGAGAACGTATTACAGGTGTAATTTCATATCATATCATAGTAAATGTATTACAGGTGTAAGTTCATATCATAGAAAATGTATTACAGGTGTAAGTTCATATCATAGAGAATGTATTAAAGGTGTAAGTTCATATCGTAGAGAATGTATTACAGGTAAAAGTTCTTATCATAGAGAATGTATAACAGGTGTAAGTTCATATCATAGAGGATGTATAACAGGTGTAAGTTCATATCATAGAGACTGTATTACAGGTGTTAGTTCATATCATAGAGAATGAACTAAAGGTGTAAGTTTTTATTATAGAGAATGTACTACAGGTGTAAGTTCATATAATAGAGAATGTATTACAGGTGTAAGTTCATATCATAGAGAATGTATTACAGGTGTAAGTTTTTATCATAGAGAATACATTACAGATGTAAGTTCATATCATACAGAATGTATTACAGGTGTAAGTTCATACAATAGAGAATGTATTACAGATGTAAGTTCATATCATAGAGAATGTATTACAGATAAAAGTTCATTTCATAGAGAATACATTACAGATTTAAGTTCATATCATAGAGAATGTATTACAGATGTGAGGTCATATCATAGAGAATGTATTACAGGTGTAAGTTCATATAATAGAGAATGTATTACAGGTGTAAGTTCATATCATATCATAGAGAATGTATTACAGGTGTAAGTTCATATCATATCATAGTGAAGGTTACAGGTGTAAGTTAATATCATAGACAATGTATTACAGGTGTTAGTTCATATCGTAGAGAATGTATTACAGGTGTAAGTTCATATCGTAGAGAATGTATTACAGATGTAAGGTCATATCATAGAGAATGTATTACAGGTGTAAGTTCATGTCATAGAGAATGTATTACAGGTGTAAGTTCATATCGTAGAGAATGTATTACAGATGTAAGGTCATATTATACAGAATGTATTACAGGTGTAAGTTCCATATCATAGAGAATGTATCACAGGTGTAAGTTCATATCATAGAGAATGTATAACAGGTGTTAGTTCATATCATAGAGAATGTATAACCGGTGTTAGTTCATATCATAGAGCATGTATTAAAGGTGTAAGTTTTTATCATAGAGAATACATTACAGATGTAAGTTCATATCATACAGAATACATTACAGATGTAAGTTCATATCACAGAGAATGTATTACAAGTGTAAGTTCATATAATAGAGAATGTATTACAGATGTAAGTTTTTATCATAGAGAATGTATTACATACATAAGTTCATATCATAGAGAATGTATTACAGATGTAAGTTTTTATCATAGAGAATACATTACAGATGTAAGTTCATATCATAGAGAATACATTACAGATGTAAGTTCATATCACAGAGAATGTATTACAGGTGTAAATTCATATAATAGAAAATGTATCACAGATGTAAGTTTTTATCATAGAGAATGTATTACAGACGTAAGTTCTTTTCATAGAGAATGTATTACAGATGTAAGTTTTTATCAGAGAATACATTACAGATGTAAGTTCATATCATAGAAAATACATAACAGATGTAAGTTCATATCACAGAGAATGTATTACAGGTGTAAGTTCATATAATAGAGAATGTATTACAGATGTAAGTTTTTATCATAGAGAATGTATTACATACATAAGTTCATATCATAGAGAATGTATTACAGATGTAAGTTTTTATCATAGAGAATACATTACAGATGTAAGTTCATATCATAGAGAATACATTACAGATGTAAGTTCATATCGTAGAGAATGTATTACAGGTAAAAGTTCTTATCATAGAGAATGTATAACAGGTGTAAGTTCATATCATAGAGGATGTATAACAGGTGTAAGTTCATATCATAGAGACTGTATTACAGGTGTTAGTTCATATCATAGAGAATGAACTAAAGGTGTAAGTTTTTATTATAGAGAATGTACTACAGGTGTAAGTTCATATAATAGAGAATGTATTACAGGTGTAAGTTCATATCATAGAGAATGTATTACAGGTGTAAGTTTTTATCATAGAGAATACATTACAGATGTAAGTTCATATCATACAGAATGTATTACAGGTGTAAGTTCATACAATAGAGAATGTATTACAGATGTAAGTTCATATCATAGAGAATGTATTACAGATAAAAGTTCATTTCATAGAGAATACATTACAGATTTAAGTTCATATCATAGAGAATGTATTACAGATGTAAGGTCATATCATAGAGAATGTATTACAGTTGTAAGTTCATATAATAGAGAATGTATTACAGGTGTAAGTTCATATCATATCATAGAGAATGTATTACAGGTGTAAGTTCATATCATATCATAGTGAAGGTTACAGGTGTAAGTTAATATCATAGACAATGTATTACAGGTGTTAGTTCATATCGTAGAGAATGTATTACAGGTGTAAGTTCATATCGTAGAGAATGTATTACAGATGTAAGGTCATATCATAGAGAATGTATTACAGGTGTAAGTTCATGTCATAGAGAATGTATTACAGGTGTAAGTTCATATCGTAGAGAATGTATTACAGATGTAAGGTCATATTATACAGAATGTATTACAGGTGTAAGTTCCATATCATAGAGAATGTATCACAGGTGTAAGTTCATATCATAGAGAATGTATAACAGGTGTTAGTTCATATCATAGAGAATGTATAACCGGTGTTAGTTCATATCATAGAGCATGTATTAAAGGTGTAAGTTTTTATCATAGAGAATACATTACAGATGTAAGTTCATATCATACAGAATACATTAGAGATGTAAGTTCATATAATAGAGAATGTATAACAGATGTAAGTTTTTATCATAGAGAATGTATTACATACATAAGTTCATATCATAGAAAATGTATTACAGATATAAGTTTTTATCATAGAGAATACATTACAGATGTAAGTTCATATCATACAGAATACATTACAGATGTAAGTTCATATCACAGAGAATGTATTACAGGTGTAAGTTCATATAATAGAAAATGTATTACAGATGTAAGTTTTTATCATAGAGAATGTATTACAGACGTAAGTTCTTTTCATAGAGAATGTATTACAGATGTAAGTTTTTATCAGAAAATACATTACAGATGTAAGTTCATATCATAGAGAATACATAACAGATGTAAGTTCATATCACAGAGAATGTATTACAGGTGCAAGTTCATATAATAGAGAATGTATTACAGGTGTTAGTTCATATAATAGAGAATGTATTACAGATTTTCTCATAAAGTATGTATTACAGGTGTATATAAGGACTTATCATAGAGCATGTATTACAGGTGTATATAAAGATATCATCAAAGAGAATGTATTAGATGTAGATATAATGGTTACATCATAGAGAATGTATTACAAATGAATAAATGGTATTATTATAAAGCATGTATTACATGCGTATATAAAGGACTCATCATAGAGAATGTATTACAGGTGTATATAATATCATAGAGAATATATTACAGGTGTATTATAGGTGTGTATAAAGGTATTATCATAGAGAATGTATTATAGGTGTGTATAAAGTTATTATCATAGAGAATGCAGCATAGGTGTATATAAGAGTATATCATGTAGAATATATTAAAAGTATATATAAAGGTCTTATTAAACAGAATTATTACAGGTTCATATAAAGGTAGGGGTCCAGATAATCTCTGTATAATGCAAGTGTTATTTAAAAGACTTATCACAGAGAGAGCATTACATACATAATTAACGGTCCTGTAACAGACAGTGTATAACAGACAAAACTAAAGGTCCTGTAACAGATAGTGCATTACATACATAAATAAAGGTCCTGTCACATATAATGCATAATATACATATTTATAGGTCCTATCACAGATGGTGCATTATAGACATAATTAAAGGTCCTGTCACATATACTGCATTACAGACATAAATAAAGGTCCTGTCACAGATTGTGCATTACATACAAAATTAAAGGTCCTGTCACAGACAGTGCATTACAGACATAACTAAAGGTCCTATCACAGATAATGAATTACAGACATAATTTTAGGTTCTATCACAGACAGCGCATTACAGACATAACTAAAGGTCCTGTCACAGATTGTGCATTACATACATAATTAAAGGTCTTATCACAGACAGTGCATTACAGACATAATTAAAGGTCTTATCACAGATAGTGCATTACAGACATAACTAAAGGTCTTATCACAGACAGTGCATTACAGACATAACTAAAGGTCCTATAACAGACAAAGAATTATAGACATAATTAAAGATCCTGTCACATATACTGCATTACATACATATTTATAGGTCCTATCCAGATGGTGCAGTACAGACATAATTATAGGTCTTGTCACAGACAGTGCATTATAGACATAAGACTTTAAACTTCCATACTCTACACTAAGTAGATCTGACACCATTGCATTAACGGTCACCTCAGATTGACCTTTCATGTAATAAATATTCATAACAATTCAGCCAATCAGATTAATTGTTACATTAACAGTTCGTTGAGATATACAACATGACATCGATTTATACATTCTTACAAAGTGCTGTTTCCTGGGCATTAATTTGGCCATATTGATCTCCCTATGTTGGTATATAACTAAAGTCTCCTTATCATCCCTGTTTTGTTTTAATTTCTGAAAATTATTATCTAACATGGCACAACCATAAAGTTTTTGTTGTAACAATTATAAACCCATGATAATCGCACATGATATTGGGTTCGCAGCTAAATATGGATTTTTCTTTGGTTAAAATAAACTTCTACTTTCACTTTCAAAACATTGAAAGAAAGATTCTGATTGGCTGGCAGAAAGCGCAATCTGAGGTTACCTTCTATATGACGCCATCAGATATATTTTGCGTAGAGTATGGAAGCTTCGAAGCTGAACTGATTTTAATAAGATTGATCTGATCCCAAAGGTGGATTTATTTAAGGAGTTTTACCAAATATGTTTGCAGTTCTATAATGATCTTTGTATTTTTTACACCTTCTTACCTCATTGTCCAGATGCTCTTCTTCCAGTTGTAAGTCATCATCTGAATGATCAAAGAATGGTCGCGCACTGAAAACAATTGAGAAAATAATGATCAAAGAATGGTCGCGCACTGAAAGCATTAGAGAAAATAATGATCAAAGAATGGTCATGCACTGAAAACATTAGAGAAAATAATGATCAAAGAATGGCCACACACTCAAAACATTAGAGAAAATAATGATCAAAGAATGGCCACACACTCAAAACAATAGAGAAAATAATGATCAAAGAATGGCCACACACTGAAAACAATAGAGAAAATAAATTGTTAACTCTCTAAAAGGGGTGAAGGTGGAGGTCAGTTTGATATTCTAGAAAAAATAATTTAGTATCAACTGGCGGGAAGAATCCCTATTTGCCATCGGAATGGGGCTGAGTAACACCCCTGAAACAGCCAAAAATATATAAAAAACATTGGCTGGAGAACACATTACTGGCAAACCATATCTGATCATAGGGCATCTTGTCAAACATGATGGAATTATCCAATATGTGTATCACTGATATAGGACGCTGTGTCACTGTGCTACCTACCTGTTTGGAGAGTCTAATTTCATCTCCAGCTGACGTAATCTCTCCATGACATCATCTCTTTCCTGATTGACTAGCTTCATCCGGCCATTAGTTGCTTCATCACGCTTCTTCTGTGCAGCATAAACTTGTTCAACAAGGCCTGATAATAAAATGAAAATTTAGATAATTTCTATTAGCACCAAATATAATCAGAATAACAAGCTTTCAAACCTTGCCGGGTTTTACGGGTCACAAAGGCAATTGCAGGATCCCGATGTTTTAAATCCTATAGTTCCTACCAAACTAAGTTCTGCTCAAACCAACCAATCAAATTGCATGTTGCAGCAAAAGCAAGGCTTCTACTGTCATTTTATTTTCAAAAAAAAAAAAAGGTGGGAGCATTTAAGACCACTGTCACTTCATGTATACCTTATAATCTTTATTAAACGCCCCCTGGGGACATTATATTTAAGACCACTGTCACTTCATGTATACCTTATAATCTTTATTAAACGCCCCCTGGGGACATTATATTTAAGACCACCGTCACTTCATGTATACCTTATTACTTTTTATTAAACGCCCCCTGGGGACATTATATTTAAGACCACCGTCACTTCATGTATACCTTATAATCTATATTAAATGCCCCCTGGGAACATTATATTTAAGACCACCGTCACTTCATGTATACCTTATAATCTTTATTAAACGCCCCCTGGGGACATTACATTCAAGACCACCGTCACTTCATGTATACCTTATAATCTATATTAAACGCCCCCTGGGGACATTATATTTAAGACCACTGTCACTTCATGTATACCTTATAAACTATATTAAATCCCCCCCTTGGGACATTATATTTAAGACCACCGTCACTTCATGTATACCTTATAATCTTTATTAAACGCCCCCTTGGGACATTACATTCAAGACCACCGTCACTTCATGTATACCTTATAATCTATATTAAACACCCCCTTGGGACATTATATTTAAGACCACCATCACTTCATGTATACCTTATAATCTATATTAAATCCCCCCTTGGGACATTATATTTAAGACCACCGTCACTTCATGTATACCTTATAATCTTTATTAAATGCCCCCTGGGGACATTATATTTAAGACCACCGTCACTTCATGTATACCTTATAATCTTTATTAAATGCCCCCTGGGGACATTATATTTAAGACCACCGTCACTTCATGTATACCTTATAATCTTTATTAAATCCCCCCTGGGGACATTATATTTAAGACCACCGTCACTTCATGTATACCTTATAATCTTTATTAAATCCCCCCTGGGGACATTATATTTAAGACCACTGTCACTTCATGTATACCTTATAATCTATATTAAACGCCCCCTGGGGACATTATATTTAAGACCACCGTCACTTCATGTATACCTTATAATCTATATTAAACGCCCCCTGGGGACATTATATTTAAGACCACCGTCACTTCATGTTTACCTTATAATCTATATTAAACGCCCCCTGGGGACATTATATTTAATACCACCGTCACTTCATGTATTAAACGCCACCTGGGGACATTATATTTAAGACCACTGTCACTTCATGTATACCTTATAATCTTTATTAAACGCCCCCTGGGGACATTATATTTAAGACCACCGTCACTTCATGTATTAAACGCCCCCTGGGGACATTATATTTAAGACCACTGTCACTTCATGTATACCTTATAAACTTTATTAAACGCCCCCTGGGGACATTATATTTAAGACCACCGTCACTTCATGTATACCTTATAATCTTTATTAAACGCCCCCTGGCGACATTATATTTAAGACCACCGTCACTTCATGTATACCTTATAATCTTTATTAAACGCCCCCTGGCGACATTATATTTAAGACCACCGTCACTTCATGTATACCTTATAATCTTTATTAAACGCCCCCTGGCGACATTATATTTAAGACCAGTAAAAGTTAAACATTGAAGCTAAACATTTTCTTTTTTCATTCTATTCTAACATTCTATATTAACATGAGAGAAACAAAAAAGCATACTATCCATTGATAAAATAATGACACAATATGGATTAAATGGAAACAATGGCACTTTAAATGGATTTCAAATGGACTTTTTATAAACCTAATAATTTTGTTGATAATTATGTTGCAAAATTTATAGCATTTCGATTTTTTTTTTTTTTTTTTTTTAATAACTGGTTTAACGCCATTTCAAACACATTCAGGTTATCTATGGCATATTCCGTTTTATTATTGGAGGAAGATCTCAGAATCAATCTGAGTAGAACCACCAGCCTTCTTTCTCACATAAAGAATTTGGAGCAAACGGGACTCAAACCTATGACCTACGCATTGAAAGGTAAGTGATCGTCCAGATGACACCTTAGCAACAACAGACCAATTGACCACAGAGGACCCATTTCTTATATGACTGACACAATTACTTTTTCTCATAATCAAAGAAAAAACAAACAGCGGTTAATAAAAGACCGTTTAACATCATGTTAAAAATCTATCTAAAGATTTTAATCAGTTGATACGATAGCAAATCATTTGAAATCCCTTTCATATTGTTTTATATTCAATTAAAATACTCATGAGCTGTCCTTAAACATCCTGGATTTTCCGAGATGAAAGGGAACACAGAAATTTATTTCATGAATATGAATCAATTTTGATGGATTTTCCGATAAGCAGGCCATTAATTGGATCCTCACATAGTTAAGCGTTCCACCTTATCAATAAATGGATGTAATACCTTTGTTTCCAGCAATTACCTGAACTTAGAGACGAAAATTAAATTGAAATTAAAATGTAAATCCTGATAGTGAATATTGGTGATGACCTCCGAGCCAATAAAAAACCAAGAGGAAGAGATGTGATTGAAGAGCTTTGATATCCTGGTAGAGATCCATAAAGGGATATCCTGTTGGGGTTGTCATTTTGAGATAAAGGTATTTGACATTATTTTACAGTCAATTTTGTTACCTCTTTGTTTGAACTGATTAATTTTACATCGATTGTGAAAGTAGAAACAAGTTCTTACAATTGATATAAAATACAATTGGATGTTTCCCTGCATGGTACCCAAGTACCCAGACTATGAAGCATATGCAGAAATGTATCTCTCAAAACACACAACATGTTTTTCAGGTGAGGGGATTAAACCTGTAATTTATCAACCAGTGGTCCTAGTTACCCAGTAACAACAGACCATGCACATGCTCCACTACAGGCTCAGCTCACCATTTAAGTCAATGTGCAATGTACACCAATATCAGCATGCATGTATCAGGTCTACATTGTTTGTTTATAAGTCAGTATTATCACGGATACTTGAATATGACCTGACCCGTGGAATAACGTAAATGATTCAGTATATTTGTTTTAGGTTATATCATTCTGTAAACATTTGGAAATCTCCAGGCATCAATAATTAAACCTGGGTAAGCAGTCAAGTTTAAATTTAGATTTATACCACTGGTCTAATGTTATATTCCTACACTGCACAGTGGTTAAATGGGCAGATTATCGCTTGGCCATCTGAGATTTTTTGTATCCATTTTCCTTGCAACACTATCTATTTCTTACAGTGCTCCCTCCATAAATGGCTTCTCATATATAAAAAAATTAGGGTCAAACAAAATGGAAAAAAATATCTAATTATATTTAAAACACAATTCATTCACGTGTAAGAAAGGTATTGGCTGTTATAAATAAACAGAAGGCAATTCATGAAAATGTTTGCCATTCATAAATAAGTTGTTTTTGTTTATTTATAAAAAAAAAAAACATCTTTATTTTCTGGCTATGTTGCATTATTGATAAAAACTGATCAAATAAAAATACATAATATATCGTTACATTTTTTTATCTTGAATGACCACAAATGTAAGCACCTGATCTAATGCTACACGAGAGAATCGGCCCCATTATCGGAGGGTTGTGGGTTCGATCTGCTGCCATGCTTAGGTGTGGCGTCCTTGAGCAAGACACTTTTTCCGCATCTGCTTAGTACTCCAGGTTCAACCCAGCGTGCAAGATTTGTACAAATTGTTATAACTTGTTTCACAATCAAAGTAAAATAAATAAACTTTAAACTAAATGTAAAAGCCATTCAACGGTTTGACAAAGCAATGACCCTTTCCAAACTAGACACAACTGGAGTATTTTGATTTCATAAATAATTCAATAAGAATTTACATGGACTGGTATATAAATTTAAGTAACAAAGTAAAGTGAAAGTTTTAGCAAAATTGTCATGTGTCACTTTACAAAAGTTGTATATTTAGGTACTAGTACAGTGTAACAATAAATTAATTTTAAATCATGAAACGGCAATGGGGATACATTCTGTACAATAATTAATATGGCTCAATATTTTTTAAAATTCTTTTTTGTAGACTTTTTGATATTGTTCTTATATAGCAGGTGTTGTTTTTTTCTTCAATATATTGGAGGGTCCTCCGCGGCTGAGTGGCCTAAGGCGCCATCTCAAGATCACTTACCTCCCATAGCTGAGGTTGTAGGTTCTTCGAGTCCCGTTTGCTCTAAATACTTTATGTGAGAAAGTTTGCAAGTTACTTGCAGAAGAATAGTGGTTCTACTCAGATTCATTCTGAAGTCTTCCTCCAGAAATAAAATGGGATATGCAACTTATAACCTGAAATGTGTTGAAAATGGCATTATACCTGGGGATGGAAAGTCGTCAATTTAAAAAATTTGTTTTATTTTCCTGTGTGTGCCAAACTTGGCCCTAATATCAAATTTCATAGAACCAAGGCTGTGTGTTGTTTGTGTGTGGTCACCAGGACAGGTTGAACATGAGATTGAACCTTGACCTCTGTAGTAAGATTCCAACACCCCACCCAGGAAACCACCATATTTGTACTAGTTTATCAACTACAGCATATATTAATATCATGTATTTTACAAATCATACTACATTTTTAGCATTAATAAACTATGTAAGATAATATAATGTTACGAAAATAAAATTGTGGTTTTGATATTTGTGAGCGATATAACAGACATATTGATTGGCATGGTTACTGACAGGCAATAACGGCAAAGGGTATCTCCGCAATCTACTCCTCATCTTGCTATATTGATTAGTCCTCGTCTAATTGTTCACCCAATCATCGCGTATTGTCGGGCAATATTTCACTTTGAAGTTTCCACGCAGCTTATGTAAACATTATCCACGATAGGAAGTGGTTTTCTGATTTTCGCTGCAATTTTTGCTCGTCGTCGGGAAGTGTACATTATGTTTGATTAATTAGAATAGAAAATAATTTTGAACATTTCTTCAGGAGAAAGATGACTGGGGCATCTTAATCATGACTGTCTTCATTTGAAATATTAATTATAACTTGCATTTTTGTTTTAACATGGGGGTGGCAAATGTTGGATAAAAAAAAAATTATCTGATGTTATAATTTTCTTCCGTCTACCATAAAAAAATTACCAACATTTATTTCCAAAAATATTACTGGTAACTTTAAAATTTTAAAAACTTGTTTTGAATAATTGTTTCTTTTTTTTTTTAATCAATCAATTCAAATACAGTTAAACTATACCCTGTCTAAAGTCAGACTTTTCTTTGTTAGAAAGTTCTCACATATTAAGATGCATATACACATAAGTCGAAATTTAACTCATATTTCAAGTTTCTGCAGTTCTGTTACCTTAAAGGGAGTATATCTAGAGAAAAAAGTATATAAATGTCTTAAAAAACAATATTACATGTATTTTCAAAATGAACAAAAAGAATCTCATTATCATAAAATCAAAATGGTTTGGTATATCAAATCCTCAGAAATGTGACAAAATCTATGTTTCAACAGGATTTGTAAACTTGAAAAGAAATCCCCATTCTAAAAATAGACAAAGTTAAGATACTGCTTGACAACAATCTCATCATCATTCGGATTCTTTCTAGGATGAAATAAATTTTACATTTGTGTAAACGGATCAAAATGAAATCAGAATGAAAACACATGACTCAATTAATACATCACAAAATATGTTGCAATTTTAAGTGGGAAATCTATTTTAGTCTAACCCAGGCATCATGTAGTCCAAGTTAGGAAACCCCTTTTCAATATATTATTTTGGCATATTTAAATAAATATTCTTTTGGCAATACGGAATCAATGACTATAATATATAGACATGATAGCTTGGATAATAAGAGTTGTCAGAAGACAACAAAGCTCGCCCCTGGGTGCCAAAGTCCAAAAAGGGTCATAATTGTGCCAAAATGCAATCCAGAGTTATGGTTCTTGTCTGTGTGTGTTCCATTGATGATGGTAAACACACATTTCATTCACATCCAATGAGTGGTTGCATAGATATCTTAAACTTAAACACAAAAGTTTAACCTGGGTGTCTGCAGATGATGACGCCGACAATGCCGACGACGCCAGGGTCATGGAAATAGCTCTCTTTGGATTTCGTCCCTGCGAGCTAATAAGGGTTTTAACCATTTTAAAATTTTGAAAACTTCTGATATACTCCCTTTAAATACTGGTTACATGACTCTTTTTTTCCATGAAAATCAAAGGTTTCCAAATATAGCCTATGAATGGCATAACAAGAAATGCGAAATTGTAAGTTCAATTTGTTTAAAACGTTTAAGTAATATAATATAACACTATTCTGATTTAAACATGCACATGTTGACCTTCAGGAAAGACTGGGAATGTAGAAACTCTAACATGATAGTTTTGTATGAAACCACCAACCCATAGCTGCAATAAGCTATACAGAAGCCCCAGAAGGGTTTTCCAGGGACGGGAAGAGGGGATAATAAACTTAAGCAGATGAATCTACAGAAAATGATCCTGTTAATACAACATGGTAAGTAACCTTTGAAGAGGTTCATTGCTTCTGTTAGAAAACTTGCCAGTTCAGGAGAGGACTGAAAATACATCAGCAAACTTGAACTTAGGACAAGGAGAAGACAGTGCACATAAATATCTGATGACACAGAAGAGCCACACGCAGGAACAGTGCCATGGTACTGAGAATCTACAATCTTCTAACAAGATGGTGAGCTGCATAACATTGGTACGTAATGACCTAACTCTTCTACACGAAAGGGACTTGAATAGATTACAGGGTTAATCATTAACGATGAATCCTGGGACTACATCAGCCTCAGGGACTCATAATGTTAAGCCAGAGTAAGAGATGACAGGTAAAACATTGGGGAAAATAGTCCCAACCTCAAATGACATCAGTGACATAAGTAATCAAACGCCAAAGCAAGAAACTGGCAGTGAAAAGAATTGGGGAAAAGAGCTTCAGCTGGCAACAGAGATTAAAGGTGCAAAACTGGTGTTGACAGGTGGTTCCAAGGTTAAATGACATTAGTGACATGAGGAATGGAAAGTCAGTGCAAGAGACTGACAGTGAGAAGAATTGGGAAAAAGAGCTCCAGCTTGCAACAGAATTTTAAAGGTGCAAAACAGGTGCTGACAGGTGGTTCCCAGATAGTGACATTAGTGACATGAGGAATGGAAAGTCAGAGCAAGACAATGGCAGTGAGAAGAATTTGGAAAAAAAGTTTCATCTGGCAACAGAGATTAAAGGTGAAAAACATGTATTAACAGGTGGTTCCCAGATGATGGCATTAGTGACATGAGGAATGGAAAGTCAGAGCAAGAGACTGGCAGTGAGAAGAATTTGGAAAAAAAAGTACCATCTGGCAACAGAGCTTAAAGGTGCAAAACAGGTGTTGGCAGGTGATTCCCAGATGTTGCTAGGTTCATGTAACTGTACTATGAACAAACAACTGAAGGATGTAATAGCAGCTGACAGGTCAATACTGTAATATTGATACTACATGTTGTTTTGTTTTTTTCAACCTTAACTGTGAATATCATTTGTAATTAATATATGCTTAATGACATGTTCAATATATTTTGATAATGAAAGTTATTTTCGATTCAATCAGTAATATTCATTAATGATTGATAAACAAAGAAAAAATTGCAATGCTTTTAGGTGCTGTTTTTGTTTTTAATGAATGTTTTAATATGCAGAATATGTCCAACAGAAGTAATTACTCAGCAATAGATAGTATCACTGCATTTATGGATGAAATATAATACCAACGTAGTTTAATACTTTGGCTAAATGAAACTATATTGTTTTACTGGTTTCCAACTCTTCACTGTTATTTATGGACAATCCCAGAAGGATGATGACAGACTACAGAAAATTACAATCCGTTATATTACCCATTGTAAATAATCTGACTTTTTTTTTTAAAAATCTCTCTTTAAGATATATATGTAATGTGAGATCTGGTGACCAAATATTTATTGTTGTTTGGTAAAGGAAGAGTCTATTGTTATATCAAGTGACTATCTAGTGTGGTTATATCCAGTGACTGTGTATTGTGGTTATATTAAGTGACTGTCTATTGTGGTTATATCCAGTGATTGTCTATAGTGATTATATCAAGTGACTGTCTATTGCTATATCATGTGACTGTCTATTGTGGCTATATTCAGTGACTGTCTATTGTGGCTATATCCAGTGACTGTCTATTGTGGCTTTATCCAGTGATGGTCTATTGTGGTTATACCATGTGACAGTCTATTGTGGTTATACCATGTGACTTTCTAGTGTGGTTATAGCAAGTGACTGTCTAGTGTGGCTTTATCCAGTGATTGTTTATTGTGATTTTATCCATTGAATGTCTATTATGGTTGTATCCAGTGACTGTCTATTTTGGCTATATCAAGTGACTGACTGTCTATTGTGGTTATATCATGTGACTGTCTATTGTGGCAATATCCAGTGACTGTCTATTGTGGTTATATCATTTGACTGTCTATTGTGGTTATATCCATTGACTGTCTATTGTGACTATATCAAGTGACTGTCTATTGTGGTTATATCTTGTGACTGTCTATTTTGTGGTTATATCCAGTGACTGTCTATTGTGACTATATCAAGTGACTGTCTATTGTGGTTATATTATGTGTCTGTCTATTGTGGTTATATCCAGTGACTGTCTATTGTGGCTATATCCAGTAACTGTCTAGTGTGGCTTTATCCAGTGACTGTCTTTTGTGGCTATATCCAGTGACTGTCTATGGTGGCTTTATCAACTGACTGTCTATTGTGGTTAAATCATGTGACTGTCTATTGTGGCTATATCCACTGAATGTCTATTGTGGTTATATCATGTGACTGTCTATTATGGTTATATCTAGTGACTGTCTATTGTGGCCATTTCCAGTGACTGTCTACTGTGGTTATATCATGTGACTGTCTATTGTGGTTATATTCAGTGACTGTCTATTGTGACTATATCCAGTGAATGTCTATTGTGGCTATATCCAGTGACTGTCTTTTGTGGATCTGGTGACCAAATATTTATTGTTGTTTGGTAAAGGAAGAGTCTATTGTTATATCAAGAGACTGTTTATTGTGATTATATAAAGTGACTGTCTATTGTGGTTATATCAAGTGACTGTTTATTGTGGCTATATCAAATGACTGTCTATCGTGGTTGTGTCATGTGACTGTAAATTGTGGTTTTATTGTTTTATTGTAGTATTTTATCGAAATTAAAAGCAAATACTTTCATTAATCAACCACAACCAATTGTCTATTTCTATATTTCCGATACCAAGTATTTCCCCAATATGATTACATCAAGTATATATTCACCTGCAGCCTTTTCTGTCTCTGAAGCATCTGCGAGTTGTTCAGCACTCTGAGCTTTAAGAGTTAGTTTCAGAGTCTCTATCTCCTGTTCCCTGGCTGCCAGTTGGTCCTGCATCTAGAAAAGTCACATCCATTAAAGGTCTCACTATACTGCTGATGTTTGTTTTTTGCTCTATATAAAATAAGGTCTAGGTTTTCCACAGTAAAAATGAAATCCCACATAAAAACATTTCCTTAAGTATTTTTTTATGAAGCAGGAAAGTATCCGCACATAAAAATGCCCATTAGCTGGTAGGTTGACCAGCTTGTTTATTTTTAAGACAGAGCAGCGACATCTCTTGTGTTGTTTTTTTTAAAAACAAAGTCCTAAAACTTTATAAATACAACCATCTGTTAAAAAGCTATAATAGTCCCTTTTTTAAAACCACTGATGTCTTATTGCAGTATATAATGCTATGCCAGCTTTTGCTCTTCTCATCTGCAGGCAGAAATCACAGCCCCTATTGAACCATTTTAAAAATATTTCAAACTAAATTACATAGAACATTTTTAAAGCGCAATAATCATGTTACTGTGGCAAAAAAAGGTGCGCAACTGTGTACTAGTGCGACGTAAAAGACACTGCTACCACGACGTTAGATTATAAACCTCAACATAATGCAGAGTTAAAAACTTATTTATGTTACATCAACTGTGAAATAAGTTATTACAACCAAGACAAATCACACTGGGCCTAAACTCAACATTAATTTGAGTAAGAGAATCGGACTCAGACTCAAAATCTTTCGTTTTTGTCAAACCCTGCAAACATACAATTATTGGTAATAAATGTGATTATGTTAGCTAACATTTTCTGTTAAATTGTCATTAAAATTGCTTGTTTCTGCAGATAAATAAAGTAATTTGCTTGTTTAATAGATGTTATTTGAATCTTAAATTTTTTACATTTTGAGTCCGAGTCTAAATTTTGACGAATTTAGGTGCTGGCCTTTGATTATTTCTGGCTGGTATGAAACCATATAACATTATAGTATAAAACGGCACTGGAACCAAGTTTGGAAAGATATGTTCAAACACTTACAGAAAGTGATGTTCACAGAATAATATAGTAGCTGAAAAATGAAACACAACTGATTAGGTTTTTATTATAAATTACCTTCTTTGATTCAATTTTTTGTGTATCTATTTCATTAAGTAGACTGGTAATCTGTTTGTTCTGCTCTGTTTGATAGTTTGTTCCCATCTGTAAACGTGGTGACACAGACGGACGAAATGGGTCTGGCAACAAGGACGTATTTAATGGTGACCGTATTGATGGCCCAAAACTCCTCGATCCGGCAGTAAAATTAAATCCAGAATCCGGAGAAGCTTGCAGTGAATTAGAGTCAACTATAGCACCTGGGGTAAATTTTGTTGCAGCAGACTCTGCTGTGACTTGAGCGTCTGCTGATGATGACATTTGTGTAGGAACTGATAATGAATGACTCATGAGAGGTTCTTGTGCAGGCAATCCATTTTGAAAGTTTGTATTTAACACAGGTGTGGACATAGGTCTGTTAAAGGACGACTGTGGGAATATTGACGTAGAATGTAACAATGGACTGTGGTAGTTGCCCGACATTAAGCCTCCGTTAAGCCCCAGATATGGGTTAGCACCAAAGGCATGTCCATAAAACCCCTGTGGTGGGGCCATATTGGTATACGGATATTGTGGAAATCTTCCTGGATCAGCTGCCGTCTGTGTTTCTTCAGAACATTGTGGATTGGTCTTTGGCCGGGTGTCTTTTGAAAACTCTGAAATATAAAATAAAGAGAGATTGATGAATTTAGGCCCTGACCAGGTTCATTACATCTAAGCCACCAATTTTTCAGATAGTTTTCAACTTCTCATACAAAACAGGCTGTACCAGGGCATTTATGGAGCATATGGTCTCGAACATCAAACCCAAGATCAGAGGGTTGTAGGTTCAACTCCCAGTTGCAGCTGTGAATGGTGTCCTTTAGCAAGATTGTTCATCTACATAATGACAAGTCCTCTATCAAATAAGGTTTAGCATTTCCACAGTAAACAAGAAATTCCACATAGAAGTATTTTTTCCATAGCAGGAAAGTACCCACACATTAAAATGCACATTAGCTGGTAAGCTGACTAGTTCTTGTTTTTAAGAGAGTGCAGTGACACCTCTCATCTATTAAAATCACATAAAAATCACTTTTTAACACCAGTTAAAGAATACTTTTGTAAGACACTGTTTCACAATCAATGTAAAAAATGAATATAATTATTTGCAATTGCAGTTTATTGAACCAGATCAGATAAGCAAGGAAGCAGATGGCTGGTTCTTTTATTCTCTTTTACAACTTTAATCAATAACATTGTACTTACTAAACTAAGTTTACAAAGGTCACCAATTGATGAATATCTTTATAACACGCTGGCAAACCCATGTGACATAATGCTATGGAGTGACGCAAAAAATCGGAGAAACAGTACCCACTTCAGACAATATTTTTGCAAAACATGTTTTTTTTGCAAAAAAAGTACAACAGCATATTTTGCTCAGTTGAAAAGATTATGGAGTGGTGTAATTTACAAAAATACGCTGTTGAAGATTTTGCAAAAAATATAAATTTTGCATGGCCATTTGATAGCGCTAATGGTTAACTCTATACAGAGACGTGATTTGTCTTTGTTACGCATATTTTCATGAAAGGTATCTGCAAAAATGTTACCTGAAGCAGGCACTTTTCCTTCGATTTTTTACACCACTCCATAGCATTATGTCACATGGGTTTGCAACTGTGTATAATAGACTCTAATTCCATCCTTGCTGCTTTACCAGTCCATTATCTTTTAAATATGGTGCAAGATTTACTGACTGAGAGTCCAACATGTAGACCATGATCTAATTATGAATAACTCTAGGCTGATTTAGGTAAGACCACAGCATGGTCTAGTGGTAGAGCGTCTGCCTCGCATGCGGAAGGTCGTGGGTTCAATCCCCGGCCGGGTTATACCAAAGACTTTAAAAATGGTACTAGAAGCTTCCTCATCGCTTGATGCTCAGCATTTAGAGGAGAGTTTTAGGTCTGTTCGGCTCGGTGTCAGTATAATGTGACTGGGTGGGGTATCATACCATTTGTCTGTGGCATGATACTCCAGCGCTTAGAATATGGTCTCAAGTAGACACCATCGCAATATGACTGAAAAATTGTTGAAATCGATGCTAAACACCATACAA
Source organism: Panopea generosa (assembly GCA_029582155.1). Lineage (NCBI taxonomy): Eukaryota > Metazoa > Mollusca > Bivalvia > Adapedonta > Hiatellidae > Panopea > Panopea generosa. Next base: position 37,942,012 of record CM055897.1, on the reverse strand, counting down.
CATCAACAACTGATTTAGGTATTACACTGTTGGCAAATGATTTCAGGCTGTATTTAAAACAATGTTTTTTGTACTCCTTCCAATCCACTTAAACTAGAGCTACCCAAACTTTTTTATTGACTTTTGTAAATTGTATTTCAATTTTTTCTCATCAAATATGTCATATTTGTTCAAAATCTGAAAAAAAAATAGCTACCTACCTACTCAAATGAAAAATATCGGGTCAGAGTAAAGCAAGCAAACATTTTTTAAAGAATGGCCTCATTTATGTCAAAAGGAAGCTAAGAGTAAATTACCGGTTTCCCTATCTGCAACAAATGATTAAATGGACACATGGGGTCTTCCATTGCCGAATGGTCAAGGACTCAAGATCACTAACCTCTCACCGCTAAGATCGTAGGTTTGAGTCTCGCTTGCTCCAAAAACTTTATGTGAGAAAGTTTACCAGTTACTTGCACAAGGACGGTGGTTTTACTCAGATTCATTCCACCAATTAAACTGAATATGCCACATATAATCTGAAATATGTTGAAAATGGGTGTTAAACCCCATTAAAAAATATAAAAGAAAGGACATGCCAATATTAAAATCAATGTTTTTATCATGTTTATCCATCAAATCAACCTTTATACATGACATGTGGAGATGCTAATCTCTTTATATTAATGGCCATAACTTCATACTTAAGAAATTACCAGCAGTTTTAATAAAAGAGCCGTCACCAGACAACAAAGAATTGATCTGAAGATTGCATGTAACATATGATGACAAACAAAAGGTAAGAACAACATAATTCTTGTTCCCTATACATGGGATATTACAAAAGTTCCCAAATAATGGATTGTGCAGGCATGGATTATGCCACATTGTTATGAATTTGAAGTATTTATTGGGCCTTGTTTGTAATGAGGAGGTTGATGATGAGAAATCATTCAGGTTTCAAGTTTGAAGGAAATTCCTCTGGTAATTTTTTAGTTACAGTTTTAGTGCCAAAAAACTTGAAAACCTGAAAACCTAAGTAAAAAGAGGACATCTCTCAAGGAAAAGATAGACTTTGCAAACAATGATGTGTGTGATGGTAACAAACAGTTGCTTAGAGTTTGACAAAAATCCAATACGTAATTTTAAAGATAATTATATTGCACAAAACATTTAACCACCTCTGGCTGCTGACTGGATATGAATGCAGATTATCAGAAATAGTACAATTTTTTTTATCATACTTGTGTGTTGGTTAAATATCTTACACTTACTTAGACTGCGTTTGGATGCCTTTGGTGACCTGGGTGATGATGGGGATGTTTTAGAAGATGTCCCTGTAGCACCTTTTGTTTTATCACTTAGTATCTGTGACTCCAAACTTTTCATTTCTTCTGATTTAATCTGTGGTTTGCTGAAATCAATAATAACAGACACCACTAAAACACAAGTTTCTCTGATATATAAAGATATACATAAATACAAAAATGGATAGACACCACTAAAACACAAGTTTTTCTGATATATAAAGTTGTACATAAATACAAAAATAGACAGACTCCACTAAAACACAAGTTTCTATGGAATATAAAGTTATACAAAAATAGACAGACACCACTAATACACAAGCTTCTATGATGTATAATAAAGTTATAGATGAATACAAAAATAGACAGACAACACTAAAACACAAATTTCTTTGATATATAGAGATATACATAAATACAAAAATAGATAGCCACCACTGAAACACAAGTTTCTGGGATATATAAAGTTATACATAAATACAATAATAACAGACACCACTAAAACACAAGTTTCTCTGATATATAAAGATATACATAAATACAAAAATAGATAGACACCACTAAAACACAAGGTTCTGGGATATATAAAGTTATACATAAATACAAAAATAGACAGACACCACTAAAACACAAGTTTCTATGGTATATGAAGTTATACAGAAATAGACAGACACCACTAAAACACAAGCTTCTATGATGTATAAAGTTATACATGAATACAAAAATAGACAGACAACACTAAAACACAAGTTTCTCTGATATATAAAGATTTACATAAATACAATAATAACAGACACCTCTAAAACACAAGTTTCTCTGATATATAAAGTTATACATAAATACAAAAATAGACAGACACCACTAAAACACAAGTTTCTAAGGTATATAAAGTTATACAGAAACAGACAGACACCACTGAAACACAAATTTCTATGATATATAAAGTTATACATGAATACAAAAATAGACAGACAACACTAAAACACAAGTTTATCTGATATATAAAGATTTACATAAAATTAAATTAATACAATAATAACAGACACCACTTTAACACAAATTTCTCTGATATATAAAGATAAAAATAGATAAAAAAAAATTGATAGACACCACTAAAACACAAGTTTCTCGGATATATAAAGTTATACATAAATACATTAATAGCAGAAACCACTAAAACACACAAGTTTCTCAGATATATAAAGATAAACATAGATAAAAAAAACTGTAACCTGAGTGCCTAAAACACATGATTCTCTGATAGTATTATAAATCATAAATAAGAAGATACAAAAAACAGACAGATACTACTCAAACACAAGTTTCTCTGATTTCTAAAGCTATACATTGATACAGAAATAAAAACAGACAACACTAAAACACAAGTTTCTGTGATATATAAAGATATACACAGATAAAAACTGTAACCTGAGGAACTAAACACATGATTCTCTGATAATACTATAAATTATTAATAAGGAGATAAAAAGCTAGAAAGACACTACTAAAGTTTCTCTGATATATAATACAAAAATAGACAGACATTAATAAAACACACATTTATCTGAAATATAAAACAAAAATAGACAGACTGTGCTACTAAAACACAAATTTCTCTGATATATAATACAAAAATAGAGACACCACTAAAACACAAGTTTCTCCGATATATAAAGATACAAAGAACACAAAAAATGTTGCAAAAGCACATGTCACGATTGGAATGTAACATTATTAAACATTAAATAATTAAATAATCACATTTGAACATAGAACAAATATAGTCTATTGACTCTGAAGCAATATATTAATATTTACTGATCAATGTCTGATGGTAGAAAAAATCTGTTTACACCAATGAAAAAAAATAAACAGCACTATTTACCCGGCATGGAAATAAACATCATTCACACCAATGAGCAGATAATAGCATCATAACCAAACACTGGGTATTTGTCAGTCATTTAGATCAGTGTTTGATAAATAAACAAATTGTTTGTCAGAAATAAACTTTGCATATGTATTTTATGATAGCTAATCTGCACAAGCAACTAATTTTCTATCAGAATGCAAACGGAAAACCATGTAAAAAGTTTACATTTTATCTTGAGTAAAGATAGGGAGGCAGAAAAGCCAACTATTTGTTCCAATGCAAACCAATTTACTACGATACTTGTTTGTTTTGCTTCCAGGCAATACATTGAAGTTTACGACAAATTAAATATCAAGAGGTCCGCATTGGGAAATTGCTCTTCCAGTGTCTGCTAGCTGGTAATCAAGCCTTTGCCACATGAACATTTTACTGTTCAAATTGGTTATTAGTTTTAGGGATGGTTTTTGTCTGCAATATGTGTCAATTTGGCTTGGTTGTTATGTAATGTATGTTGTACTAGACTCACGAATTCTTCAATATTTATGAAATGTTCATGAACTTTATGAATTATTAATGTTAAGCTGTGTTCTTCAATCTATTGGTTTGAGCAAGAGCTTCATGAACATTCTTGAACAAATGATAAAGTAGTGAATTTCTTTATGAACCATTTATGAAGTTTTTAAGTTTTTGACAGGTCCATTAACTCAAGAATTTCTCTTCACATGGGTTTAAATACATTTGTTTAAATAGGTTTTATTTAACCCCTTTTCAACACATTTCAGGTTATATATGGCATATCCAGTTTTATTGGTGAAGGAAGACTTCAGAATGGATCTGAGTAGGACTTTCTTATATTAAGTTTTTTGGGTGTGAGCAGTACTCGAACCTATGACCTTAGCGATGAGAGGTAAGTGATCTTGAAACAGCGCCTTAGACTACTTGGCCACGTAAGACCCGTTTAAATCCATATCCAGACAGTTAAAAAATCTGTGTCATCATAACACATAAATTCAAAAACACTTTTGTTCAGATTCATCCGCCATATTCAGATATTAACCAATTATTGGTGACTATTTGTCAACGGTTTGTTTAAAATTAGGACAACAGTAAACCTGTTTTTGCCACCACCCAACTAGCACTAGAGAATTGTAAATAGATTCATACTTTATATCTTTCGCATGAATAAATGAATGAGTGAGTGAGTGAGTGAGTGAGTGAGTGAGTGAGTGAGTGAGTGAGTGAGTGAATGAGTGAGTGAGTGAGTGAGTGAGTGAGTGAGTGAGTGAGTGAGTGAGTGAGTGAGTGAGTGAGTGAGTGAGTGAGTGAATGAAAAAATAAATGAACGAAGAATGAATGAACAAATCAATAAACGAACGAAGGAACAACAAATGAATTAATAAATTAAATAATCCATTCATTAATTAATGAACAAATAAATTAATCAATGAACTATATTTAATGGGCAAGTCGGTCTGGAAGTGAACGTTATTATCTGCATGGAACAACAGTAGTTCTCTTCTATCTTTATAATGACTATTTCATTTTGTTTCTCTGTCAAAACTTGCTTTGTACTTGGCTGTAAATATTAACTATTTACATCAAAGTTCAATGAAAACGTTATAAAACTTAATTAATATCGTAATTAAAACAAAGATCAAATTTACCCGATTGTTTAATTACAAACAATTTTCCCTCAGTGCATTATCAACCCATTCTTTACAATTTTAATTCCGTGGCAAAATATTCTGTTATTGAATATGGATATTTGCTTATGAAAAAGAAGACCCCAGTTCAAACAAATGATAATCAATTGGACCTGTCCTGTATCCTAATAAGCAAGTGAAACCTGACCCTGTGGGAATTACTGGAAATAAATATGGAAAAATAATCAATTTTAATCACAAACAGTCACATATAGTCTCAACCTCACTAACATTTCTGTTTACCTAGTCTGTCAGTGCCGACGCCATTATACGTGATGATAAATTCATACGAACCAAATCGCGCACAAATCAACTTACGATGGGTAAAATTCATACGAACCGAATCGCAAATCACAAGCTGCAAATCACCATCTCTCCCACTACATTAGACTAAAACAAATTATACTCCCGGAGGATTTGTAAAAAAATGATAATTAAATGGAGATTCATAGCGCACGATTAGAAGGGCATTCGCTCGACGATCTTAATTCATCAGCAAGATCGCAAAACAAACGGAACCTTTCACAGAAAAGCTGCGAGGGAAAATCTATAGATGGCATGGCAGTTAGTGATCGAGATTTGCAAACTTCAGCAATTTTTAAGATGATTTAGGCATAGCCATTGGAGTTGATATGAAATGGCGACTGCCAAAGGTTGTTACACCGTAATCACCTTATCATATTCAGTGGAATTTTTTTCATCATTTTGGAAGATGACCCATATCCTTGGAATTGGGAATTTTCATTAAAATTGGAAAAGCCAACCCTTTACTCCATAGATGCGCGTTATCCCACATCAATCACAGAAGGCCTTTGAAAACAGTGTAGGAAGAGTTCAGATTGCTCGTAACGAGCAATCTGAACACTTCCTGCACTGTTTTCCACTCTGTCAGTTAATATAAACATAATTCACCCAATAATTCAAAGGCGTCTATATTAGGTGTCCAACGGTGTCTATATTAGAGGTGTCCAAAGGCTTCTATATTAGAGGTGTCAAAAGGCGTCTATATTAGAGGTGTCAAAAGGCCTCTATATTAGAGGTGTCCAAAGGCGTCATTATTAGAGGTGTCCAAAAGCGTCTTTATGAAGTAAAGGGTTAATCTATTTGTTCAACTTTATAAAAATCATGGACCATTTAAATGAAGATTCAATTCCATACTAAATTCAGATGAGGAAAACTTTGTTTATTTTATCAAGGAAATACAGCATGTTTCAATTAACATTATTGAAGCTTTAAATTGAGAATTTTTACCACTCAAATGGAAAAAAGGATACTATTTGTCATTGGGAATATGACCTAATAACGGCTATAAAATTGGCAAAAAAAACAACACTGATATCTATATTGATACAAGACTATTGCGTTCATAGTAATTCCCGCTTCTCTCTCTTAAATTCTTTTCAACAGTATCTATACTAACATTTGCAAACAATGTAGACACAGGTCTGTGAGATTCGCCCATTTCAGCACATGGCAGGTTATATATGGCATATCCAAATGAATCTGAGTATAACCACTGCCCTTCAGCAAGTAAGTGGTAAACTTCTCACATGCATTTGAGGGATCAAACTGTGCTCAAAAGCACAGCAACAGTGGCATCAAGAGTGATTCTGAGACAGTAATTTGTAACACATGAATTATTTTCCTTTCTTGAATGTCAGGATATACCAAAACTGCTGTTTTAATTAGGTAGGGGATTAAAACAGCAGTTTTTACTGAAGAATTTAGAAAACCACAAAGTATTGTACATTTTTTGTAGCACAGTCGTGCTAATAAATGCACATGTTCTAAAAGTTTATGCATTAAAAACATGATAACCCAACTGCTGATTCAAGTAAAATGTGTATTTTCACTAAATATATCATTCTAAAAAGTTTAGATTCTCAATGTATGATCAAAAATAAGAACCTTGAAAAAATCCATAATTCTATAAAAAATGTGAAAATGTGTTCAAAATGGACAGTATTAAGAGGGAATCTTCACACCTTAAAGATACCATATATGTCAAAACATTAAAAAACATAGGAACAGATGAACAATTAAGTACTGGTAACAAAACACACAAACATCAAGAAAAACAAAACACACAAACATCAAGAAAACAAAACACACAAACATCAAGCAAACAAAACACACAAACATCAAGCAAACAAAAAAACGTCACATATTGCCCATAAACAGAGTCAAAGGGAAATAACTTTATTATAAAACACCACAGTATTTTCATAAGGGTTAGCAACCCTGCATGCAGTATTAATATCAACAATTCAAATTTACCAGTAAGATAAACTATAAGTATGTCAAATCCCTGGAAAGCAAAGCAAATAATATGTGTTTAAAATACACATATATACAAACACATACATATATATACATATGAAACCTGGTAATAAAGGCATACGCTGAATGACGTTCATGTAGTATTACAATTTAGAGAATTGTTTGTGTCTTTTTTGTAATTTTAAGTAACATTTTCCTGTCCATTTAATTGCTATATATATAAACATTTTACATCACTTGGAAAGTAATTTCTGAGATGTTCTATCAAGAGACACACAGCAATATTTACAAATGTTCACAATTAAAATACCGAAATATATTTGGTAACTTTTATTTTTTTGAAAATGGGCAAATATTAGTAAATTTTTGAAAGTTCATCTATGACAAAAAGTGTAAAACATATTTTAACTTCATCAGTTTTAATTTGTATTATAGACCATAATCTATCCATTTGTAATTTTAAAGATTTGTTTTAATATTTCCAAACTAGTGTGAATTTCTTAAACTGCTAGTTTCAGACAGTAAAACCTGCGGATTTAAATATCTCCATATGGTTATTCTAAAGGCTCAAAACTTTCTGCTGGGGCAGAGAGTTATGGAGGAATGACTCATGCTACAAAGTTCTTAAAATGCACTGTTACTTGGCTGCTGAAATGAGTATAAACACAGATCCATGTGTATTTGTTTACAATTTAGAGCACATGACCTCACAAGCTCCTCCCTAGAATTTCAAATATTTAACAGTTGGAATTAAACTTTTTTTTCAAACTTCACAGTCATAACACAAACTTTTTTGAAAATATCATTGTGCCAATTAAATGTATTAACAATGACTTAGTAGTATGCAAAATTATAACAAAAAACAATGCAGAGGTGACTTTGTAATTCTAAAAAAGGGTTCTCTGATTTGAATCATGTATAGAATTATATAAAACCAGTCAAAGAGCCATCTTTTAGCTTCATATCGCAGTGGGGGCTTTAACCTTCAGATGTAAATATTCACTTGAGTGAACATGGTTGAGTAAAACGCGTGGAATAATATGTTATATAATTAACATATCCTGTGACAGCTATTTAACAGTTTGAAAAAATACTAAAAGGCGTCGTTTTCCTAAACATAGACTGCCTCAAGAAATATGTACGTAGATTTTCATTTTACAGAATATAACTGAACTTAAATGTGAAGTAATTAATAAAATATGCTTCCTTTAGGTCTATTCTTAGTAACATCTGCCATATTGAAAAAAGGTGAAAAAAATGAAATAACACAAGCAGAAAGGTACACAAGACCTTTAACCATAAATATTTTTAGTTAAATTTTTAATAAAAAAATTTTAAGTGGATTAAAAGGAATAGTCATTTTTATACTTTGTCAATAAAACTCGAAAGTAAAATTCATGAACCAAGTAAAAACATACATCAACTTAATACCACTGAAGAAATCTACACATACACCCAATTAACTCAATTATATATTAATTGACAATTCAAGGGCGTGTAACACACTAAATACTTGTCAGATTAGGCTGAATAAGAAAATCAACTCATCCTTGTACATATATTATAATATGTACATGTGTCATTTGCTTTATACCAAGTCAACTATAGTTCAAATTGAATCACTCTTAGGGTCTATTTCCTGGATTGTAGAACCAGTACAGCATGTTGTTTTTTGAGAATCCAATGAGTGTGGCCTGGGATTCAACATATGACCTCTGACATGAACATCCAAAACTCTATCAATTACACTATCACTTCACTAATAATTCTAAAGATCAGTTAGAGATGAAGGCTCTTTCGAGATGAACAGACCAAATTGTGAAAAAATTGGCAATTCAAGGATAATAACACAAACAATAAATATGTTACGAGGGTAAATCAAGAACTTTTCCAAGATTCTAAAGTCATATGGAATTAAATGATTTATTGATTGATTGAATATTTAGCATCAATTTTATGCCATCGAGGGCTAACAGATGATCAGTTAACCTAACCACTGTTTCCTGAGATTAACCAGTACTCGAGCACACCCCATCCCCGCAAGTAACTGATAACTTTCCCACTTGAATCAGTGGTGAGAGATGAATGATAATGAGACACAATGTCGTATATCAATCATTACGGAGACTGTTGCCAGGCTGGGATTCGAACTCACAACCCTTGGATTGATAGTCAGAGGCATAACCGACTGAGCTAATCAGACCCGGCTGGAATCAAATGAAAAATGCAAATGAACACAACATAATATTGAAAGTAAAAAACTATGATGGATAACCAGTACACAGACAGATCACAAAAACACACTTTTAGTCTTCGACTCAGGAGGTGAGCTACAGAGTAACTAAAATACCAATTTCTTTAAAGGGAGTATATCAGAATTTTTCAAAATAAAATAAATTGGCTTAAAACACTTTTTTCCAGTAAAGCATGCCTATATATACTCACTGACCCTGTTTCGCCAGAAGATATATATTTAAACATGCCAAAATAATATATTGAAAAAGAACTTGGGCTGCATGCCTAGTTTAGACTATAATAGATTTCTCCCTTAACATTGCATCATATTCTTTGACATATAAAATGAGTCGCATGATATCACTTTGACTTCAGTTTGATCCATCATACAAAAAATTATCTTAAAAAGAGTCCAAATGATGATGTGAAGGTTGTCAAGTAGTATTTAAGTAGTCTGTTTTTAGAGTGGGGATTTTGTTTCATGTTAACCACTCCACTGAAATATCAATTTTGTCATGTTTTGGTTGATTATATATATACCAAACCATTTGGATTTTTTATGGTAACAAGATACTTTTTATCCTTTAAAAAAAACGTTTTTATTTTTTTAAATATTTTTTTTCCTGATATACTCCCTTTAAGTGATTCCAATACAAAACATTACTCTTACCTCATACTGTCCTCTTCCTCTTCCGCAACTATTTGTTCTTCTATAGAACTAAGATCAGTGTCCGTCACCTCTTCCTGCTTAAAAGGATCTGACTTGTTTGCCCTGGGAAGCCTCTCTCGTAGCTCTTGGTTCACCTCTAGGTTACCATACATGTCTTTGATGTGATTATGGAGGCGTTGTTCAGCCTCGACGCGCAGTTGTCGCTCTGTTTCCACTTCCTTTTCTCTATAAATAAAAAAAAATATTACATTGGTGAATTTGTACTTGAAAAAAATAATAAACTTAATTCTCCTTTTACCGAGTATTTCTCAGAATTGGACTAACCTATTTTATATTCATGATTTTATTTTATCTTTCCTGGGCAATTAATGGCTATCTGACAATAAGGAATATTTAATATTATGGTCAGATAGCAACACAATATACCACTATTTAAAGATATATATCATATTGAAAATTTATAAGAGTCAAGTTTCCTTATTGCTGAGTATATAACAGACAGTTCCATCACTGATGTCAAAATGTTTCATTATCATTCATTTGTTGTTGTATGGTGTTTTATGTCGCTTTCAACAATTTTTCATTCAGATCTTGACAGTGATTACTCGAGACAGTATTCTGAATGCTGCAACACCCGAGTATCATGCTGCAGACACATGGTAAGATACCACATCCAGAAACATTACACTGACACTGGGCAATCAGCATTAGAACTATCCTTCAAATGCTGAGCGTCAAGCGTCGAAGCTTCTAGTACCATTTTTTCATGCCTTTGCTATGACTCGACTGGAGATCGAACCAACGGCCATTTGCATGAAAGGTGGACACTCTACCATTAGACAACTGCAGCGGTGTTATTATCATTCAGAAGATGTTAATAACCTTATTTATTCCAACTGACAGGCAAGGAAGACAGACACTCACCAGACTCCCAATGATCAGCATTTCTCTCATACCAGATAAGGATATTTAGTGCCATTTGACTGGTGCAAAATTATAGAGCATAAGAGACTCCCATGTGTGTTAGGTTGAGATAAGGGTATTTGAAAAGTATTTCATATCTGAATAAAGTGGTATATAGCCTTATCTGGTATGTGAGAAATTAAAATTTACTTATATAGAAGATAACAATGAATTATCAAAATATTATTTCTAGAAAAAGGTTAAAAAATCTGCATGGTTTACAAGAAAAAATCATTTTTGAGCACCCGTTTACATTTGAGATATTGAGATTCCAATCCCTATTTTGATAGGAAATTCAGTTAGGTAGATCAGTTGAACTTCAGTTCTGTTAAAAAAAGTTGTACCTCTGATTGAAATATCCTTAGTTTAACATAATATTATTGTCTAATACCTGTGAAAGAATCATTTACAGTGCAATTTCATGCAGTATCAGAAGTACCAAAACTTAGGTCAGACTTTTATCCATCCTTATGAATCAAGATTTATTCAGAAAAGAACACTGTCTATAGAATAAATATACCATACATATTATATATTCCTATCCATATGTCAATAATGTTTCCTTACAGTGCAGTCTACCCTGACACAAATATGGTGATAAGGTTTTATAACAATGATATTATAAGTTAAGACCTAACCCTTCCACCTGCTGATAAAAAAAACTGATAAAACTGAAAGTCCATTATTTGATATACCAGGGGCAGATCTCATATAGAACAAAGACCATTATCGTACAGATGTCTTCAGACCTCTCTAAAGTGGTTTCTACTTCTGGCCTGGCTGTGTGAATTTGTGGATGAGATCATAGTAAACTCATCTAAATCTGTGCTAATGTGCATGATCACACAGCATATATGCATATCTTAGAAAACAACCATTCCATTCATTTTACCAGAATTTTGTAATTCATTAATTACATATAGAACTATATAATTGATTAATTTGCAGTATATGTGCCCCCCCCCCCACCCCCCCACCCCCCCCCCCCCCCCCACACACACACACACGCTATTCCACCCCTTCATAAAATGGCTCCATTCACATTGCAATGTCCATATAGAATTTGATGTATTACTAAAAGCTAACGAATCAAAGTAATTATAAACAAACACAAAAGGGCAATAACTGCCCAATTTAAACGTAGTCACCTCAAAATCATTAAGTTTCTTCTTCACATAAGTATCATTGTTTTAGAGTATCATAAAGTTAACAATTTAAATCCCTTAGAAACGAAACAATAAAATCCCACATGATGGTGTGAGTGAATAGGGTGTTGGCCAATCATGCTAGAGGTTGTAGGTTCAATTCCAGACTGGTCCCGATGGCCTCTCAAACACAACATCAATTACTGCTCTATATTTAGAAAACAGATTTCAGGCTGAGCTTACCTCACAATCAAAATATCATATCAAACAAATATAAATATAGAATCAAGTCGTTGAATCCTTGATCTACACCTGCAAAGGTACAAGGTATATGAAACCTAATCGAATATTTTTATGTGTGTGCCAACCCAGACAAGAGTCTTTAAAGACCAATTCATCAGAAATAATCATATCTTTGTAGCAGAACATATGGACTTAAAACTTGCCAGGATAACATATAGCTATGGGCTAACTGTTTGTTAACTGATATTATGTTGACATTAGTCAATTTATGGTATTTGGCATGTGTGAGTATTTCATTTTGACAGGGCAGTAAAAGTGATCTGTGCTTTTTGAAACATGGAAAGCCAACATGATTTGCATTGGATATTTACTATAACAATGTGCATGACTTGACTTCTTAACTGAAATGAAGGTATTATATAATTGTATCAAATTCACAAAACATGTATTAAAAATACTTTAGTTACATTGTGTCAGTCTATGTGTATGCATTTAAGATATTGAGAAAAATAAGTCTTTCCGTGTATATAATTTTACGATATAAATAAATTTCAAATTTAAACTCTGACATACATTTTGATATTTGCCAATACCTACGGAATGATATTAAATTATGGTTTTATTTTTGTATTTTAAGGATAAACAGCTTTTGCCCTTTGATGTAAAACAATGTTGGCACATTTGGCATTTTTCAAATATTGAAAATACAACTTCTCCTTCACCAACCAACAGCTTTTAGTGTCAAAAGAAAGGGCTTGATTGTAATTTTGGGTGGTAAACTTTTCTTTTTTAAACTTAAAGAAATGAAAATATTTTAGGCTTACAGTTTTTTTGTGTGATAATTTTCACATTTTAAGCCCTTTTTTTAATTAAGAAATGAGAAAAAACTCTTAAATATTGATATAAAATTTTCACCATCCATGCACAATTTTCTTCTCCATCTTTCTACATAAAATTTATATTTCTATTCTGTGTAGTTAAAATGATTTTGTTAAAAATAGTATACATTAATTGTTTTCAATCTGTAAAAGTTTTAATTAAAAAAAAAAAAATTACATAAGTGGTAGAAATTATCACAATTTTTATTAATTTTACTTTGATACTAAAATTATCATTTTCAGATAAGCATTAAAAGAGTTATTAAAGAAATACTAATTTTAACACCCGAAATTTCAGCCAAGTACATTGATTTTGGCGTGCAAATCTTTGTAATCAAGTATCATAAGTAATGCGATTTTAAAGATATATCACCCATAAGTTTCTGCTAAGTAATGATGGAAAGTTTACTGAATCACAAAGACGAAGGTCCCATTTGAAGGTAATTGTTGATTCCGTCCTTGTATTTAATTTTATTTATGAGAAATAGGTCAACATTTTCCTTTTGTTTGTCTAAGTTTTAGCAGAATCTTTGGTCAACAAATTTTAATAATTTTACACTACAGAGACAAAATACAATACAAGTTATTGAACAGAATATCCATAATATATTATGATGTTTGATATTAATGTGCAATTCTAATGCTATGATCGAAAAAAATATCTGCGATATAGGTGAGGCCTCTTTAAGTAATAATATGTATGCAGAGATCTCTGACCTACCTGTATGTTTACAAATCTGAAGCAAGATGATTACATATTTCCACATTTTTTAAAGAACCAAGAACATTTTATACCACTTTCTTGGCATCAATATTTGAATCATTATATTCGAAATAATTCTGAATAGACACACAAAACTTTAAAGAACAGCTTTATACAAAGTTATAACTGTTTTAACAAGAACTGCATGACTCTTTACCTTATCAAACAAAATGGCTGACATTGTTTAATGACCAGTTTCCAAATATTATTGTCAGTACATTATAAAGAGTAAAATAACACGATTATATCGAAAAGTTTCATTTTCATTTTTATATAACACCAATCCACAAATAAGGTATATGTCAGTGCTATTGTTGTAACACATGCTTTTTTTTCTTCAAAAATTCAAATTATAAAAAAACTATTGTGACCTTACTATCAAATTGAACTTGAAATTTATTATAGCTCAAGGCAATTTATCATAGCATCAGGCCATCGAGCAACTGTTTATGTCACACAATGCTATCCACTGAGCTATTCATGAAGATGTCTAAAATCCTGATTTATTTATACACGAGTCATTTATTAACCCGGTCCTCCTCACGACGGAACATATCGATGGACAGCGAGGCTAGGATGCTGTGCTCTTATTCCATGTATTTTCCTGCAGTGTTGTGGAAGGTGGGAGTTTTACTTTGCGCCAAAAAAAGCTGTGGTTATTGCAGGGCTTCCTTTATTGAACTGATTTAATCACATTAATACTATCAGAGTTATTGGCCCTTGAATTATCTTTCCTTTTGTTTGATCTTGTGTATGCGATAGTCAATCTTATACAGTAGTTATATAACCATAAGATGTCCCAGTGGCAGACAACTTTTAACATAGTCTTTACCAGCATAGTATCCCTGCAGGGTATGGACTTTACATGGACACAATACAGTGAAATATCAAATTCCTGCTATGTTCCAGTATGGAGAGGACAAGGGTTACAATCGACGGGTGCATTAAAATCATATATCACCACACTCCTCAATATTCTCTATTTCTGGGCCACAGTACAACAACCACTGAGAAATTCAATCTTTGTCATCATTACTCTAAGAGAGAACAGCCAGAAAAATTGCAACTTGACCAAGACTCAAACTCTGCTCACTAACAAGGCCAGTGCTTTCAATGCCATTGTACCCAAACCTGATAATGAGCGCAGCATGCTAACACTTTCCATGCATGTTGAAATAAATTGAAATTAGTTTCCTATAAGTGTTGGTGGGGAAATGTTGTGCACATCTGCCAAAAATATTGTAGTAATCTTGGGCGGTAATATTGACCTTTCTTCGACTTCATCTTCAAGTCGAGCAATTTTGTTTCTCACTCTACCCAGCATAGAACGTCCTTGGCAGACCACCTTCTTGTTGTCTTCACTCTTTAGGTGAAAGTCTTTTTCTGGTGTCCGATCTGCACGACGCACGTAACTTATTTTAGGAGGAGGTGAACTGTCCTGTTTTGGATCAGAAAAATCTTCGTTCTCCTCCATTTTGTTTCATGCGTAAACAAATCGATCGTTACGGTGTGCCGTGCTAACTACACGTCTATGATAAATATTTCCTTATTGGGGTGAATTTAGATTACATCGATTGTGAAACAAGTTCTTGCAACTTAGACAAATCTAGTAGAATCCAGTACTGATCATATGCGTATAATAAGTTTTTTTCTCAAGGATACTTACGTTAAATGTAATCGCGGCGGTGGATCGAATCTGGGCCATATGCTCTAGCACTGGACCACGGACTCAAAAAAAAAAACAAGCACAGAGTGGATCTATGTTTAGATTCTATATAAGTTGTTGGTGTAAGCAATAAATTATACAATCATTTGTCAGACCACCATTAAATGAAGTTCACGTTGGAATATAAAACTATTTTATTGAAACTGACATACATTCATGTAATATGGGACGGAGTTGGTGTATTCAGAGAGTTGAGTCCTGTAGGTGTAAGCGAACAATTGATTTTTGTTCTTTATTCTATAGTAAATAAAAATGTTTACATGTTTGTCATTCACAGAGAGACACAAATGAAAGAAGTGAAACTTTCATTTTATTGTTTGTCAATCTCTACACTATTAAAGAATGTCACAAGTTGAGAAAAGTAGGGATCATTAATTATTTTTTCATCCATGAGATTGTTTTCTTCTGCTAAATGTATTACACTGTTGACAAAGTGAAAGTAGACTTCCGAAATCATGTTTTTATATCCTAATTTCCAAGCATCATTTTTTTTTTAATTTCACAATTCAAACCAACAATGCTTTCAAAATGTTCAAAATACATCAATAACGCCATTCAAATAAAAACATGATCATTAAAATTTATAACCGCCATTATGCGAGTAATTAAATTTTTTTTGTTTCAAACGGTGGTAATTAATATGCCTGTATCAGAACAGCGCCCATCAATCTTAAGAAATTCAATGTCTACCTTGTATACATAAACGAAACTTTGGGGGTAAGACATGTATCTCTCTTTAATTCCCTGGGTGGGGTCACTAAGAATAACGATGTAGAAATTAATAACTCCTCGCAAATTGAAACGAGAAAAGTCTTAAAAAGCAGAACATGTTTCGTATAATACGAGAATATTTATCGTTTAAACGAGTTTCAAAACAGTCGTTTTAACGAAAATATTGTTCGTAATATAAATTACGAGATTCAGAAGTCGTTATAACAAGACTGTGACGGAACTTGTATAAAAGAAAACTCCAGACGGAATGCATTTATAGAACCAGAGACATATGCCTATGTCTCTGATAGACTACTCACGGAAAAAACCTTGTCGCAGGCCTATTTAAATCTCTCACAATCTCTCATTTTAGAATTGATCCCGCCACCTGCCGACCTCTTCCAGTACACCCCACGCTCTAAAAAATAGTTTAATTTATTTTGTAATAAAAACATAATAATCTGTATCTGTAACCAGAAACGCAAAACCTACTATGTTGGTTTATTTGAAAAAGAAGTAATTTTGAAAACGTCTTCTTTTGATTAACTGAAATTGTTATTAACATTATGTGTTCAGTAGTTCAGTCATGATGTCCGCCAAACGTTGTGTTACTTCTTTTTTGAACCACTACAAACTTTTTTTCTGTTCTAAACAAAACCTACTATGCCAGTTTCCCCGTTCAATTCATTTTACAAACAGCATGTTTTATTTAATATTGCAGGCTTTATCAATCCTTACCTTATTTCCGAGTTATACTCCTACAAATTACTGAACTGTCACATATTTCAGAACTAATGGACACCGATACAAAATATGCAGACTTATATTTGATTGTTTTTGTTAAAAATAGATTTTTGTTTGTGGGCAATAGCATACATAGATACCAGATCAAAGCTTGAAACGGTGCGTAACTTTCAATGTTTATACGTAAACGTATTTGTCATAATTGCTCTTGTTTTTGTTTTGCTCCCCATTATGTTCCGATACGCCATGATCCAAGTGAATTGACCATACAAAAGGTTTGAGAAAACGTTTTTTGAATAGATAAATTTGTATTTCAATGGCGGATCTAAGGTTTATAAGGGAACACTTGGAATCCGGGCCCACTTGTTTCTCAAGCTTTCCTGAATATTGAAAAAGGATGCATATTTAATTAAAAGAGACTGCTTTCCCAGTCTATCCCCCACGAAATTTGGATAACCCCTCTGAGTTATACAAAGTCCGCATTCAAGTTGTACCCTCTGACGGAAAATCCTGAATACGTCTATGCATTTCTTTGCACTTAATGCTTTATTGATAGTAAATAGCACGTTTTGCCATTCAGCGTTTAATACTTGTATTTGGACTGTTAATGGAAATCAATATACTCGTTATGTTTTGCATGTCTTTTCACTCTATACATATTGTCAGATTAACTGTTAACTTTTAAGTTCAAGATACCGATTTGCAAATAATAATGTTTTACTTTTAGTAACAAGAGGTGATTTAAAAAGTTATGATTTGTGTCAAATTTAGTATGTGTAATTTATTTCAATTCTATGCGATGTTATGAATAACTGAATGTGCGTGCGTGCGTGCGTGCGTGCGTGCGTGCGTGTTTGTATGTTATTTGAAGTATAAATACACTATAACACGAACCAACGTTTGTATAAAGTGACCATGCAAAACTCGTATATTTTGCAAAATGTCCACCTGCATTTTGTGCTCAGACAATCATGGTATGGAACGGTGCAATTTACAAAAAAAAAAAACGCCGTTGTCCTTTTTGCAGATTATGCGGTTTTTGTATGCCAACTTGTTATCAGCGGTGGCGTTTTCGTCTTTGTTTCGTGAATTTTCACGAATATTAAGAAAGTAATCTGCAAAAATGTTACCTGAAGCGGGTACATTTCCTTCTATTTTTAGCACCACCCTATAGCATCAAGTTAAGTGGGTTCACCACAGTAAATAGTCGAAACTACAATGGTTAAAAGTCGGAACTATGACGTGAAAAGTCGAAACAATGATCAACAGGTCAAGTGCCCCCACCCCCTCTCCACCCCAACACACACACACCCCTCTCCACCCCTGGAAATAATGCTCACCATGATATTATGCAAGAGACGACAGTGTCGGATGGATTCATCAATTTATCAGGATTTTTAAAAATAATAAAATTGGCTACAAGTATTTTTTTCCAATAAAGCATGGTTATATATACTCACTGACCCCGTATTACCAAATGGATTTTTATTTAAACATGCCAAAATATTAAATTGAAAAGAGATTTCTTAACTTGGGCTACGCGCCTATGTTAGACTGAAATATATTTTCCGCTTAGAATTAACTACAAAACAATAGGAACAATTACAAGGAAACAGTCACAAATCAAGGAAACAGCCACAAATATCAGATACAGGCATAATTACAAATAAACTTGTACAATCACAAGGAAAAGGGAACAATTGCATGGAAACAGGCACAATTACAAGGAAACATGCACAATTAAACGGAAACAGGAACAATTACAAAACAATAGGAACAATAACATGGAAATAAGCACAATTACAATACAATAGGAATAGTTACAAGGAAACAGACTCAATTACAATATAACAGGAACAATTACAATACAATAGATATAATTAAAGGGAAATAAACTCAATTACAATATAATAGGAATAATTACAAGGAAACAGACTCAATTACAATATAACAGGAACAATTACAATACAATAGGATTAATTAAAAGGAAACATACTCAATTACAATATAATAGGAATAATTACAAGGAAACAGACTCAATTACAATATAACAGGAACAATTACAATACAATAGGAATAATTAAAAGTAAACAGACTCAATTACAATATAATAGGAACAATTACAATACAATAGGAATAATTACAAGGAAACAGACTCAATTACAATATAACAGGAACAATTACAATATAATAAAAATAATTACAAGGAAACAGACTCAATTACAATATAACAGGAACAATAACAATACAATAGGAATAATTAAAAGGAAACAGACTCAATTACAATATAATAGGAATAGTTACAAGGAAACAGACTCAATTACAATATAACAGGAACAATTACAATACAATAGGATTAATTACAAGGAAACAGACTCAATTACAATATAATAGGAATAATTACAAGGGAACAGACTCAATTACAATATAACAGGAACAATTACAATACAATAGGAATAATTAAAAGGAAACATACTCAATTACAATATAATAGGAACAATTACAAAGATACAGGCACAACTACAAGACAATAGAAACAAATACAAGGAAACAGGCACAATTGCAAGGAAACAGAGGCAAAAGGTACACCATCATTTCAAGACAATAGGAACAAGTACAAGACAACCAGTGCACTATGACCAGCACAAATACAACACAACAGGAATCATCACAGTAACTCATTACTAATACAAATATATATTTTATTTGTTCATAAAATCAACGTAAAATGATATATCATCTATATGGATACAATGACTAGTCATTTGCAAGTTCCCATTTAGCACAGGCAACTGCTCATACAACTGTTTTATTATGTCTTTTTAAAGTTTGGAATGATAATAAATCACTGCATCTTCCTTAGAATGTTCCTCGTTTTTATCATCTACAGCTAGGGTATCTGTTACTGAAACTAACACGAGAGTGACCTGAGTTTCCTGAAAAGGTCCATCCAGTCTTTCAAATAACATTTCGGTTTCGCCATCTTGGATAGACGGAACATGAAGACTCGGCAGGTCACTGATGTCCGTTGGTGGATGTGGTAGTAGAAAGTTAAACGTATCAGGCATCATACCAAACATGGCTTCTTCTCGCTTGTCTACCAATGCATGCATTGTATTAGATGTGGTCTGGAAAATAAGTGCAATAAAGTAATTACTTAGTTATTCTTTAACTTTATAAAATTAAAAAATAAGAATAATGAATAATTACTTGTAAATGAATGACCTACTGAATGATGATACAACAATATCATTATCAATCATCATCATCGTCATCATCACCATCATCATCATCATCACCACCACCACCATCATCATCATCATCATCAACACCACCACCACCACCACCATCATCATCATCATCATCATCATCACATATTCATGGTCATATAAGTAACAAATATTTTATTTTCGTTTATTTGTATCAGTATGATGGAATATAATCGTTGTACATTTTGGTAATTTAAAACTATCTTGACGTCGCAGGGTTATTAAAAATCTTAAATCTGTAGTTTCCGATCATAATGCTCTTCACACGGTAATATCTGCATAACGTAAAAGATGGTATCATTGATGCGAGAACAGGGATCATGTCCACCAATCATTCCTGAGAATATTCTTATTAGGCCATTATAAATTAATTGCTAGATTATCATTCAAATGTTTCTTAAAATGGGGGAGGGGGGAGGTGTTTTTTAATTACATTTCTTTTGTATTTTTTTTTTTTATGAAAATATAAAGGATTTGGGGCGGCATGAAAATTAGGGGGCGGGCGGGGATGATAATCTAGCAATAAATTTATTATGGCCTAAACTTGAGACTAAAAATATAGTTTACCATGACAGATAGAATAATTGTAAGAGTTTATTTAATTGTATTTTAGGTGTCCCTGCATGCTTGCAAATGGTCTCTAAGTGTGTTTTTTCAAAAATAATTCTTGAGTTCAAGTCTAAGAATATTCTTAAGAATGGTTGGGAAAATACCACCCCTGGGAGCAATTTCCTTTTTAATATTGCCGTGTGTCCTTTAAATTAACCATAACCATTTAATGCATGTCCAATTAGCCATACCATATCATACACCTCGGTGGAGAGGAATCTACACATTATGCTTTATTAAGCTTGTATTCAAATCCGTTAAACTTTGCACTTGTATATGTATGTATGGAAACATATTGTG
This sequence comes from Panopea generosa, assembly GCA_029582155.1. Taxonomy (NCBI): domain Eukaryota; kingdom Metazoa; phylum Mollusca; class Bivalvia; order Adapedonta; family Hiatellidae; genus Panopea; species Panopea generosa. The sequence goes on along the minus strand of CM055897.1, from coordinate 37,920,614 downwards.
CAATAATCTACCACTAAAACAAAATTTCGGTTTATAAATTCAAATTTACATTTACGTTTCCCTGGTAGATTTGTTTCAAACAATTTGCTATGGCCACAGCTGTTGATAAAGGTCCTCTTGTTTGTGCCGTTAAAAGGGAGTCCTGCAAATAACAAAGGGGCTTCTAAGTGCAATTGTACATATACAGACAAAGACATATATCAAAGACAAATATAGAGAAGGATAAGAAATTCATTGAGATTATGACATGTATTGACGCGAAACTCATATCCATTCATCACAGGAATGCACATTACATGTAATTGTATCATTTTACAGAATGAAGTTCCCCTTCAAACCCATATCCAAAATGAGAGCATTCTCAATAATTATTTTGCCAAACAATCACTATTCTCGCGCAACTTAATCAACATTTTGTCAGGATAATGGAAGTTTCCAATCCTTCTACTTTCAAGTCCGTGTATTCTGTAAAGAAAATATTATTATTTTTGTCTTATTCACTCTCGGACAAGATAATGGAAAACAAGTCTGAAAAACAAAACGTGGCATATCAAAATACGACAATAAACTGGTGACTAAACTGAAATAATTGTGGTTAATAATTCATATTTTCAATAAGACAAAGATAACATATAATTAATTACGTCACTTATTTAAACTTTATAAGAAGAATTAAACCAATAACCACTAATTGAACTGCTAAAATAAGATACTCGGCTTACGAAACTGAAAGGTGAAAATCGTCAACTTTTTTCCTTCTTGTTTGTATGTTTTGATCATTGTGTACAAATAAAGAGAAGACAATGATGTTGTGTAAAAGTGTTGGTTGGTAATGACAGAGGTCACTGGTTCGATCCTAGTATTGATTGGATGCCCTCTCAGAAAAAAAAATCAGTAAAGAAACGGTTTCGATAGGGATTCACAACAACTCTGATCTTACACAGTCGAGCTACAATAAATTAGTATAAATATCAACATATTTTCGTCGCAGAGCGATAATTTAAACGAAACAACTTTTACCTGTGCCTGTAACCCTGTAGGATATAGCGCTCCGTCAAGACTTTTGAAGTCTACCTCTGTCAATGAACTGTAACACATTTCTACTTTGCCATAGCAACCGTTTTGACCATTACAATCTGGCAACATCACAACAACGTCGGCTGACTTGAACGACTCGCAGAAGTCGCATGATGTAGAAATGCCTAAAATACAACAGAAAACTGACTGTACAATTATGACCGTTTATTCATAGCCAAGTTATTTCAAATAGTTTGAAAATCCTAAAGGACACAAACATGTATACATCAATAATGTGAAAATTAAGCTTGGCGGTAGTAACGTGCGTAGAGTGTTAGCAGCTCACGCCTGGAGGTTGCAGTTCGATCCAATGCTCAACTCAATAGCGTCTAAGGAAACACCACTATGTACTAGTTCTGCCTAGCCTAGGAGACGAATATATGGGCAATGAAGTATAATAAATTGATATACACTTAATGAGATAACTACAGAACATATAGCACATGGCTATCTGCACAACATATTAAAAACAACATTAATCATTAATTTGAATATATTTAAGAGACAGCAATAATGCTGAACATCGGTTTTGCTAGTTCACACAACTGACTAATCTTTACATTTTAATCGTTCGGCTAATTGAAGATCTGCAAGTATTAATAATTATATACAAAATAACAAACAAATAGAATGACTTATTGCAATAAACAAAAACAAATGTAGGTAACACGATATTAAGTGGGGAAGCATATAAACTAAAACTACGCAAACAATACTGCATACAGCTCTCCGACTGTAAACTTCTTTCTTTTATCTTTTCTCCTAAACTTTTTAATTCGTCTTTATGTTTTGTATTCACACTTAAAACATTATTGTAAGATATTACATATCAATGTTTTGTTTTTTTGCATTTTCTCTATAAAGTGTTATGTTTCAAAATCTTTTCTTTTATATTGATACCTGAACGTCTGTAAAACATTGTATTGTGTCTTGCAAGGAATACAATATATTCACCACAAGAAAGTATTCCAAATTTATATAATTTTCATAAAATAGAAGTTAGGTGATTCGTCATGCGTTCCTTTAATGGTTGCCTCCATGGATAATATACATAATAGGTTGAAGCGACAACATGTGTATATATATATATATATATATATAATTATTTGTGAATAACCAAGACATAAATGTACAGACCAGACTACGGCGAGTTCGCCTAACTACAATGCAAACCATAGACACAATATCAAGGCCTCTGCCAAACCAATAAAGTTGGTGTCTACCATGACTTATATACTATGGAATTACATGCAACACATCTGGACAGGATGGACAAATTTACATACATGAACTGATAGCTTTATATGAGCAGAATCAAGTCAATGATTCATAACTACTCACATGCTATATAAAGGACAGATTTATAAACCCTTCGGATCATAGAGATACAGTGAATTTATATACATTTAATTTCATAAAGGGAGGTAATTAAATTCACACCAAAGGAATTTACGATTTTTGGGATCTTTTCAGATGCTCATTCACAATATATATATATATATATATATGGAGATAATTATTTGTGAATAACCAAGACATAAATGTACAGACCAGACTGCGGCGAGCGCGCCTAGATACAATATATACATACGGGACAGCAGTGGGTAAACACAGTCTAAAAGTTCACAACGCACTCCGTTAACAACATCGATGTTTTCTTTTCTATCACAGAGCGTCAGTTCTATAGCCTGGAATAATAAAAGGGGACTTAAAAAAGTCACCGATTTACTAAAGAATAAAACATTGTGTTTGCATGAATAATAAAACAAAAGTTTACATGAACAATAAAACAATGGTTTATATTAAGAATAAAACAGCAGTTAATTTGAAGAATAAAACAATAGTTTATATGAAGAATAAAACAGCAGTTAATTTGAAGAATAAAACAAAGGTTTATATTAAGAATAAAACAGCAGTTAATTTGAAGAATAAAACAAAGGTTTATATTAAGAATAAAACAGCAGTTAATTTGAAGAATAAAACAAAGGTTTATATTAAGAATAAAACAATAGTTAATTTGAAGAATAAAACAAAGGTTTACTTACAGAACAAAACAATGGTTTACTTGAAGAACAAAACAATGGTTTATCTTATTTAAAGATGAAAATAATAGTTTACTGGTGAATTCACTTGAAGAATAAAACATCAGATTACTTGAAGACCAAGACAAAAGTATACATTCATGAAGTAGGAAACACCAGTTAACAGTTAACTTGAAGATAAACATTACGTCACTAGTACAAAACATTAGGTTACCTGAAGATCAAAACGACATTTAAATTGAACAAACTTAATTTGAAGATTGAAACAAAAGTTTATTGGAAAAACAACGTAGCAGTTTACTCGAGGAGGAACACAATATGATAAGTCATTTATTCGCTTAACGATGAAAACAATAGTTCACCTGAAGAAGAAAATAGGAAATTACTTGAAGAAGAAAATAGAAGCTTATTTGAAGGATAAAACAAGTGTGTTTGAGGTGAAAACAAAAGCTCACTTGAAGAACAAAGCATCAGTTTACTTAAAGAAGAAACGTCACTTGAAAATGACAATATTTGAACAATAACACTATAAAATCTTGAAGAATAAAACAGTAGTATAGATGAAGATACAACTATGAGTTCGCTTGAAGATTAAAGCAACAATTTACTTGATGAAAAAAAGCATTGTTAAATCGTTAAAAATATATCTATATAGGCATAGTGCCACCATTGCAAAAAGGAAGTGCTTCCGTGGGGTAGTCGCATAATGGCGGTTGTAAATAATCCTCAATTCTTCTTCTTTAAAAATGCATTTTCCTATTTTTAATGCTCATTTTTTTTATTTGAATGGCATTATTGATGTATTTTGAACATTTTGATAGCATTGTCATGTTTGAATTGTGAATTTAGAAAAAAAAAATGATGCTTGGAAATTGGGGTATGAATTCATGATTTCGGAAGTCTACTTTCACTTTGTCACCAGTGTACACACTGAGCAGAAAAAAAATCTCTTATATGACACATGACCCCTACTTTTCTCATCATATTTTGATAGTGCAGAGGTTGACAAACAGTAAAATGTAGGTTTCACTTCTTTCATTTGGGACCCTCTATGAATGACAAGCCTTCAAACTTTTATTATTTACTATAGAATAAAGAACAAAAATCAATGGTGGGGTTACACCTATATAACACAATGATAATCATGAGATCGACCCAATCAAGACGATAAATACATACATAAATTATACTGACCCGTCCGTTTTGTTATCCCAATAGCTTTGTCGATATATTGAGTAGTGTATGTGTATACCGCATCAGTGGCATAGCTGACATGTGCAAGCCCTACAGGTTCTAGCGGATTTTGTTTTGTTTTTAGGATGCATTTTCGGAGTTCTTGAGGTATTACCAGGAGGTATAATAAGGCATTCTATAGCTAATGTACAAGCCCGGGCGTTGTGGCGTTACAGCAGCTACGCCACTGGACATCAACAGTTTTGGTATTTTATATAGCCTAAATGTTCTTAATTATACAAGTTCAAACTTCATGAACATTGCGTTAAAACTTTTTGAGAACATAAATAAAATGTCAGGTGGCGGGTTAGCTGTTCCGTTCAGTATATATTGAAAACAGTGAATGAAAGTTTAAGCGTTGGCCTACTATCAATACACATACATGCTTACCTGATCTAGAATAACATCACCGGAAGCTATTAGTTGGACCAGCTGATAAGCCACGGGGGACGCTGCCTCAGTCACGAGGAACCTCATGTTTGACAACTTGTATTAAATTGATTTGTGCCTATTAAATTGCAAGATGATATGAGTAAGTATGTACATCGTTTATTATCGTGGCATGTACATAGTTTCTCGGAATAACAACACTTTATATATATAAACACAAACAATGCTGCACCGGACCCACTGGCCAGTCTATATAAAAGTTACTGCAAACAATTTAAATCTTATTTATTAAGAAACTAGAATCTATACATACATGTAGTTCTGTGTAATCTATCAAAATATATTATTGTGACCAAACATTTCTTTAAATGAAAATGGAATTATAATAAAGTTATAGTATGAACACGAGATAACAAGATATTGTATATCATGAGAGAGAGAGAGAGAGAGAGAGAGAGAGAGAGAGAGAGATGCAGAAGTAAGGTAGAGTGAACGTGGAGAAGAGCATTACACAAATCTTGAAACAAACTTACAGACAGACAGACAGACAGACAGACAGACAGACACACAGAAAGACAGCCAGACCGATGTCGGCAGACAAACAGAAGAAAAGAAATTAAACCATAAAATGACATTCTACTTACCCGTTATGGTTAAATATATATGCAGATTATCGCACACCTTTACCCAAACTACACATCGACAGTGTTTACATGTATGTCCCAATTTGTTTTATCGAGTTCAGTATTTAGACTGTACATAATCTCTGAACTTTATCCAGCCACGAACTATTTTATCATAAACAGCAATACATGCCTACTATCCTACTATCAATATACGATCTATTTTTAATAGCTATGATTTAAGCGAATAAAAATACCGGCGCGACTCTCTAATAGCGTAGTTTGAGAGCGCATTGTATTTGGAGTAAGTCTAAGTATTGTAGGGTGGCATAGTTATGCCATCCTGGTAGACAGATAGCCGCTTCATTTAGTCGACAACAGAAACTTATGCTGACATCAAACCACTTATTGTTAATGGTAACAGCGACATTGATCAGAAATAAGTGATAGTTATATCAATGGTTTGTTGATTTTAATCCCCAAAAAGACTGGAGCTATACTTTTTATTCTTAATAGAAAGTTTTAAATCCGAATTGAATGTTTGAAAATGTTTTAGTTAATTTTGTAGTACATCATAAACATTTAGGTGTAACCTTTAGTCATGATGGAAAATGGCATCAACATATAAATAATATTGTTTCATCAGCTTCAAAAATTTTAGGCACGATTCGTAAAAATCAAATTTACTCTAAATCGGAAATCACTAAATATATGTCATTTCTATTACCAGTTTTGGAATATGCATCAAATGTTTTTGATAACTGTTCCCAATCTGAAAAAATTAACTTACGAAATTCTTCCGATTGTGTTGTTTTTAACACGTATGTTATGCAAAATATGTTTAGACCAATAAGTGACCAGTTACGAGCAGTTACAAGCTGTCCTGCCACGAACTTGTCAGCTATTGGTGTCAACATCGGATTCATCAGTAGACCTAAATGGTGAAAAGATATATAAATACTAGGAGGGCAGTATATCAAGGACTTATATAACTCTTTGTATATATAAATAAAAGTTGGGGGTTGGGAAATATTTTATAGATAAACGTTTCTTTCACCGTTGATATAATCTGAAGCACACCGTTTGACGTAGTTTCTATATTTATCCCCGTAACCGTCGACATCTGTACTCTAATGCCGACATCAACATTAACCAAATTTGTGGTAAGAGAAGGCATCGATTGATTTTTTTTCTGTCAGGTCCTCACTTACCAATGATCATGTCGAAATAGCCAAATCAATAAGTGACATTTTGAAGAAGATTAAGTCACCGTAATGAGCAAGATGTCGACATCATACGTTAGCGACTTGGTAAAGTGGTTATCAGGATGGTAGAACTACGCCACCATACAATACTTAGGCCAACTTCTAATATAATTAACAAATCCTGACTCGAAACTACGCTAAGGCGCAATGAGAGAATCATATTGACATTTTTATTCGGTAAAAGGCATTTATTATATGAAATAAAAGAAAGAAAAAATAAGAGAATTAAAAGTTAATCCCGTATCATTCGCAATTATACAAGGCCCCTTTGGAGCATAATGTCTTGATAAATACAAACTGGAGTTGCTTACTCAAGGGGATACTAAACAATAACTGGTCCCTGAGAAGATTTTTTTAAGAAAATCCTAATTTAATCCTTAAAGGTTTCGCCCCGTACCACTATGGTAATCAAATCTCCTTCAGTGTACCAAATAATAATTTTCCATTTTCCCATAGTATTCCTATGTACAATTGAAATTCCCCCTTACAGTGCCTCTATACATTCCAGTGCTCCTTGATTTGTACAAATAAGAACTTTTAATCGAAGGGATTATTTATATCAAATATGTACAAATTTGACTGACCGGTTGTTGAGAATAATATTTATGACAGTGTTCTATTTTAACAATTGTGTGACCCCACATGGCCCCTTTTGGAAAGTTAATCCTTCTTATTGAACAAAATCTTATTTGTTACGACTAGAAGATGCTTCAGAACTCAAATTGAATAAAAATTAAATCATAAACGGATGAAAATTGAGAATATTCAGTTTTAAAATAGTATTCCTATATAAAACAGGGCCCCTATAAATACAAGCACCTTCATTTGTACAAACTTTAATTAAACCTAAACTCATTGGGATAATCTATATTAACTATGCAAAAAAACCCTGACTGATCGGTTGTTGAGAAGAAGATGTTGAAAATTTTCTATTTAAACCCTTTTTTACCCACCCTGGCCCAGTATGGAACGTCAATTCTTCTTATTGGATCATATCTTATTTTCTATGACCAGATGATGCTTCAGAACTCAAAATGAATAATAACTTTCCCCAAATGGATGAAAAAATGAGAATTTTCTGTTCTTTCATAGTATCTCTATGTAAAATTCTAAGTCCCCTTACAGGGCCCCTATAAATAGTAGCCTCTTGATCCTTATCTTCATTCAAACCCCTACACATAGGGATATTTAATGCTAAATATGAACAAATCTGACTGACCGGTTCTGAAGAAAACGATTTTTATAATTCGCAATTTTTACCCTTTTTGGGTCCTTCCTGACCCTTTAAGACAGTGGAACCCAGTCATTTTTACAAATCTGAACCTCCTTCCCAAAACAATGCTTCTGTGAAAATATAGGCAAAATCAGTTCATTTTTTAAAAAAAAAAAAGAGTTTTATATAAGGACATGTGTCCCCTAATTAAACCTGGCTCGGGACGGGGTCTTTTTTAAGCTCAGGGATACCATTTGAGCAAATCTAATAGAACTATAGTTGGTTATCATTACTACATACATATATGTATATATATATACATGGGCGTTTCATGAGAAGAAGATTTTTTAAGTTTTGGACTATTTTTTAGTAACGGCGGCCATCTTGAATTTAGATAAAAAACAACAACAATTCTGTATAGTCTCCTATGCAACTGAAATATCCATGTGAAGTTTGAGTTTAACTGGCCTAGTGGTTTTAGAGAAAGTGTTGCTAATGGACGACAGTCGACGGACGACAGACGGCAGACGACGGACGACGGACAACGCACCATCGCATAAGCCTTTAATGGCCCATCGCCGGTAGATGCTACACACGGTATTATAGGCGGGGCTTATCACAAGCAGCCGACAAGTTTACAACAGTTATTTGATACTACTCATGTCCAATATTAGCTGTAACTACCAGCATAGCCATAGAAGATACTGCCTGTTGCAAGTTGTTCAAAACAACAATGTTTATTGTATGTGCAGGTTCCTCAGTATTATGGATTGCAATAAAGGTTTCCCAAGACATACTACAGCAAACACAGCAATCAAATAGATTGCAATGGCCATCTTATCTGCATGCATAATAAACAAATTTGCTAATAAGGTACATCCAATTTACAGTTTCATGCTGGGTTACATATAACACATCACTGGTCATGATCAAAGAGACAAAGTGAAATTATGTGGGTCAAGTTCTATGAATTAGTACATTATTTACCTAGAGAGAATAAAAGTCATTTATGAAAAATAGTTTATCTTATTTATTATGGACGTATATCAAAAAGGAATACATGTTGTAATTAATTGTAAATAAATTGCTTGGACACAAGTAAAAGACAAACAATTATTTGTGAGACAAAACATACAAAGATTGAAAAATAAAGAAACCCCTTTGACATAATAGAATGACCCATTCCATTTAGGTTCACAATTTCCCTGACAAAACTTACAAATGGAAGAAAATCGTGGAAATACTTTGAAGGTTTCGAGGGAACAGTTTTGTATATGATTTCATTTATCTAATTATAATGAATGTGATTTTGAGGATCATTTAGTTACACCAGACTGGTCAATTAATGTTGATAAAAATAACTATAGTTAGACAAAGGACATAAAGGAATATTTATTGTCAGATGGCAATCAGGACAAAATAGAAGCACAGATGGGGAAAATGATGACGTGATTATGATGTTGATGATAACGATGAAAATAAATACATTCCTGTAGAACAGTTATGGATATTGTTTTCATGTCCGTTTATTTCATCATCAGTTTTGGCTAGGTGAATTTTCATTTCCTAATCAAAGAAACAGTCATTTACCAAAACGTAGATACAGAAAATACTGGAATATGTTTTAAATGTAGGATTTTGGTTCCTACTTCATTATGTAAGACAAAAAGCAAAGATTATTAAACCAACCAAGATCTAAATTATGCCAAGTTTTGTTTTGAACCTAGTACATGGTTCATACACAAACATCCAAGGCCACCTATATAGCACTAAGTGTTTTTAATTGAAGGCTGTGACATAAGAACTGTATAAACAATAAAATGACATTCATTTGGTAAAACACAAAACTAAAAGTTATTTCCAAAAGGAAGCTATTGTGAATTATGGGATTTAAAACAACGATCAGCCAAGGTAAGTGTGAATTGTAAATTATTTGCATCCAAATAAAAAAGCATGTGTACATGTATCTGAGATAAGCCATAAACTACAATGCATAATCATTTGTTTATAATATGAAAAAGGGCAGAACTATTATGAAGATTGATCTTCCTAAACATGTAATTCACAAACTAAAAGTCAAACACATTATTCTACTCTGAGATATCAAACACTGCATGGCTCCTCACAAGTGGGTTATACACATCTCCAAGCAAGTGTTGCTGTTTACACCACGTGACAAGTGTCAAAGGGGGTCAAAATTCAAATATTTAGCAAATTTTCCTTGATATTTCAATTTTGTAAGGACTACTACTACTTTGTTTCAGGGAGCTTTTGTGAATAAAGGGCATTTTTATATAGATAAAAAATGTCCCTACAAATGCACTTCTTTTTGAAAATAATAACAAATTTGTTACTATGTTTTATAGAAAAACATCTCCCAATTCAACATTGTTGCAAAAAAGAGCCACCATTTGAAATAAGGCTCCTCCCATTTCTTTTTATAGAAAAGTTTGGGGTTTAAATGATACAAATGCATACAGCATATTTTCATTGTTTTATTTGTTGCATATATAAAATACACAAAGAAATAAAATCAGAGAAACAGATTCCTGTTACCCTGGAATATGTTTGTAGTACTTGTCCGACAACCAACATATTCCATATCGTTGACTGCATACGTGTTATTGCTTATCAACACCAATCTCTGATCTCTGATTGGTTAATAATATTTTATAAAAGGGTCCATTGAAAGCATTGAAAAGAGAATAGCTCACTCGGTTTTCGGGTTCTGTTCATGGAATGTAATGAGATATGTAACCTCATTCACCCCCTCCACCCCATATCACTGAGTTTAGAACTACTCTATTTTCGAACGACATTGAATGAGCGGCACAAGTTAGAAATGAATTAGAAATAACAACACTCATACAAAGCACGTGCGGCTCTTCACGTTCGCTGTGCAGCATGCATGAAATATATTCCATATACAACGTTATGCTCGCAAACGGCTCACACACCAATTAATTGTGTACTGTTCTATATATAGAATATGCACTTCTGGAACACTGAGCACATTGCCAATGGTTCTAAAAGTGTCTTGTTTCCATGAAACCCCTTCATTTTGAAAATGCTGCCCATTTGTTACAGTGTATCACTACGCATCTTAAACTATTATATCTTTATCCAACAGTACACAATGTTATCCAAACTTGGCAGAACTCATTAACATGATCCAATGTTCTTATAATTATGTACAAAGAAATATGATCATTTTACTCATTTTCAACAAAAATAATGCTCAACCGATTTACACAGCTCTAATTTCTTGGGCGCAATTATCTTCCGTCACTAAGGGGAGGTAATTGGTAAGCCCAAACGCAAGACAACATACAAAAATAAATCCGAGTCTGCGCTTTTCTTGGTTGCTTTCAGATCGTCTAATGCGTCATTAAAAAATAATGAATTATGACCAAAAAAAATCTGTTTTAAAAAATCACAGATATTACGGAAAGGACATTCAAATATTCGCCAATTAAGTCAATAAATGCTTACATAGTCATACTGTTTACAAAGTCATAGAGCTTACATAATCATAGAGTATACGTGCATGTATGGTAATAAAATTTACATAATATATATAGTCATAAAGCTTAAATATAGCTTATAGATTCAGTCATGTGTTTATATACGAGTAGCTTGTATAGACCTAGTCATAGGGATTACAAAGTCAAAGGGTTTCCTAGAATTTACTCTAAAACAACGTGCTGATGCATATGGTTTACACAGCCGTAGGCTTTATAAGATTCATAGAACTGATAGAGCCATATGGTTTTGGTTTTACAGAGTCATGGGACTCACGTACAGTCAAATGCTTACATGCCCTAACTAACATGCATTTGATTAAGCATTGTCATCAAAATCTACAAATAGCACATGAATTAAAGAGGAAATAAAATTTAAAATTATAGAATGCTTTCTCCGGATAACGATTTCCAGTGGATTTCGCCCGGAATTTTTCAAACGCACCCCTACATAACCTTATTCGGGCAAGATGCTGTGAAAGCATGTAATCTTTCGGAGGGGATTTAAAGAAGTCTGCCCATGTACAGGAAGAGTTATACCCTGTGGACCGTGAACTTCTATGTTAATCAGTGATTCACATGCCCGTAAACCAGTGCGCTTTGTGCCTGCACATAATCCTCTCAAGAGGGCGTTGCAGTATGGATGCAGTATGTTTACTGGTCAATACATTTTAATTGGAGTTATGAATAAAAACGTCATGTAATGTCCTGTCATTAACAATTCAAACAAAATGGTCATTAGACAAAGATTTTGATTAGTGAATACACCAAGTCTCTTTTAACACATTACTAGATATTCGAAGCGAGTTCTAAGATGTATCTCAGTTCTTGAAACATTTGCTGTTACTTTAATTGGTAAATATGTAAATGATCTCGAACACCTCCTAAATAAAATTTCCCAAGACAGACAGCACTAGAATTTGAGCAGCTCCCTTCTTGGTCGTCATTTACGGCTATTTGTATCTTGGTGCCGTCTGTTGTTATGTGGTGGATATTCGTCGCGCCACATACAAACAACGTCCCGTCTGCATCTACTGCAAGTCCGCATGGGTTTGCCAGCTTGTCATCGCTGTATATAGCTTTGATCTCTCCATCGAGTGTCATACAAGTCACTGTGTGTTTACTGTCATCTGACACATACAACATACTGGCTTTAGAATCAAATGTAACATAGTGAGGGTTGTGAAACAAGGTATCCCCATTTAGATCAAGTTTTATTGTCCTTAATATTTTTCCAGTCAGGTCAATAATCTTAATCTCAGGAGATAAGAGTAAGCTTACAATTAATCTATCTTCAGTGGCAGCAATACCATTGATTTGCTCATTAACACATATCACATGACCAAACGATAAACTATTTTTCACCACCAGAAACTGTATTTTTCCCGCGTGACACAAACTGACAGCCAGTTGGCCTTTTCTGACCTCTATCAGATCCCAAGGATTATGCTGCAGTTTGATTTCAGATATAGCTTTATTGTCAGTTTCTAAAAGTTTAACTGATGTATTATCATAATCAGCCATAGCAAGTCTTCCATCAGACAAAACTTCAAGTCCTGTTATCCATGGACTTGATCCATCTTTGTCTGTAGAGATGTCAATAATCTCAGATTGTCCTGCGACTTTCCTGTACTTGATTAACGTTCCAATATTATCAATATTTTTAATTTTTGTCACTTTTGGATTTTCCAAAAACTGAAAAGGTGTTGGCTTTGAAACGAATGGTATATTCATCACAGCATCTTTTGTTGGTTTAATGTTTTGTTGAAGACATTTCATCAAAACAAAACTTTGATTTTCATAGTCAATTTTAGCTGCTAAAGAGCTGTTCATAGAATTTAATTCTTCAATAACCTTCTTGTTTTCCTCTTGTGAAACTTTAAGTATGGAAAGCATATCTTCAACAAATTCATCCTTTTCTTGAATTGCTTCTTGCACTAATTCCCTGATATGGTTGGTTATATCTTCCCCCTGTTTTGTCACTTTTGCTGTATATGCCTTGCTTTTGTTTTCCACATCTTTGAGGGTATCGCTGATCTTAATGTCAGCATCAGTAGATTGTTTGAGAAGAGCATTTATATTTTGTATAAGGCCTTTATATTCGTCATTGTTAGCAATGTCGTTAGACAATTCAGGAATGTATCCAACACTACAGTTAATGTGCCCTATGGTCACACAGACACTACATACGAACTCATCATGCTTCTCACAATAATACTCAATAATCTTGCCTGGGTGTCTCTTGCATGTCTCTGTACACGCGTCTTTATATTTGCGATGTCTGGCATCTTTGAGCATCGAACCTTTAATATCGTGAATAACATGATTCTTTGTAGCTCTTACTCGTTTGTGAAACTGTATACATTCTCGACACATATATTCATGACAGTCCACACAGAATCCATCGGCCTCCACGTGTTTGTTTTCATCGGCACAATTTTGGCAGGATAAATCAGACTTGTCCTCCGAGGCCAAACTGTGTTTTTCACTCTGCGGTGTCCCTTTTCTACCGGGCACTTCGTTATCACTCATTATACTGATTTACATTAGTCCTGTCAATTAAATCCAGTTCAAATTTTAGTCTTAGTCGGCGCAACATGAATATGTATAGATCTAGCTATTGACCTACAGTACGTTTACATGATATGATCATTCGATACGTAATATGTACGTAATTAGTGAATGCTAAACTGGAAACACACTCTGTACAGTACATGGTTGTATTAATAAACATGTACGATATTCAAAAGATGTTCCATAATTTTGCTTTTAGAATTTTATTTTTCCATTTCTTCCTGGTCCCATATAAATCTATCAGCTCACGTAATACCTGTCCGGGCACATCTATAATCTTGATCATCTCCAATGTTTGTATTATAAAAGCAAGCGTCGCTGGTGATTTAATAAAATATGGTATCACAAAGGATAGTAAATGCAATATGCTTCGTTTATTAACTGTTCTTGGTGTCACCTATGATTTTAAACTATGTACAACAGAGGTAGATTTTGTCCTGTTTCGATTTATGCCATTTTGTTTAATGGACTTTTCAATAAAGGAATAAAGGGGTGTGGGGGTGGTATTGAATTTTAATTCATCCCGGAGTCGACATCAGTGTTTGATTAACGCTTAATTTATCAGTAACCACTGAAGATATGCATCAATGAAACTTTATATGCGTGTTCACTACTATAAAGGAGTCAACTGGAACAATTCCATTTTAATTCTAGGCAGAATTCTGTGTTCAACGTTTTTTTTTTTTGGCAAATTTACAGTTCAGTAACTACTAGCCTCAAACTAATGATCCTTCACAGGCAGGTGTCTGTAACGCCTTCAAAAATGCTCATGGGGACAAAAATGGATAACGCCATTGTAATTTAAGATACTGAAAATGACAAGTGGTATAACTCTGTATTGAGTTTTGGCAGAATAATGGCTTTTTGTAAGCTTAAAAAATGTCGGTTATTTAGCAAGGAACTAAAGAAGAAGCTCATAATTATATTACTACCAGCCATACATCAATGAAACTTCTCTTGCATGTTCGTCACCAATAACGGCACTCAAGAGGACAAGCGGGACAACTCGTTTTTTTTTATTTTAGACAGAGTTATGACCGCTTTATTCTTAATAATGATATTCAAATTTTATAACAGTACACGTTCCCCAGTGACTACTACTTGTACTACGGCAAGTCGCCATGTGATTTCAGTGACTTTCACTACCATTTATGGGATTCAAGGGACAATGATCTTTAATTTATTTTAGGCACGATCATGATCGTTTTTTATACTAGAAAATTATACATGTATTAGAAATTTTATTTAAGTTTTTTTATCAACCCGTAAGTATCTCAGTTACTACTAGCAAGGAATTATATAGAGTCCTTGTATACAAGTCCTTCCTAATAGTCATAAAGTATATCAATAAAAGTTCAAATGTGTATTCACTATATTTAAGGGACCCACGTGGACAAGTCAGACAAATACATTGTGCACCCCCCCCCCCCCCCCCCCCACACACACACACACACACACACTTTAATACTGTAGAATGGAGCGCGTGGTCCAGTGGTAAAGCACCGAACCTATGATCGGAGGGTCGTGGGTTCAATCCTCCGCCACGGCTATGTGTGGTCTCCTTGAGCAAGACACGTTTCCCCATATGCTTAATACTGGTTCTAACCATGAATACTTCGGACGTGATTTGCCTAAGTTGTAAGAACTTGTTTCCCAATCGAAGTGAAATAAATAAGTTTAAACTAATACTTTAGAATATTTAATGAACGTTTTTAGCATGCTAACATCTGAGCAGCTACTATCCATGCACCAATGAAACTTCACACGTGTGTTCAACATCACTCGGGGCACTCAAGAGGACAAGTGAGATACTCATTTATAATTGTAATTATGATTATTATATTTAGAAAAATTGGTTCAGGTTTTATAACTAGCTCCTTTCTCAGGAACCATCAATGAGACTTTATGTGTGTTTTCACTACCTTTAAAGGGTCTTCTTAAGGAGACAAATACTCCTATTCAGTTCTTTAAAAAGTTAATGAAACTCCACCAATCTCTTAACTACCATTATAGACTATTAAGGGGCACTAAATTGGACAATATTGAATAACTTGTCTTTAGGTAGCATTAAAACCCCTTGTTACTTAGAAAATTTGGTTAACGTTTTACAGTAAAGTTATATACAAGTAACTACTAGTACTTCATCATAAAACTTCACATGCCCGTAAACCAGTGCGCTTTGTGCCTGCACATAATCCTCTCAAGAGGGCGTTGCAGTATGGATGCAGTATGTTTACTGGTCAATACATTTTAATTGGAGTTATGAATAAAAACGTCATGTAATGTCCTGTCATTAACAATTCAAACAAAATGGTCATTAGACAAAGATTTTGATTAGTGAATACACCAAGTCTCTTTTAACACATTACTAGATATTCGAAGCGAGTTCTAAGATGTATCTCAGTTCTTGAAACATTTGCTGTTACTTTAATTGGTAAATATGTAAATGATCTCGAACACCTCCTAAATAAAATTTCCCAAGACAGACAGCACTAGAATTTGAGCAGCTCCCTTCTTGGTCGTCATTTACGGCTATTTGTATCTTGGTGCCGTCTGTTGTTATGTGGTGGATATTCGTCGCGCCACATACAAACAACGTCCCGTCTGCATCTACTGCAAGTCCGCATGGGTTTGCCAGCTTGTCATCGCTGTATATAGCTTTGATCTCTCCATCGAGTGTCATACAAGTCACTGTGTGTTTACTGTCAATAGACAAGTAACTACTAGTACTTCATCATAAAACTTCACATATCTCTTCACTACCATTAAAGGCACAGGGGGACACGTGAAATAACATAGTTTTGACTCGAGGTAACATTATAGTCCCTTTAAAACTTATAAAATTTGGTTAACGCTGTACAGCAAGGTTATATATCAATAACTACTAGCCCTACATTAATGAAATATCACTACTGTCTCTACTACCATTAAGGGCACAATTGTGATAACTCCGGACACACCCACCAATGAATAGTCAATTTTTAATTTTCAATGAGAATTGGCATAAGAGCTTTTATAATATATATTGTGGTAACAACTCTTGCACTTTTTATAAGTGTATAAAAAGTTGTTAATCACTTAGCTTTGGTAGCAAAGACCAAAAAGGTTTAAACATTTTTGGTGTACAAAAATAAAATTATTTCCACTATTAAAACAGAATATGCATGTGTCAATTTAAATTTAATGTTTATTTAAAACAAGTTTCTGAATGTAGACAGTTCTATTCTCTTGGTATGATTGTGAATGCAAATTTGGCCTATCAAACCTTTTTTTTTTAAAGGATATTCCGTTTTTCGTGTACACTAACAACACTAGTATTTTATGAAAAAAGAAAAAAGATAACAAATTGACCTAATTTTACTTAACTGAAAAAAAATTAAATTAAAAACCGACTGCTTAATTTCAAGCATTCAATAATATATACATATATACAGTGTTCTTTCTTTGAACTTGGGGATAATCCATTGCACTAGAATTCTAATTAAATTATATTTGAATTTAGTAATAAACTGTGTAATGTAAATTTTTACTGCATTGTACTGGGCTGAAATTCATCAAACTTTTGAGTCTGAAAATCAAAATCTGAAATTTTGTGATTTGCATTAAATCTTTTTTTTTTTACAAGAATTTAACATTTTCTTGCAAAAACTGTCAATGTTAATGTTACATTATCACCAAATATGATACATAACTAAAATTTTGCTAAAAAGTAATTAAAAATGGATAATTTTGACAGGAGTCCAAATTTTTAAAGATTTTAGTTTGATGAATTTTAGCTGTTTTTGTATTGTTAAATTTCATGTTCTTTGTATAATTGTTGTGGGCCATAGGGAAGGTGTTTAATTTCCCATGTTATTTATTCTCATTTCATATAGTCCATGTTATTATTATTGTAGAGATATTTCTTATGTATCTCCCATTTCCCTTTGTGAATTCAACCTTTTTCCAATCATGTTGGCGATAATACATCATCTGTAGCCTTGAAAGGTTACCTTCATTATAGTCACATGGTGTGTAGTGTTGTTTTATTGATTTTACATGTACCAATGTTTGACTATATTATGATGTTTGAACTAACGAGCAGTGGAGACTAAAACAACATTTCCATGTTATTTCAGTAATTTCCTTATGTTACTACTGGTCCTCTAGATGCTGGTTCAAGAGCACTTACCTCTCAATGCGGAGGTCATAGGTTTGAGCAAGTCCATATCAAAAGCTTTATGTGAGAAAAAATCATTTTACAGTATAACATGCAAATGTTAAAAGTGTTTGGTACAAGGTTAGAACCTGCACCCATGGGAGATGTAGGTGCCGCCATTGGGCCACAGCTGCCTACACAAAATTAAGTTGCTTCTATACTTAAACTAAGGCTAGCAGGTGTCACAAATAAAATGTATAGAAAGACGACACAACCACATTATTCATTGACAATGATTTTAATGAAACAATATTTGTCCAGCAAGACAACATAGGTAAACACATAGAAATTTGATAAATTAATTTTGTAACACAAATGATGAAATGAATTGTTTATCTGGAGAAACACAGTGCTTTTTATGAGAACAAATGATAAATGCAAAATATGTAGCACATTGGTTACTGTTCCGAGGGCATGTTTGAAATGTTTTTTAGCTTTATAAACAACAATTCCGCGGAATGATATGTCTCCCCATGTCCGCTTTGACGGTTACTACACGCATGGGAGAGAAAAAAAAAAAAAAAATTATATTATATTCATGGAAGAGTTATCTAACTTGGTTAATGTAGTAGGTTTAATGACTAAGAAATAATGTAGGAAGTATTGTGTGAAGTTTCGATCAAATACATTTAGTGATTTTTGAGATATGAATTTGATGGTAGTTGCACACAAAACTTTAACCAGTATTTCTAAGTTAAACATATTTATAAAAAAAAAAAATTAAAAAAAGAATAAATATTTTTTTAAATAAATTAAAAAAAGAAAAGAAAAGTACTCTGTATCTGCATTATATAATGCAGGGTGTTAGTTGTTACTATGATCCAAGTATGAGTGTCCTAGCACTAGTACTTATTGAGAAATAGTGTAAAAATGAAAACATAACATTGGTGGTAAATGCAAAATTCAGCATCAAACAATATCAATGGACCATGAAATGTAGTTCACACTCAGCATCTACAGTATATAATGTGATGCAGGGTGTTACTTGTAACTATGATCCAAGTATGAGTGTCCTAGTACTTGTAAAACGAAAACTTAATGTTGGAACTAAATATAAATGTTTGATGCTGCCGCAGCCGCTGCCATCGACGGAAAAGCAACACCTTTATCTCGTCTCTCCTTTGTCGCAGCGAGACAAAAATTGAAGTCACAGTTTCAGGAGTAAAAAGAAATAGCAGAAATAAATGTAGAAAAATTATATAAATACTACAGTAAAGAAAAGTGTAATCTTTTTTTAATAATTTGGTGTATCAGAAAATAAGAATCCTACATGGGCTTGATGTTTGAATAGAAAATTCCATCCCGAGGGATAACTGTTTTTTGGAGGGAACAAGGCTCTGCCGAGTTCCTGCGATAACAGTAATCCCAAGGGATGGATTTTTCTATCGGAAACCAATAAGCCATGTAAGATTGTTTTTCCTTGCATATCAAACACAATGAATATTCATTTTAATTAAAATTATCAAATTTTATCAAGATGGCTTTTAAGATGTCAAATTAAATATATGATGTCATATTTTTTTATATGTTACATCGTAAATTGTTCCAACGTCACAGCAGGGTAGGATGAGTGTGTGTGGAGGGGGTGTAGGTTTCAGTACACGGTATAAATACTCAGAAATCCTTGTCTGGTATGCAAGACACTCCTTTCTAACTCTACTGAAGTATAATTTCATAATTAGAAATTATCAGAGAATGTCGCAGGATTTGTAATATTATATCTCTTCTCACCTGGCATACCTTTTGCATTTTTCTCTTTTGAAATCATTTCTGACAATAAATATGTATTACTTAACACGTTTTTACAGAAGTGATAGAACAACTGTATAGTGTTTTCCTTGTACACTTTTCATTAAAAATTATCATATCAAGAATATTTGTGGAATTCCTACTAAAGATAAAATAATGTGGAAAAAACATGTATCTTAAAGAGAATTGTTTCATAAACATTCCTAAGTTTGCGCACTTCTTAGCGTAAAATTCAAAGTTACAAAAAAATCTAACGAAAGTACTCTTTTTAAATTTTTCAAAAGTACTGCGAAAATGAAACGCTTTTAGGCGCAACATTTTGTTCGTACGAAAGTCATAAGACTTGAAACAGACCCCAGTTGTTGGATGAACAGTATCCATTAATGTTGTTTGTTTTGGTGTTAACAGTTTGAATATCATAAAACTTCTATCAATGACACAAGAAACTAGTGCAAATATATTCATATTACTGGTAAGTACATGTATAAGAAATAAATTATGTCCCACTGTTATTGGGTGAGAAAAGAAAACAGCCTTTGGTTGAAAAAATTAACACAAATATTTTGTTTCAAGTTTGTAAAATCTGGATATTTCTGTAAATTTATTATATCTCAAATTATCTAAACTTTTTGTCCTACAAACATATATGAGGTATAAACATGTGTTTTTTAATTATCATTTCAAAGAGTTTTTAAACTTTAAGTTTATTCCATGAAACATACCCATTACAATTTACTGTACAACAGGTGATGTGTGATATTTGAATACCATAAAGGCTTATGCTCTGACCCTGTGTTCGCAAAACACCTATATTCAGATATACCCTGGAATCCAAGTTTCTTTTTCAACCTTTCTTATTATTTTTGAAGATTTACACAGTCAATAGTGTGTTGATATACACAGGCTTTTGTCTTTACAACATTTAACATGTAAATATCATTCACAAAATGAAAATAATTTAATAGTTTTCAAATTTCAGGTTCAATATGCACACAAGCTGAATCTTATAACTGTTTCAATTAAAGAATATTCAAATATTTTTTGCATTTATAATATTCTTAAGACAGCATATGCATATCAACATAACAATTAATAGAGATTTTGAAACTGTTCTAAATTGCTCTTCTCAACAAATTAACTTCCTGAACCAAATCTTCTTTTGGCGATGCTTTGATTAATAAGTATTTACAACCTGTTTATTAATAAGGAATTCAAGTATTACTGAGATGGCCAAAGATAAGTGCATGAAGAGGGTTGAGGATAAAAAAAACTGTAATCTGTATAAAAAAATGTGTAAATCGTTGTCCGATATGCAAGAAACTGTCATCTTTCATGACACTTGTAATGTAATCCAGAACTAGGCGAGGTAGATTTACCGTGGAGAAACGTATTTCTTTATTCATAATTATCAAGATGCTATAATTTAAAGACTGTGCCAATGTTACAAACAATACTCAGGTTTTAATGTGATTTCTAACAAACAGGTTTAGCTCTGACATTAATACTGGTCAAAAATTTTAGACGATGGAAACAACAATTTAAATGCCAGTAGAATTGCAGTTTAATTAAAATTATGCAAATTATTTCATCTTTTAATGTGATAATTTCCAGTATATAAATAAAAACAAAGATTATTTTGTGAACAGTTTTAATATTGACTGTGCAGGTTTGATGTAAAATTATGCATACTATTTTAATGCGACTATTAACGGTACCAGTAATGGATCTATCCAAATGGAAATAGCTTGATGGACATAAAACCAGTTTTAGCTGTTGACATACAGATAAGGCTGGATGAAGTTTAATGACTTTTTAAGGATAATTCCTCCAGCCCATCTCCAACAACTCAACTTACCAGATTTACGATCACATCGATTGGAGTTTTAGAAAAATGTGTGCACTTTCATACATCTAACACTTCTATAAAGTTTTCAATGTATCTACAGTTTCAACTATCAAAACAAAGATACAGCTTTAAAGCATAAAGAAATTGTGTAAACCCTGCATAAGCGTACGTGTACTGTTTCTTTTCAATTCGAAAGTGAGAGACATATATTTGCAGGAAACAGGACAGGAGGCAATAGGGTTAAAAGGGGCACACAGCTAATTGTCCGAAACACTATTTCTCAAAAATAAATACCATAATGCAAAATACAAATTTAAAATAAAAAGTATTAATTTCCTTTCTTTTTGGAAATGGGGCATAACTCTGGTTTTATGGTTAAAAAGCATCTCTTTCTGTGTCAGTCAAAACTGTATAAAGTCAGTGTGTTTTTATGTCATCAGTTTTCATTGGTATAACAGAAAAAAATCTGTCTAAGTTGATATCAATTTGTATTTTTAATATTTTACATATTTCATATAATTAATAAAAAAAATTAAATATTAAGTTTCCAATTGTTTATTCTTTGAAATCAGTATCTCCATATGGTTATCAGTTTCAACTTATCTATTTTACTTTGATTGTAAAACAAGGTATTACAACTTGGACAAATCATGCTCAATCCTTTCTGTGTAGAGCAAATACCAAGCATATGCGAAAAAAGTGTCTTGCTTAAACACACCACACATAGCCATGGCAGAGGATCAAAACATGGCCCTCTGATCCTGAGTTCAATACTCAACCACTGGACCACATGCTTCACATGATTATCCATTTAATTATCCCTTCATAAGTGTCAAGATCTGATGTGAGAACTTGGGTAAAATCTTATTTAATATTACTGTGTGTCCCTTGAATGCCACAGTAACATGTAGTCCCATTATAACTTTCCAGCTTACCAATACAAATGAGATGAGAAGTGATTATTGTCATTCACAAATTCAGGTGAAACAAAACATGTAACTATAGTTAACTTATTGCTGTCTTGTGACTAACAAAGAGAAAGTAGTATGTACCAAAGCTTTAGTCCATTGAAAGACGTAATATAAATGACACTATGAAAATATAATTTTCAAAAAAATGCATTGCAGTGTGATAGCCAGTCTCACAATGGGGAATTGTGTCAAATGTCTCAATCTGTCCCTCAAACACAAATTTAAAAAAAACACCTTTATACTAAATGCAATTGTTCTCAAACATGATCTTTGACAATGTTTTCTTCAGTAAGTGAGGTTTTAACCAATATGAAGTGCACAGTGCATGTACCCAATTCAGACACCAAGATTGCTATCCCGAACTGGACACCTTACAGACAGACATACTTCATGTAAACATGCAAGTGAATTTAATTTTGTTGATTAATCCATAATACAAGCATTATAAAATTCATTTAAGCATCAATTACACAGACCAC
Source organism: Panopea generosa (assembly GCA_029582155.1). Lineage (NCBI taxonomy): Eukaryota > Metazoa > Mollusca > Bivalvia > Adapedonta > Hiatellidae > Panopea > Panopea generosa. Next base: position 37,897,433 of record CM055897.1, on the reverse strand, counting down.
AATCAACCTTTCAACAAACTCGACTAATACTACAACATTTACAGTGCTCCATTTAAGGTGCCTTTTTGTCTACATACACACTGATTTTACTTAAAAAGCACTGAAAATAAAATCGATGCAAACATGTATTTAAGAACCATTTATGCTGCTTCTATGCTTGTAAACAAAAACACAAAAAAAGTATTTTTACAGTTTTTAAATGTTTATTTTCAAGTATCCCTTTCAGATTGAAAGGGTAAAAAAACAATAATGTGTCCAAATTTTCTGGAACATTACAAAAACCATACATGTACATCTGTAAATAAGTAAAGTTTGACCCATGTTGCTGGGTTACCGCTCTGCCACACCCTACAGAGAATTTCTTTACAGATACTGCACCTGTAATCCGACAAACAGTCGAGCTCCTTAACCAATCCAACAATAGTTTGCTACTACTCAGTGGAATCATCTACAAAGAACACAAATCAGTTTTACTTCAATCTTCCATTTCATATATGTAAGTCCTTCTGTTTTAATTTCAAATGGCAAAACGTGTCGGGCACCACTGCTTTCATTTAGTGTTTTCTTGTTACGTCCTAAATGGTGAAGCGTGACATCAAAATATACTAGAACCGTATCCAAACACCTGTCTTATTCTTTCCCAGTAGTTCACCCGCCATCCTTCCATTGTTCTCTCGTACTCTTTAGCAGGTACGCCAGCTTGAGTTAATTTTAACACTGTGCCTCCGTCACTTTCCTTGAATTCTAAAGTCACTTCGGAGAAATGCGCATCTGGCCATGTTTTTAATCGCCACCTTTTAACTATCTTTTTATCTTGAACCTGTAATGTTTAAAATATTGTAAATATATTAACACCAAAACTTTATATAAACTAAATGACCACAATAGCTGGGCCTTAATGACACTATATAAGGTAAATTTACTAAAATTCAAAATTATAAACAAGACACTAATGACACTTAATGGCTAAAGTGTTTAATGCAAGACCATATAAAAACATTAAACCTTATTCAGGAATGTTGTTTTAAATATAATTCTATAGCCCGTATCGCATCCAACAACCCTTGCTGAATCAAGCTGTTGAGGCACGTCTCACATGTATGTTCAATTAATTTATTTATTTTTTAAAAAACTTACAATTTTTATTGTTATTAATGATACATATTTCAAATATACTTGATAAAATAACAAAGTATAATTTCTATGATATGAAACTGACATGAACATAAGTTTTATAATAAGTGCCAATATTTTTATCCATGACAGTTTTCTTAAAAGGACCCCATTGGAAATAAGTTTTTGGGTTATCCTGTGAAATATATATGTCTCAAAATTATTAATCAATATTTTAGCTAAATTGAATACATGCGTAACAAGATAAAATATTTTATTTAATAGTTAACTAGTTTAATCTATTATTTAAAATAACATGTTAATGCTTCTGTAAGATAGTATGTTAATGTGATTGATGTATCTTTGTATTTATAACATATATATTGTCACAAATAAATCAAATAAAAAATCCATACACAGTTGATCAACAAGACCTAGTGTCATGATGACAGGACCAAACTGTCATTTTTTTTACATTTCAAAGATCATAACTCAGACAGTAACTTGACCACTTGAAATTGTCTCCTGCAGGGGCTCAATATTAAATAAAGAACAAGGTCCGGAACCTTTACTTTACGCTGTCAGACCCTTGTAATTTTACTTGTGTTAAATATATTTCTGCATATCCATTGATGAAACCATTGACCAAGTTAAGCAGTGATTAAGTAATTAAGTAACTTTTTTAATACAGCACATGTATGTTGTGGCCAGAGCTGAAAACTATTCTCAGATTCTGAAGTTATGTGCACAGTGCAGTTGAAAAATAAAGTACATTTGGGATGTAACAGCTTAATTGATGTCATCTGAAAGGTCATTAGGCTAATGGAGCCTAATGGAATCAAAAACGAAATATACAATGCAAAGTTTGGACCTTTCTAAAACTCTTGTGGACGATTCAAACATTTTGTTGGAAGGTTCTGGACCTGTTTGTTATACACTTACTTTTTAAGTTTGGTCAAGTGTGAATGATAAATGTGGATGAATAAAAGTTCAAATAAAGCAATTTTTTTATAATTCAATGACCAGGCGAGCGTCTTACTAAACATTGTAAGCTAAGATAATTTTTATCATAAGTTTTTTAAGTTACGATATCTTAACTAAAATTATCGTACATATTTTAGTGAGACGCTCATAAATAGTTATGATTGTCATACGTTAAAACTTACAACAAATTTTAACGTTAAACATTTAGTAAAACCGGGCCCTGAACTCCAGACATTATTTATTAAAATTGGCCAACTCAATAAAATCTAGTGGTTTAAAAGACAAGGAGCAGACATGAAATACTGCCTACTTTACCTCTCAGTATGAACTTGTCTGTAAAATGACTTAGCTGGAAGTCGTCTTGATGACAAATATTTGTACCACATTATTTAAAAAAAACCTCAAATAACATGGAGCAGACACTCAATACTGCCTATTTGAACTTTGACCTATTAGTACAACCTGAAACTGACATGACTGAAAACTATGCTCTGCACATCATCTTAATATGGCAAATATTTGTGCCAAGTTATTAAACAAGAATTCCGTGGAATGATATGTCTCGCTGTGTCCGCTTTGACTGTTAATACACACATGGGAGATAAAAAAATTAAAATATTATATTTATGCAAGAGTTATCTAACTTGGTTAATGTAGAAGGTTTAATGACTAAGAAATATTGTATGAAGTATTGTGTGAAGTTTCGATCAAAGTGATTTTTTGAGACATGAACTTGATGGTAGTTGCACACAAAACTTTAACCAGTATTTCTAAGTAAAACATATTTAAAAAAACAAAAAAACTTTAAGCAGTATTTCTAAGTTAAACATATTTATAAAAAAAATATATATATTTCTAAATAAAACATATTTAAAAAAAATTTTAAAAACAATTTAAAAAAAATATTTAAAAATGAAAAAAATAGAATAAATTTTTTTGTAAATAAATTAAAAATATGAAAAGTACTCAGAATCTGCATTATATAATGCAGGGTGTTAGTCGTAACTATGATCCAAGTATGAGTGTCCTAGCACTAGTACTTGTTGAGAAATAGTGTAAAAACGAAAACTTAACATAGGAGGTAAATGCGAAATTAAGCATTAAACAATGTAAATGGACCATGAAATGTAGGTCACACTCAGCATCTGCAGTATATAATGTGATGCAGGGTGTTAGTTGTAACTATGATCCAAGTATGAGTGTTCTAGCACTTGTACTTGTTGAGAAATAGTGTAAAAACGAAAACTTAACGTTGGAGCTTAATATAAATGTTTGACGCCACCGCCGTCGACTGAAAAGCAACACCTTAATCTTGTCTCTCCTTCGTCGCAGCGAGACAAAAATCACTCCAGTAGATGAAAATATATTGAGCAGACAAGATACTGTTTTTGAACTTTCAGCACGACCTTGCCATCGAATGGATGGCTGGACGTTGTGCTCTGTGCATTGTATTAATATGGCAAACATATGGGCCAAATAAATTAAAAATTCCTTCAAGTATTCAAAAGTAAAATTACACAATTTGTGATGGACAGATGGCAGACAGACTGACAGATGGACAGACAGACAGACAGATAAATAGGCATCAAAGATAAAAAAAACATGTTACCCTCAAAAGGGGGTAAGACAATAACTCAGATGATAATGTATAAATAAGTGACACTTAAAGGACTTTAAAAGATCACTTGTTCCTGTATATACTTACAAGTTCTACAAATCCACCCGTAACAAATCCATTCATGAGAGATATACGGCCTCCTTTTTCCACCTCATAAATTGCTGAACTACCTGTAAATGCTTGCACCATCTAAAATACAATCATACAGTGTTAAACATGATGTAATACATGTATATTTTTTTTAATTAAAATTCTTTACGCCTTTTTATTATTACATTTCATGAATATTTTTACTACCGTAATAAATAGTGATTTGCAGGTGATTATATTTTTTTTTATTTACCACCCATTAAAATGGACAGTGACTGTGATGTGTATTGTAACAAGCTTTAACCCTACACTGCAATACATTGCTATATCAGTACAGTGAAGCAATCCTAACAATCAGATAAACACCACTTCCAACACATTTCAGGTTATATATGGCATATCCAGTTTTATTGGTGGAGGAAGACCTCAGAATGAATCGGACAAGAATCACTGTCCTTCTGCATGCAACTGGCCAACTTTCTCACATAAAGTTTTTGCTGGGAGCGGAACTCGAAGCTACGACCTTAGCAGTGAAGTGATCTTGAGACGACGCCTTACTTGACAAATAAATAAAGATTGTTACTGTAATATGCATGTAACAGGATCAAATGATATATATAAAATTTATTATATATTTCTTTTTTTAAAGTGGGTTCAATGTCATTTTCAACACATTACAGGTTATATGTGGCATTCAGGTTTATTGGTGGAGGAAGACAAGAATGAATCTAAGTTGAACTAATGTTCTTCCTCAAGTACCTGGCAAACTTCCATAAAATTTAATTGTTGTTGTGGTTTTTTTTAAAATCAAAATTGCGTCCCAGCTCCTGCTTCACCTACATTTCTCAAGTTTTACTTAGGGCTTTTCCAGAATTAAATGTATGTGGGGGTCGGACGGCAGTATAATTAAAATTTTATGCCTGGTGGGTGTTTTCATAAAAAAAAATGATGCCTTGCGGGGTAAAAGCTTATTAAAATTGTATGCCTTGCCGGTATTTCTGTCTCTGAACCGAATTTTTTCTTCAACACCGTTTTTCTTCTCGAAATTTTATACATTTTCTGCCCAAATATTTCCTCCCGTCGTATACAAAAACATAAAATTGTCCTTCCCCTGTCCTTCCCCATGTACCGCACGAGTCAACATCCCGCAGCGTCTAAATTTCGGCGAGCGTCTTATCTTTATCGCAGCAGAAACTGCAGGTCTTTTAAATTTACCTTGATTTGACCTTTATGTTTGCCACTGACACGCGTGTTGTAACGATTGTAATACACAACCTCCAGACATCATGACCAAGTAAACGTTTTACGCGACTACACAATTGGACACTCGATACACTGGTGATGTTAATATTAGAAATTGTCTTCAATTAACTTTTTCATCTCAAACTGATTGATCTTTTTTGTTAAAACCGCCATAATATAATTACACCACCCGACAACAACATATGTTTTAATTTGTTTGTTTGAAATAAAGTATAATTATCTACCTTCGGACTTCCCGAAAAGGGACAAGAAACATACTCTTAGTCGTGAATAAATTATTAACACGGAAATGTAAGAGCTAATCAGATGGCAGAATACACTCATAGCGGGCCGTAACCACGTCTACTTTATTAAATTGATGCCGAGATGCCGTGTCACAAAATTATCTCCTCAAGTAAATTTTACGAATTATATATCAATATTTGACGTATCGGATATGTTTACAAATACTCCAATACGGATATGAATATACAGATGTGTATATTATTAAATTCCGCAAAAACTATGATTCAACTCTACGGCGAAATGCAAAGTCTATTGTGACAACAAATCTAAATTAAGACATTGCGTTAGCAGTGAAAATAAAATCAACGTTCTCAGATATGTCATCCCACACCCTATACGCCTCATTTTGCCCGAGTGTCTGAAAAAATCATGGCGAAAAGCAGATGTTTCTTAACGGTCGTACAAAAACATAAATTGGACTGTGAAATTGTCTTTGAGCATCCATAACCAGATTGTTTGCCATCGGGTGTGCGAAATGACGTCAAATTAGATTAAACCTTTATCGATAGTAGGGAGTAAATAACATGTGTCATAATAATGTTTGTTTCACTGTCAGAGTCACGTCATCGGACATTGGCACAAGGCATTAATGGAAGAGCCAGCGTGTTCATTCTGTGCATAAATTTAGGCATGTGTAGCATAATCTCTCATTACGGATCTTATCAATTTAATAGTAATTCTTTTTTAAGAAATTAGTTTACTGAAAATAAACATTTTAGAAGACAACTAGTTACAAACAAACACTAACCTTTAATTATTATTATGTTGTGTTTTTTTTTCTCGTTTGTTATCTATAGTGCCCATTTATTTAATTCTCGACCTGAGGTAATTTGTGACGTAATCACTTGCATATCGGCATTAGATCAAAGTGTAACGTCGGCGTACTTCAAAGAAAGTAGGCAACCGTCCAGACTGGTAATTTTGGAAGTGTTACAGTAAGAAAACATTAGAAAGGGGATTTTAGCTTCTTTTTTATTTTTATTTTGTGCATGGTGGTATTTTATCTAATTAAAATTTTATGCATGGTGGTATATATCACAATTAAATTTTATGCTCTGTGGGTAAAAAAAATAAGTGCCGTCCGACCCCCCCATACATTTAATTCTGGAAAAGCCCTTAAATACTTAAAAAAACTTGTTTTGTCGTGCTCCTACCAACTCACTCAAAATTGCAGGTACCCAAAATTTTTTATTGCCTTTCAAAGCGTTTAATTTATTTTTTCATTATTTCTGTCCGTTTTCTTTAAAAATGATGATGCAAAATCAAATTCTGGCCAAAACATTTTTTAGCTACCTACCTACCCACATGGAAAATACTGAGAGGGAGCACAGCAAACAAATATTTTTTAAGGATGGTCTAAATATGTTGGTATTATCAAGTATTACCTCTTTCTCTGTGAAAACTCTGTAGAGTTCCGGTGGACTACATTTGAATATTTCCGACATCGTTAATAATTTAGTTTCAATCTTGACACCCAGTTTTTTGGTATCTTTAGTGGTGTCAACATCGTTTATGACCATTTTATTCATCTCTAACTTTGCATTCTTCTGGAAGAAAAAAAAAAAAAATTTCACTAAATCTTCTCATGACTACTGAAATTGGCATGCATGTCACCATTCAGTGTTTACTCGATTAAATGATTATAATAATTCATTGAAACCAATAGTTAACACTTTATTTACTATCGAAAAAAGGCTATAAAAATATAAATTTAAGTTTTAATTCATATAAAACAGTGCGAAAGTTTTAAAACAATTGAAGAATTAACCAGTAGTCTCTTCAACATAAATATCTCGTGTTGTATGGCATATTTTTAGTGTCTTGCATTGCCATCAACAATGTTCTAGTCATGTCACAAAAGGTATCTATATTACAAGTGCTGCCACACTGAAATAAAATTCCACAGACACCTTATTGTGTATAATATACACCATCACTACCCCCACCAGTCACATTATACTATCGCCGAGCTTAAGTCTTAGGCAAGGCAGTGATTAAGCCAACAGGGTGGTGACCACTCACGCCAGAGGTTATGAGTTTGATCCCATGCTCAACCTAATAATCTGCAAAAAAGAACACCGTAGTACTGGTTCTAGCCCAAAAAAAGACTATAGAGTAAATCATAAAAATTGGAGCACAATTTGCAGTCAATTAAAAAAAAATTACTGGTAGACTTATCCTCTTAATGCTGGGGATTGCTTGAGGAAGCTGCTAACAACCTGTACCATTTTTTAGTATCCACTTTGACCCAGTTTGACAATAAAGACATATTTATAATGGTAAGTAGACTAGAAATACATACCAATTCCTCTGATGTTTGTTTCTTTGATTTTGATTGTTCTTTAGTTGGCAATATCACATTATGGCTATACTCTGAAAAATAACAAAAATATATTAAAATATGTGTCTATGGAGGTTTTTGTTGACTATTGATTTCATAAAATCAAATGTTGTGGTGTTTGCAGGTGAGGTTGTATATAAATTTATATCCTGCTTGGTTTAAAAAACTTTATGTGAGAAAGTTTGCATGTTACTTGCAGATTGATGATGGTTTGATGTCTTCCTCTATCAGTAAAACTGGATATGACAATATATTCTTTAATGTGTTGAAAATGGAGTAAAGCTTGAGAAGGTACATGTATACTGGTAGTCTGTTGGTTTATTGGTTAATTAAATCGCCTTGCTACAGTGTTCCAGATAAGCACAATTTGGGAGTATTTACACTAAACATTTGGAAAATAAGCATTGCATACTAATTTAAAAGAGTAAAATACTCATTTTAAGAAAAGCCTATCTGGAGCACTGTTGTTATGTTGGAAAATAGCTTTAAGCTCGTGTTTATGTTTTATAATAATGGACTATAAATAAAGATAATCTTATGTCATATCACTTACCATCTTTTAACTGTTTTATATATTTGGCTAATTGTTGCTGTATGACACGAGTCCCAGTTATCCTCATTACCTCCTTCAGTTTGTACGACTCGTCACTGTTCTTGTCTACTGTAACATTAACCTGAAATACAGACAGAGTATAGATAACCATAGCAAGAAGTTTAAAAAAACAATGAAATTTTATACAAGTAGGGACTTTTTGCTGTTGAATATAATGTGATATGCACAAAAAAAAACTCCAGATTTCTGGTGAATATCATAAAATATTCAATTGTTGAAACCTCCATACTTGTTAAAAAGAAGGTAACTATCATAAACTAAAACTATAAATAGCACCAGGTATTTTTTTCACTCGAGACACAAATGGATCAATGCAATTTAGTTAATGTTCAGATTATATAAAAACAACCTATACAGCCTGGTTATACATCTCACATACCAATACATTTTGTACTGTTCTACACATAGAGACATGCACTTCTGGAACACTGGACACATTGCCCATGGTTCTAAAAATGTCTTGTTTCCATAGATAGTCCTCTCTTAGTCCAAATATGCAGGAAAAAACATGGTGTTGACAAGACTGGTTTTTCACAATTTCAATAGTTTGATGACACCACATCATTTTTGACAATTCTGCCAATTTGTACTAAACTGATATATCTTCATCTTAAGTACCCAATGTCATCCAAACTTGGCAGAACTTATGAAAATGCTCCAATGCTCTCATATGTAAAAAGAAACAAAATAATGCCCAACATATTGACACAGCTCTTAATTTCGTGGGCACAAAGATCGTGCTATCATCACTAAGGGGAGGTAATTGGTAAGTGAGACCTATACTTGTCACAATATCATAATTGAAAAATGAGCTAAATTACAATATAGTACATAACTGAAACACAAGCTAAATTACAATATAGTACGTAATTGAAACACAAGCTAAATAACAATAAAGTATGTAATTGAAACACAAGCTAAATTACAATATAGTACGTAATTGAAACACAAGCTAAATTACAATTTAGTACGTAATTGAAACACAAGCTAAATTACAATATAGTACATAATTGAAACAAGCTAAATTACAATAAAGTATGTAACTGAAACACAAGCTAAATTACAATATAGTATGTAATTGAAACACAAGCTAAATTAAAATATAGTACATAACTGAAACACAAGCTAAATTACAATATAGTACGTAATTGAAACACAAGCTAAATTACAATATAGTACATAATTGAAACAAGCTAAATTACAATAAAGTATGTAATTGAAACACAAGCTAAATTACAATATAGTACGTAATTGAAACACAAGCTAAATTAAAATATAGTACATAACTGAAATACAAGCTAAATTACAATATATTACGTACAGTCAAACCTGTACTAACTGTCACCTGTTATAAGCAGCCACTTGCCTTAAGCAACCAGTTTCAGACCCTCCTGTCGAAATTTACTATATTATTTAACTGCAATAGGCGGTCACCTGGTCGACGCGGCCAGCGGCCAACATTTTTGGTCCCAAATGCATTAAAAACCTCCTAAAACGGCCACCAAATGAACAAATGTTACCGTAAAATATCGATTTTGGCATATAAAAATTTCATTACGGCCACAGAATTAATATTTAGTTAAAGTACTAAAAACCAAATAAATCAAATAATTATAATATATCTTTAATTTAAAATAAGTTTCTTTTAGTTTAAACTTTCTTAATTGGCCGTAAACAAACCAAACAAAGCTGTTATTGTGTTCTACATAATCGCAATTTTTCCGGCTCAAACACGAGTGTAGTGTGTGATAATTTTCACAGATCTATTTTTAGCTCGCGTAGTTGGTAAAATAGACAGATCAAAGTGTTTTGTGTAAACACGTTAACTGTGAAAAAAGTCGGCATATAAAAAGATTAAAGAAGCCAACGTTTTTGAGACGATAATTAGAATGGCAGTTTGTTTGTGCTTTTAACGAACGATAAGGAATTAACTCATTAAGTTCACACTTGTAAAAAGCGCTAATTGTGGAAAAATATCAAATTTGGAAATGATTTATTGTGACTTAAATCATAAATGTTTTGATTGTCAGCGTGTTAACAATGCCACCAAAACGGAAGTGTCTGACTTTGGATGAACATGTTGAGGTTGTGAAATTGTGCCAATATACAAAAATATTTCGCTAATCTGAGTGAAAATTGATGACCCTGTAGTAGGCAGCCATCTGTCTTAAGCGGCCAATTTGGCCCATTCCCTTGGCTGGCTGCTTAAGACAGGTTTGACTGTAATTGAAACACAAGCTAAATTACAATAAAGTACATAAATGAAACAGCTGTGCAATATTAAACTATATTAAAATACAGAAGTTATATATATATAAACTATTTTACAAAAACAGAAGATTTATAGATCAAGCACCATCTAGTAGAAATCAAGACTTACATCTACTTCATCAGGTTCATTTTCTTCACTGAGATTAGGTATCTCAAATTTGCCTTTAAACTTCCTATCCCCGTCTTCCATCTTCCCTGAAGTTTGAAATAAATATTGTTAACATTTTACTTCATAGAGATGCAACAATACCGCTTATCATACCCAGTATGTATACAGCTAATTGATATTTTATAACAATACTGAGTTGCACTTATTACACATCTAGTTTCTTAAAGTCATTATTTCAGTATGAAATCTTGATTCTAGACTTCTTTTTTATAGTAAAATTTGTTGCAAATTATATTTTCTTTCTGCAGATATGAAAAAAGTTTTCCCTTGTCAGCTGAATACAAAGATAACAGAAACGAAAGTAGAAAGACTATTTTATTTCACTACAATTTTTTTTTAAATTTTCAAAACTAATTTATACACACCCTGTTTATCAAAGCCATCATTTCAGTAAGAACTATTGATTTTAATCTTATGGTAATTATGTAAATGTGTTGCAAATTAAATTCTTTTTCTGATAATAAAAAAGTATTGTTCCTTGGCAATTAAATTCAATGATAATGGTAATGGATTGAAAATGAAAACTAATTTATTTAAATCACTTTTATATTTGTAATTTTCAACACACTGAATTTATTAAAATCAACTTTTAATACTGAAATAGTATGAATATTGATTTTAATCTCATGGTATTACCAGTAAAATGTGTTGCAAATTAAATTTTCTTTCTGACGGTAAAAAAATATTATTCCTTAGGAATTGAATATGATGATGATGGTAAGAAAGGAGATATTTTTTTGTATCACTTTTTGCTAAAAAAACTTTTTTACGAGTCAATAAAAATGTTTGGGTAGCTGCAATTTTGAGTGAGTAGGTAGGAGCACGGCAAACTAATATTTTTTATGGATGGCTTAAAATTATATACTAGAACTAGATTCAACATCTAGTTTAAATATTAAAGTCAATATATCTGTGAAAAATTTCCCATTCAATTGTTCACGATTGTAAATTGTAATCTGCATATTTTATAATTTTATGGCACTTCAAAGTTACAGTACGGTCCACAGTGACACACAATAGTCTGACCCCAAGAAATGTGTGTAGTAATCACAGTCAAAACTCATGCTTGCATCAAATACTGAAATAGTCAAATACTAAAATATTCCTTTATCACACAGGATACATATTTCAAAAAAACTAAACAATATTAAACTGCTTTGATCTTCAGAAAATTGCATTTGACCTTTTCTTTTATCAACTTCCTACATGCATAGTTGGGACATTATTTTTTTAAAAATTTAAATAGCAATTCTACAATGCTATGTGTATCTTTTTTTAAGGGTTTGACCATCTACTTGAAATTCAACATCAGGATGTTGAAAATGGAGTTAAAGTGAGATATTTTTGAGATTGAAAATGAGGATCGTATAATTCACGTCTGTCAGAATTGAATCGTGCATCAAAAGGTGTCTACATGGGGGGATAGGTAGGGTCATCCAAAAGCATATTTATTGGTATGAAGTAAAATGGAAGTTGAGGTACTGGAACTAAATTATCAATTATAGCCTTGTCCGATAAACTTGAAATTAAAACACCAACAATTAAACAAGAAAATTCTACTAACAATTTGCAGAAACAAGCAATTTTAATGATAAATTTAACAGGGCAGAAAAAGTTTGAAAATCACATTTTACCCTTAATTTAATGTTTACAAGATATATAAAAAAAAAAATTTCGAGACAAAAGTGTGATTCTTAGTCTAAAAAATGTGATCAATTCAGATCTGGTCATATTCACATACACATATCATAAATCATGCAAATTACATACATATAACCTTTCTCACTTTAACCAACCCTGAGGTATTAACAGCTGAAACAATGCCATGAATATGCTTCAAATATGTATAATATTTCATATTTACCGGACCACTCTCCCTTAATGACCCATTCGTAGAAAAATATCAGCTTAGCCTTTCTGTTGTTGGCCGTTGCCTCCCCTTCAATACTTGTTAAGGAAAGTATCTCACATTTTGCTGAAACAAAGAACTCTGGTTTTTAATTCGAATTATATCTTGTTTAATATAAAATGCAACTAGACATTTTAGTTTATAAAAAATATTGACTGTTTTCTGTTTCTTGTAAATTGTTTACAAATGCTCAAGTTGTTGTTAAATATTTAGCATCATTTATATGCCATCGAGGGCTAACAGATGATCTGTTAACCTAACCACTGTTTCCTCGAATCCTGAGGTTAACCAGTAAGTACTCAAACACACCCCATCTCCACAACAAACTGATAACTTTCCCACTTGAATCAGCAAGTAGAGACAAATGATAATGATACTCAATTTCGTATATCAATCATCACAGAGACTGTTGTCGGGTGGGGATTCGAACTCACGACCCTTGGATTGATAGTCAGACACGTTACCAGCTGAGCTAATCGGGCCCGGCAAATGCTGAAGTAATATTTGTATAAAGACACTAAGGAAGATAAGTGTACATGATCAAAACATCATCAAACAACAAAGGTGGCACAAAACTTACATTGTATGTACAACAAAACATTTACCTGTGAATTTTAAATAAATAATTAATTTCCCAAAAAATTAATCCTTTGCATGCTATTTTATCAACATTCAGGGTTCTCCAAAGGAAGGGACGTAAGCGCTGGGGTAAGAGCGCGTAAACTCAACACATTTTCAAGCGCTGTGTAAGGCACTGAATGAAATATATTTCATAAGTAAAACATGTATTAATCAGTTAAAGTCATCATACTTAGTATGTTTCATTTTAGGCATTGAAATGAGAAAAGATATGCAAAGAAAAATTATAATGATTTAGAGAAAAGTAAGCTTTTGCAAAATTTTGTTAAAGAATTCAAGTGCTAGGGGAATACCACTTGATAGTCAAGCGCTGGGGTTCCCATGTGCTTAAATGGCCTCTGGAGAAGCCTGACATTTATTCTTGAAATGTAAGTTTCCTATCCTTTATTTAAATCCTTGAAAAAATGTCACTGTTAAAAGAAGTTCAAATTTACATACCACCTCCATCTTCAACAACAAGGCCCTTTAAAAGGTCTGTCAACTTGTCTTTTGACCAGTTTGTAGCATTCTTTTCTGTCCTACAATATATAATATATACATTAATAGGTATATAAAGAGTACAATTAGTTTGGTACTAATTTGTATTTTTCGTGACAAATTATCAGCCCCTAGAATATTGAATTAGTTACATTAAAAAACATTGCTAGCCACTTGAATCATCAAACTACATTGCAGATATTAAATGAGAACCAACAGATATATGTGTTAGGCCTGTTAATCAAACTAATGTATTATTTATACTATTCTAAAGTTAAAGTTTTATTATCATTACTACTGAAATAAATCATAAATAAATGTTTATTTTGTTGTTGCTTATGTCTGATGCATTCATATCATTCCTATCTCAATCAGCCATTCAAATATAAATTTTAATTTGAATACTGAATCCTGGGCCAACGTAACCTATCTTCAAGTAATGGACTTGATCAACCAAAACCAGAAAGACCCCCCCCCCCCCCCAGCTCCTCTATCCTCTGGGCCAAAACAAATAGGATCCAAGTTATGAGGCAAGTATTTGTTAATATTTCCAATCATATCAAAATTCAACAAGAAATCTAAGAATATAAAGTGTTTTTTTTTTGAACATGTGAAAGGCTTGTTTGTACAACAATTTAGCCTCCCTGCAATCTAGTGCATATCAAAGCACGTTTTCGAATGATTTTTATATTTTTTTATTTGATCATCCTCTACATGCATACTCCATCCGCTTTTTTATGGGTGGATTTTCCGCACCGATTTTAGTGCGGAAGCCAAAACACTCATATTGATTAAAATATGTAATATCATTAGCAAAAACTCTTACCGGTTGTTAAATAAACACTTTATATATTTCCATAAGTTAAAAAAATATCCACAAAACAGCACATTTAACACATAAATAACTTAGTTCTACATACAATCCTACTTTCGAATCGTTTTTGACAGTTATCACGTGACGCGCACCTTTCAAGCGTCACAGCGATTTGAATAGAACACTGTGATGGAAGCTCTATGCGGTAAATTGGAAAGGCAATATTTATTATGTTCCGAGAAAGTAACATTTCCTGACACAGTGTGTATTCAAATTAGACAAACCAATACTTGTGTTTGTGTTTTGACCAAAAAAAAAAATATATATTCATCACTTTTAAAGTTTAATAAATATTATGTGTGTAGCAGAAGTGTTCCTTGTACTTTATAAGTAGAAAACGGATAATAAGATAGTATAGCGTTCTTAAGGATCTTTTTCACTTGTAATTGAATGTATGACTAACATGTTTACTGTGAACAAAATAGTGTTTAAACTAAATGCTTCCTGTACACTTCCTTTGGCAAATAATGCAGCCACACACATGCCATTGTCTTTCTCCGCATTGCTTCGACTTCGGAATATACGTTATTTTCATAATTTTTTTAATCGTCTGCTACCTTTTTCATAATTGATCTTTTGTAAGTGTATTAAGAGATCGACATAATATTGTCCAGTACGGCCACCCATTCCTTTTTTTTTTTTTTTTCAATTTTTTTTATTTCCATAGTACATTCACATACAATTTATTATTACATACATAATGCAATTTACAATCTTCATATATATTTGTTGATGAACGTAATATCAGAAATAAAGTTTAGGATTTTGACAGAATAGGTCGGAGAGAAGAGAAAAAAAAAGGCGAAGAATAAGATTTTTTTGTTTAGAAAGAAGTAAATTACTCCACACTGACACTTTATAGATTAACATTTCGTATTAGAAAAATTGCAGTTTATTCCATTTGTTTTCATGTTGTGTAATTTTGTCTTTTGTCAGTGCAATTAATCTTTCAAGGTTTTCATGGTATTTTAAATATTTTTTAAAATTGTTAAAATTCGGTATTGTGTTTGCGTATTTGTTTTTAAAAATGAAGTATTTTGCATATATCAATATACAGTTTAATAAGTTAGTGTAGCTACTCTGGTCCACATATCCAAAGGAGATCATTGAATAATTCAAATGTATGTGTATCTGTTTTTCATTTAAAAACATTTGAATTTCTGTCCAAAAACTTCTCGAAATATGACATTCCCAAAACAAGTGTTTATTTGATTCTTCATGCATGTTGCAAAAATCACACAAGCTTGTGTTATTAATATTACATTTAAACAGAAATTTGTTGTTTGGGATTATTCTCATCAAGTATTTATATTGAAACGCTCTTAATTTTGTATTTATTAAAGATTTGATAGGTATAGTATGTACAGTTTTCCAGTTTATGTTATTTATTTCTTGCTCCCATTTAATATGCGGCTTGATGACTAACGTGTTTTCGATACAATTTAACTGTTTATTATATAAATATTTGTTTGGACTGTTTGAAGTCTTAATTTGTTGTACTAGTTTTGTTTGTTGCGTATTTGATGATATAATATCATTCTTGAGTTTAACCTTCCAAGAGCGAGGTATACTTTGAATAAGTTTATGATATTTTAAAAAATCCGTGTTGTCTAAAGCATGTATAGTTTTCATATATTGAAATGTATGAAATAATTTATGTCTATTATCAAAGAGTTGGTCAATATATTTTATTCCTTTATCATACCATGGTTTGTAGAAAAGTGTTTTGTTATTGTTTTTAATAAAGGAGTTGTTCCATATTACCTGCGTTTTTACATTTTCAGTATGTTCACTAAAGTTTATATTTGACCATGATGATACTATGTCTGATAAAAATTTAGAAGTTATTTGAGTTGTATTGTTTAGGTCTGTCCCTTTGATGTTACATTCAAATAAAAATCGTCCTCCCAATTTATCTAATTGTTTTAAGTATATGTGTTTCCAGTCCCCTTTATTTTGATCATTTATAATACGTTTGACCCACCCGGCTTTAATCGATTTTATAAATAATTGCAAATCTATCATTTTTAAACCCCCATTTTCGTAATTTTGTATAATTGTTTTTCTATTAATTTTATCCGGTTTATTATCCCATAAAAAGTTATACATGCTCTTATTTATTAAATCAAAATATTCGATTGGTGGATTTTCTAGTACGGTTAGCGGATATATCAGTTTTGGTAATGCAAATGTTTTAATCACTACAATTTTTCCGATTATAGATAAATTATACTTCTTCCATCGATTAAGGCAATTACAAAATTGGTTTATTTTTGGAAGAAGGTTCAATTCATGATATAGTTGTTTTTTATTTGTAAATGTGATTCCCAGGGTAGCTGCACTGTCAGATGTCCATATGAATTTTGTTTTGGTATTAAAAGTTTCATTTGAGTTTTTTAAAGCACCTGAACGTAAAATTATTGATTTACTAGAATTAAGTTTACGACCTGATAGTTTATTGAATTTGTCAATTTTCTTTATTAAGGTTGTAAAAGTGTTTTTTGTTCCATCCAGCATAAATGTGGCATCGTCTGCAAAAGCAGTATTTTTAATCTCTGTCGTATATGGTTATGCCTTTAATATTAACATCGTTTTGAACAGATTTATATAAAACTTCAATAGCTAAAATAAACAGATATGGCGATAGTGGACATCCTTGTCTTACTCCCCTATCTATTTTAAAGAATT
Organism: Panopea generosa; assembly: GCA_029582155.1. NCBI lineage: Eukaryota > Metazoa > Mollusca > Bivalvia > Adapedonta > Hiatellidae > Panopea > Panopea generosa. The sequence goes on along the minus strand of CM055897.1, from coordinate 37,880,099 downwards.
CTGACATGTGTCCATTATTTATTACACAACTTTGTGCATCATTATAAAACATTTTAATCCAACTAATAAAAGAATTTCCAAAATTAAAATAATTAAGCACTTTAAAGATATAATTGTGGTCAATACTATCGAAAGCTTTTTCAAAATCGGCAAAAAAGATTAAACCAGGTTTGTTTTCATCATTTAAACTTTCAATCACTTCGAAAATGGTTCGTATGTTTTCACCAATATAGTGTCCTTTTAGAAACCCCGTTTGACTGTCATTTATAATTGTGTTTAAAACCTTTTTCATTCTGTTAGCTATTGCTTTTGTTGTGATCTTATAATCTATAAACGGCCACCCATTCCTACCTCCTGCCAATATATCATAAAACACTTCAAGGAGCTCATCAGTTAATGATGGTTTATATACTTCCATGCCGAAAACGTATGTTCATAAATCTCTGGTAATCTTCTATCATAACCGTTGAATGTATAGTAAAAAGGCAAAACTTAATTTTCAAAAGATAACTACATGCGCCAATAGTACACAATGATAATGTTTTTACCATATTAACTTATGTATAACGTTAAGCCGATGTCAAATCCTTGATGCATACGTGGCTATTGAAAATAATCTTGTAGTACTAATGAATTATGGTCAACGATACACTTATTAGCTCTAAATTGGTATCAATCCATATTGCAACTGAAAATAATATTGCTATAGCTTCGTCAGGGATCTGTGGGTTGAGTAATGCAATGCTTAAAGCACGGTTCTATGGTTAGAAATGGAATGATACATACGTTATTCATTATTTAAAATCATTATTAGACATTCACAATATAAGAAACTTGTTTTACTGTTAGCTTATGACAATTCCCATTTCAACAACAATTTAATATACTGTCAATAAGTAGTTGGAATCATTAAAAGTTGTGTGGCCAATACATACGATATCAATTAGTAGAAAACTTAGCAATAAATACCCAAACAGTCGTAGCTTGTCACCCAGTGTTGGTCAGACGGACATTATTTAAAGTAATGAAAGCTGCTGAATATTATTGTATTTAATCACAACCCAATATAAATGGCAGATATATCTGGATATTCGTGTACAGACTTTAGTGTCAACGGTTTACAAGAACACTAAATGTTGTATGCATTCACATGTCCTTTCCACCAATATACGCGGTGTTGAATACACGCACATCCGTTATAGTCTAAAGAGAAACAGAATACTTGGATAGGTAACGTTTATATCCTTATTTTTTGACGCCCATACTTTAATTGACTTGTGAGTGTTTACTTTTGCAATATTTCACTAATCCCAGCTCTGTGCTCATATATATAAGAGAAACATGCGTTTGAAAGCAAACATTTAAACAAGTTGATTTAATCAAATTTATTCTGTTTATGTGGGGTAGGGTGCGGGTAATAAAATATTACAAATTACAAAATATATATCATAAGACAGAAGAATGTTTTCTTTTCTTATTTGTCTATAACCCATAGAGATATGGAGCACGTGGTCAAGCGGTAGAGCACCGAACCCATGATCAGAGGGTCGTGAGTTTGATCCTCCTCTACGGCTATGTGTGGTGTCCTTGAGCAAGACATTTTTCCGCAATTGCTTTGTACTGGTTCTACCCAGGAAGACTTCGAGCGTGATTTGTCTAAGTTGTAAGAACTTGTTTCACAATCAAAGTAAAATAAATAAGTTAAAACTAAAATAGAGATATACAAGTCCTTGCTATAACCCATATATATATTTCTCTCTGTAAATTTTTCAATAAAGATCTTATTTTTATCGGACAGAAGAAAACTTTCTCATTCCTCTATAACCCATATCGCTCAATCCGCCGAAGTTCTGATTTCGCATGTACATGTTTCCACCCAGTAGCTTGGATATAGCTCGCATCTAACTTCACTTATGTAAAATGGCTGCTAAATGACAGCAAAACAAGGTAAATTCGAATGTCTTGGTCATATTCACCATCTATCAAACTACAGAGGACAGTTTTTTTGCATAGCACGCATTTATTATTCAATATTTTATCAATATAAATCACCGTTTCAAGGAATTAACGCTTTGTTTACGCAGTAATTGCCTTCGAAAAAGACGTATGTATGTGGTCTAATTTTCCACTTGGTTTTGTTCGGATGGAAATGAGAAGTAAAGGGGCTTGTCTCACCCCTATTACGGCGATTAAATGAGAATACCCTGCAATCCTAGTCAAACCATTAATTTGTGTCAGAGATTAACAATCAAAAGCCCTTATTCTTAACAGTACAATTTTTCTTAAAAAGCAAATTGCCAACCTTGCTAATTATTCTGTGGACCCCATTGATAAGCATTAAAACGGGACCCCAAGTGTAAAGTCATAATATAACCATATTAAACAGATTATTTTTTTATTTATCATTTAAAGTACGGGAGTGGGATGATTAAGTGTGGGAGTTGCGTGTGTTTTTTTGCTTTTGATGGTCTAGTAAATTGGTTGTCCACCACCAATACTGTCACAGTGACCTGTGATTCATAACTGTTAAACGGGTTATTATTTCAAATATAATTTTTTTATTTCACCGTCTTTTAAAAAACTTAAGATGAACGAGTACTCGCGATGAGAGAAACTTATAGGAGCTATCTAAGTAACCCAACCAACTCGCCGGTTCGTCTTACCAGTGCCAATTATTGACGTTTTTAGCATCCGGCCGTTCTTCCACAATCCACCGTGGATCTCCTTCACCCCACTTTGCCATGGTACGTTAATAAAATAATGATAGAATTTCAATGACAATAATTTAAGTACAACAACGTTTTGTTTATATGTTTTTGTTAAAACATGCCTTTCTCGAAAATTCCCGGAAACGGAAATGATCAGCATATGAAAAATGCTTGTATCACGTATAAAATACTTTAGGAAGTGTCTATATGCACGACAATCGTGCCAGTTATTTTTTTTATCCGCACGGCAGTCGTGTCTATTATTGTCATTATTCGCACGACGAACACACTAACAAAATGCTACTGTCAAACTTACGTCGACGTTTTAAAGTATAAATGTCTGTATAAAGCAATTATTATAAACTCTATCTGTTTTTCGCTATTATTATACGATATTATAACTAGTATAGGTTTTAAAGATAATTTATCATAAAAATATGAATGATAATATTATAAACAATAATTAGAATAATCATGAGTTAAACCTGTATGTAACCAAGGACTTGTATAGAAGGACAGGAAATTTGCATCTCCTGACTAAATGTTGATGAAACAGAACACGAAGGATTCATAATTTGCAAATTAATCATTCATAGGCAACTGATTTCTTGTATATAAACTGTAAGTTGTGTGTAATCTTAGGTTTTTAAACATGTTTGGAAATATATTGAGGTTTGAAGGAAAATTTAATGTAATTTGTCGTTATTTTAGCTGCAGTATACAAATTTTGTAATCAAAAGTACTCCAACAATTTAAACACAAAATTTATGGGAATGGTTTTGTTTTGATGACAATTTCGTTCTGCAGTGTAAGAATTTTGATTTGTATTCCTGATATGAATGGAAGTTAAGCTAATTAAAATTGAGATTTTGCGTGAAAACGTGAGCGTTCACACAATCTCAATCAGTTGCCTTTCCTTCTCTATATAATTCCTTGATATAACGTCAAAAATATTTGGTACAGGCAAGAATGGTGTATAGCTTCGTATTAAAGCTATGCCATATGTTGATATTTTCTTTCGACGCAAGTTGCAAGAAGTCTGCTTGAAATTTTCAGTGTAAAAGTGTACTTGAAACCTCGGCTCGGGGTGGAGGGCGGAAGGCTTAAATTGCGTTGGGGGAGAGTACATTGCAGTATAGATTTGTTCTGGCTGTAGGATTTTGGAAGGCTTGGTGTTTGAAACTCATGTAATTTTAGAATGTCATCTGTATTATGATCTTAGAGAAATGCTTTATTTGAAAAAGCACTGAAATAAATGATATTTTTTTTTATAATTTGTAAAGTGTTGATAAGACAGTATTCTTATTTTTCCACTCATCTTTGATTCATGATTGTGCCAAAATATGTTTTAATATATATTACAAAGACGTGCATCTTACCTTTGTAAATAATGCATATTTTGTTTTATATGCATAATGTTACCTTTTTATCAGTGACCTATTAAATCACTATTTTATCATCTCTTACGAGTATGTGTATGCTGCAAATCAGTTCTTTTCTTATCTGATCAGGGAGTGTACTCGATACTTTAGGATATTGTATATTTAGCAATATAGCGCTTTTTTCTTGTCAGAGTTTTAGTATTTTGTTCATCTTAAAACACTTTTAATATATAGATTTGCCGCATTACACATAACCTTATTATATGAAAAGTTAATTGTATTTCATGTTTGCGCTTGTCTTCTAATTGAGTAAACGGTCTTTATAATTGCGTTTGCTTGTTTGTACCTTAATTGTCAAACATTGTTTGTTTGTTTTTTGGGTTATTACACCTATTGTTGAAAGTAAATGCATTGATCAGTCTATAATATGTTAATTTAATTTTTTTATCAATATTCCTTCAATAGGAAACATCTTTTAAAGTATTAAACAAAGTAAAGTCTTAAACACTATATATTTCAATTTCATAATATATATCAATATTTCTATCTAATATCTATACTTGTACAGGAAATGAATTTTTACAATGGGAAATATGTAAAGATTTAAACACTATATCTTTCATTTATTTTCATCATTATATCGACATTACGATTCAATCATTTCTATCAATGTACAGGAAATTAATGGGAAACATGTATTAAAGTTTTCAACAAAGTCAAGTTTTAGACACTATATTTTCAATTTATTTTTATCATGTATATCAACATTAAAGTATAATGTCTATCAATGTACAGGAAATTAATTGGAAACAAGTATTAAACAAAGTCTTGTCTGTGTTTCTTTTGTTTACTACTTTCATGTCTTGTTTAATATTAAATCCCTCAATTCAGTATTTCTACTCACTCTGTGCTATATAATTTAAAATGTTTCCGTCGTGCCGGTAAGAAAAATAATCGGCACGACGGTCATGCCGATAAACGGTCGTGCGGATAGCCTCGTCCAATACTGTAACGGTCCTAGTCTTGATAATAAGCGACACTTGCTTTTCTAAAAGACAAAAGTCTTGATAAGTTCGGCCGGGAATAATAATCATTTTTATTTAGAGAAAATCGAATAACGTTTATGATTGGTTGATTCAAACAATCGGTCTACCTCGGAAGTTTCCTTAGTATTTCAAAAGAGTATTGTTGGGATGTTTATTTCCATATTCATTCTTTTTATGTTATTACACATTTTCTATGACAAAAGTCTTGTACAAGATAACTGCCATGGATTCCGTCCGAATAAATATTTTTTTTAAATTTAATTATAATATAACCATTGCAGAGGTGTGATCAGATCTTCCTTCCAGATCCTATCATTTCTTCTGCACAACTTATCAAGACGTTTGGTTTTTAGAAAAGAAAGCGTCGCATATGATCAAGACTATAACTGTCCAAGGCGGGGAAACAAAAACTATCACGTGATCACAAATGATGTTGCCAAACCAAATAACTTTTTTATTAATAGATAGAATCTTTATTTCCTCCATAATTGGAGAGCATATAATAACATATATGAAAATTGCAGTAAATAATTACATATAAATGAACAATATACAATGAGTTACAAGTGAAGAATCTAATATGATGTCATATTGTAAGAGTATTCATAACATGATGGATTTGTTAAAATAACTAAATAAATTATGATTTTATAAAAATCAGTATAGCTTTTTAACTGTCATATAGTGTACCTTACACTAATATAAGTGAAATAATAACATTGTCCATCTATAATGAATCTTACCGAAATAAAATGCAAGACCCAGTGATAGACTAATGACAACGATGAACCTTTTGTATCTTACCGAAACGAAATGTAAGAAATTAATCATACACTGAGTAACAAACAATAAACATTAGCAGTATCGATAAAAGTTACTTTAACATACTGTGAAGTATCCCAATATTGAACAATAATATATCTTCAATCTGTTCAATGTCAGATAAATATTCATTAAGCCCGGAAAGCAGTGCATAAATCTGATCTTTAGGCGTCTTTTTAATAAATGAATTAAATACCTGAAGACCACAAGTCGTTATAACTGCGTCCCAAAGCTTATTTCTTTCGACAGTGTTTGCAATACAAAAATGAACAATATGTAGTACTAAATTATCTACAAGCGTATTACATTTGTTACATAGCTGTACAGCTGTAAACGATTGCAGTTTACTTAGTAGTGACACTGCTGTAAAACATTGTGCTTTTACATACTGATTTTTCCTACTTAATTGCCACAGGAAGCAAGGCCTATTTATGCTAAACATATTCATGACATATGATGGACCCATCTTGTCACCTAACCTCATTAACATTGTATTTGAGTAATGTATAAGCACTTTTTGTCTAAGAATATATTTCCATGCATATTTGGATGGAAATATTGCTGTTTTAGAATAATTAACCAAATAATTATATAGATCATACTTCGTTAATATTCTATAGATGTCAGGAATAAAACCTAATGTTTGTTTATCATCACTAAGATATCTTAACAGACGATTAACAAATAATTGCTTAGCAATATACTTATTCGGGAGTCTGCATAATTGACCAAAGAATTGTAGCTTCCTGTAGTCGATTTCCGTTTCAAGTGAAGTTACACCAATAGAGCTTAAAGCAAAATCCGTATTTACATATTGTGGGATATTTTGGATAAATTTTATACAGAATCTATGTCCTCGTTCTAGTTGTATAATATTTGATTTGGTTAATGAATTCCATAATTCACAACCATATAGGGATTTTGGTATTACGATTGACTTATATATTGTTAATGTTGTCAAGGGATTAAGACCATGCGGATGTAAGCCACTATTAATAAGACTTAAAAAAAGTCCACGTAACTTATTATTTGACTGTCGAATATGATCACTAATACACATATATTTGTCACATATAATTCCTAGATGTGTATAATTTTCTGTTTCATGAATAATGTTACTAGATCCTAGTTTCCATGATCTGCAGTTTTTATCAAAGTTATGTTTGGATTCATTAAAAGCAACAATAGCACATTTTAATGGATTATAATCATATCTCCATTTTATGGAATATTTGTAGCAAATATCTAGCATTTTGTCAAAACCTGACTTTGAATACGATACAAGAACCATATCATCCGCGACGGTAGGGGTACCAACCTTCAAGTTAAAAATACACAACCCAATTATTTCCGAGCCAGCACGGATGTCGACCACATTTTCCGACACTTGGAGATCTGAAAACGTGTTTTAGCTTATCTCTGGTGTGTTTAACATGAATTGAACCTTCTTTCAATATTTTAGACCAAACCACGCCTTTATCTTTTTTATGAAATAGTGAAAATAAATGATTTTATAGTATAAACATAGTAAAGATGTCAACCACACCAATTTTAGCAGATTGAAATTTAGATAGCGACCACTCGAAAACACTCACGGTATAAATGTCCAACGGAAACCAATTTTAAACGTTTCCAAAAAGTATCCTTTTCGCAACAATTAAGATCTACAAACGTTGAAAAAAAGCTTATTCATGTTCTTAATTAAATTTTAATATTTATTTATTTTAGTTTGTTTTAGTTGCTATTGACACGGGATTGTTTACTAGAAATAAACTCCCGCATTCTAGTTTTTATATTCTCACACTTTTATATGATATATAAAGTCATTCGATAATAGTGAAGAGATTTAGAAATATAATAATATCGGTAACATAACTATTAATATATTATTAACTCAGTGACATTTGATTGGTCGAGTCATTTAAAACAGTGACTTAATTGTTTATACGTCTCTGTTTTAAGGTATCTAGAACGCATACAGAGACTTTGTCAGTCAAATTCAGTAGAAGATGAAAAACACTTTCTATTTCAGTGTGAACTGTATAATGACCTGCGAGAAAACAATTTCAGAGATTTATTTGTAAATAATGCTTACATGCATATAAACCAAAGATTTGCACATATCATATCAGCGCATCCAAGACAACTTGCAAAGTTTCTTGTCTGTGCTTTCTTAAAAAGAAGAAATATCTTGTTTTCGTAAACTATTATGTCAGACTTAATACCTCATGTATTGTTGATGTATGATATATTGCCTGTTTTCCTATTATATTTATAACATATCTATCATAACTACACTCCATACTGACAATATTGGATACTCAGGGAATATTTTACTAATATTTTGTCAGGATTTTGTACGTCATATTTAACCTATGTATATAATAGAGTATTTACGAATTTTGTATATAATTACTTAGCTTAGCTTAGCTTAGCTTAGCTTAGCTAAGCTTAGCTTAGCTTATCTTATCTTATCTTAGCTTAGCTTAGCTTAGCTTAGCTTAGCTTAGCTTAGCTTATCTTATCTTATCTTATCTAGCTGTTTGCGTTATACAAACGAAAGATCATGTGTGAAGGTGACTTAAATGAGCTGCTTTGGTCGCCTTCAAACATGATCTAATATATTTGAACTTTTACGTCGAATCACCACTGTTTTCGTTACTAAGGGTATCGTCACTAAGTTACAACCATATACGAAGTAATTTATACATAGGTGACATTATTTTGAACATGTCATCGCCATTCTGCCCATACCGGATGGATGTTCCGTCGCTTTATCTATATTGCAGGAAATGTTTTAAAACAAAAATTGGTCCAAAGACAGCTTGAACTCCGGCAATCTGGACAAGGCCTGAATACATGTAATTTAAGGTGTGTTTTTTTCCAGCCAAGCTAATTTAAAACATATTGAATAATTATTTATTCGTCTGGTCAGTTTTTTATTTACGTTGCATCTCTGTACTGTAGGAGTGTTTTTCATGACATATGTCCAGTGTTTACTTAGTTTGAATTGTGTAAAGTAAAGTAAAGTATCAATTTTGCACTTGTTGGAAAATATGACAGCTTGGTCGGATTAGGATCATTACTCTCTGACAATGTTCTCATTAGGGACCACATAATATTTATCAGAGGGGTGGGACCGGTGCAAATCAAATTACCATAAACCAAAGAGTACTTGTCCCATGTTTGTAAAGTAAGAAAAAATATAATGTCCCACTGCAAACAACGAAGAAAGATTATGACATCCCACTGCAAGCAAAGAAGGAAAAACATGATGTCCCATTGCAAATAACAAAGAAAAAACATTGCATCCCATGACAAACAATGAAAAAAACATGATGTCCCATGGTATATACTGAAGAAAAAACATGGTGTCCCATGGTGTTTCATGTATCAGATGTAAATGTAAGCAAAACATTAATCGTTTAAAGGTTTATTACTGTGTCAATTTGCATGATTCTTCATCATGACAATCAACAGTACATCTGTGGCATCTTTCAAGGTTACCTTACAACATGTACAAATGCACTGACCAGCGGAATTGGAAACATTTGTACAACAGAATAGTGTAAAATGGCTGACAAGACCATCGAGTGCTGACTCATGAAACCCTCTCCAAGTAACAAGAGATAATAAAATGTTTACCTTTTCTTTATTTCTAGTACTTATAGACATTAACTGCATAAGACTGGAGCTGAATGCTAGAATAGGTGTAGACCCCTCCCTATGTAAGATGCTAAACAAAACTATTAAAAGCAATAAGAGTTGTCAGAAGACACCAGTGTTGAACTGATGTGATGACATGTTCAGACAGATTGAGATTAAAACAAAAATGTTCATTTTTTAATACAGCCCTGACATGGGAAGTGTCCTCAATCGCAAAAGATTCCCATATGTGTGAATAGTATAGTTGACTAAACAAGTTGTATGGCCAAAACAGAAAACTGACACTCAGAACACCAATACCTGCAGAACAAAACTGGATAGAATGCATACTGTTATGCTATATACACTCTTGTGGTTTTTACCCATATGCTTGTGCCAGTCAAGAATATTACTATGTTAATGTGTCGCGATATATAGCCCAAATGGTGCTGAAAACGACGTTAAAACAGAATCACTCACTCATGAAACTGGAAGTATGTAAATCACTACCTGCACACTTACTCCTTAAAATTTGTTTTACAAGGAAAAAATGTGGGGGGAAAAGACATGTCCCATTGGTTAAAATTGAAAAAAAAAGTGATCGTCCCATAGATGAAAATGTATGATAAAAGCGTAGGTCCCATTGCTGATATTGGTAAAAAAATGTTTGTCCCATAGTTTAAATTGCTTAAAAAACTAAATGCCCCATGTCTGAAATGCATAAAAAAAATCACAGTCCCATGCCCTAGTGCACCGGTCCCAACCCGTGATAAATATTGTGTGGTCCCTTACATCAGATTCAATAACTTTTTCGGTGGTACCTCCCTTGGAATCTTTTGTAGATAATTCACGGCCAGTTTCATATAGCTCCGTGGATATGTTATTTATAACGATGTGTCATTTTGACAGTTGTTTGATGTTAGCATTTATTTGTTGACTCAATCATTCATTTACACATGTAACCGTTCTGTAAAGCATGCTAAAAAGTGTCATCGGTTGTGTCTGTATCAAGATGAGTGCTTCAAAACTAACACTTTAGATAGCTTCTTTATTTATAGCTAGGCTTGGTATAATAGCTATCCAAATGTGATTTTAAGGAACATAACTTTCTTTCCCCGTGATGTTCGGGGAGATAAGAAATTTATTATTGGCCATTCGGTTTATTCCACCACGTTGTTTCCTTCTACATAAGGTTCAATTCGGCTCCCCTTGTCACAATCCTCTGAAATTAAAAGAAAATAATTATGGAAACACTTTTTATTATTATTACATCTCCTGCTTATTATTAACAAACATTTTATTGAAATCCATCTTAAACGTGGACGTAGTCGCTGTACAAGTATGACAAAGGACAATAATGTAAATATTTCAAATGAATGAATGAATGGTGTTTTACGGCAAGTCGACACATACATAGGTCATTTTGTGCGCGGAATAAATATTTCAAGCACAACTACCACTTATGTTGACCATGGGCCGTATCCATAAAGCATCTTAGTTTTTTTCTTAGGAATTTTCGATAAGGAAAAAATATTACTTAGTAAAGAAATTTACTTAAGTTTCTATCCATAAATATAAAGTGTCATTGAAGTCCAACAAAAAATGTAGAAATATTCCCAAGATTTGGAAAACGCCAAATGTGTCACCCGTCTAAATTTAGCCAAACAACCCTTCAATAATTAATGTCTGTTTATATTGTCTCTGATATTCTGATTAATCTATTAGGTTTGCAAGTTCTTCTTTCTTGTATTTGGCGATTTAATTTTTTAGTTACAGTTAAAATGTATTCTGAGGTAAAACAAATCACGTTCTTAAATAAAAAAAATAAATATTTTTTTTAATAGTCAAATCCAAGTATGACAACAAACTATTTTTATTCGTGGCTAAATCCGGCTGGTCTCCTGCTTATTTTAAAGTACAATGGAAATTATAAATAAAGAGCCAATGACCATTTCGAGTTACGCATGCGTTGAACAACAGGAAGTTTATACATTTTTCGCGCCGTGCTTTGTTTTTATTTTATTATTCGCAGTTTAAAGGTAATCTACGACTGTGACATGCCGAAAAGACGAAACCCATTCGGTGAATCATCACCTTTACAGTTCAAACAACATGTTGGAAGAAAAGAAGTTGATCTCGGAGTAGCACAAGGGCAGAACATGAAGGATGTTTATGGTAATAAGGCCAAACAATAAAAAAAAGGGAGATAACCCCTGTATCGGGCATTACTTTAAGGTTCTATGTTCGGTATACGTTCTTCATTCACATTATAGTAGTGTTTGATCCTGTATACTATAAGTGACTGTATGGTACACACACAGCATATATAGATGCTATACAGAACTTGCATTTGGTGTGCTAAGTGGTTGGGAACACAGGCCCTATCTTATTATAGCTTTTGGATAGCTATATATAGTAAATAATGGAAAGGTAGGACACTTCAAAATGACCATATCTGGTTTGAAGAATAAATAGGTATGAAGCAAGAAAACTTTAAATAAATCCATGAACAAAATCATAATAAACCTACATACTAATGTTGATCTCTTTGAAAACAGTAATTAGCAAGAAATATGTATTTTTCTGTAAAATCCAAGTTTCTACATTTACGAAGGCTGTACACATCTGGTACTGACACAGATTGAATATGTCGTCATTGCATGATAAGCCAAAATTAAAACCTTACATTTTGAAGGTTTGAAATTTGGTTAGAATATAAAAAATATTACATAATAAACATGCCAAACGATATACCCTTGATGACAACAGTTAAATAGTTATTGTTTTATAATGTTATATATTTCCCGCCATCTGTCAAATGGCACCTGATAACCAATCAAAATCAAACAAGATATATGCACCGTGTAACTGGAAATAATTAGGGAAGGCAAATGTTGGGACTCGTTTAGGACTGAAAATATTAATTTTATAGGCAAAACACAACCTATCTGTTGTTATTACATGATGTATATGTTTAGAATATTATTTTCTTCGTACGCTATAACTTTATTTCATTGAAATCGGTCATGGATTAAGTGATTTGGGTATTTTTTTAAATGTCCTACCTTTCCATTATATTACTATATATAGTTATTCAAAAGCTGTAGTAAGAGAAAGTCTTTGGTTGGGAATCGGGAGATCTGTATTTTCACAAATTAAGATTTTGTGGGTCACCGTCAAATGATTTAAAATCATTAGTTATGATGAACTGTGCAGCTTGTACAGTTGTTAGTGCTCAGAAGTGGCTTTAAAATGTTACTTTAAAACTATATACATTTGATGATGGTCCACAGGTGGTAGAAAGGGGGGTGGGGGGGGGGGGCAACCTGAGAAGAGAGTAAAATATTGGAGAGGCCAAAGTATATGCTGGCATCTCCAACCTGAATATTGGGTGGTGGGGTTTTTTGTCCACACTTAATAAATCAACCAAGGGACTTTTGTCCACCTTCTAAAATCGACTTAGGGGCTTTCGTCTAACATTAAAATGTACCATGGGGCTTTTGTCCTACATTTACCTTGGCAAAAGAGCATCACTCACTGTTAGCAGATATGTTCAAGATGTTTTAAGCATAAATTTTTTGTCTCGCCACAATGAAGGAAAGACGAGATTAAGGTGTTGTTTTTCCGCCGCCGGTGACGGTGTCAAACATTTATATTTAGCTCCAACGTTTTTACACTATTCTCAACAAGTACAAGTGCTAGAACACTCATACTTGGATCATAGTTAAAACTAACAGCCTGCATCACATTATATACTGCAGATGCTGAGTGTGACCTGCATTTCATGGTCCATTGACATTGTTTGATGCTGAATTTTGCATTTACCTCCAAACATTAAGTTTTAATTTTTACACTATTTTTCAATAAGTACTAGTGTTAGGACACTCGTACTTGGATCATAGTTACAACTAACACCCTGCATTATATAATGCAGATGCTGAGTTCTTTTTTTTTTTTTTTTCTTTTTTTATAAATTTGTTTTACTAAGAAATACTGGTTAAAGTTTTTGTTTTTTTAAATTATGTTTTACTTAGAAATACTCGTTAAAGTTTTGTGTGCAACTAACATCAAATTCATATCTCAAAAATCATTTAATGTATTTGATCGAAACTTTTCCTACAATATTTCTTAGTCATTAAACCTACTACATTAACCAAGTTAGATAACTCTTGCATAAAATATAATATTTTGATTTTTTTCTCTCCCAGGTGTGTATTAACGGTCAAAGCAGACACGGCGAGACATATCATTATGTGGAATTCTTGTTTACTGTGATATGTCGTTTGTTTCTTATTGAGGTTAGATATTTATGTGTAGATATGGCTGGTACCAGCCCCTCAACCACCTTTAAGAGGAAGGTTAGTCTTGGGTCTTTTCGCATTCCTGTAGAAGTGGAAGATCCAGGTTCTTTACCATATCTGTGACATGGCTGGGAATCCTTGTTCTGTAGTCCCTCACTCTCTGTTGATGAAACGTGCAGCCTTTCTTTGTATTCTCTCAAGTTTGGCTATGATGGATTTGATGAATGGATCCCAGTTGAACTTGTGTATTCTGAAGCAGTTGAAATACTTAAAAATAAAACAAATATATGCCAATTGATGATTTCAGAATAGCAGTTTAAAATAATTTAAACATGCACCTTTTAATATGCTTGGGCGGATTGTATTTTTTATATAGAAGATACACGAAAAGGAAGCTTTGGATTGGTTTTGAGGTAGTTTGGGTCACATTCACTATTGCTATGAATAGAAAAACAGTTTTTGAACAATAAATTGTGTTTAGGGTAGATAATCCTATGAAATATTAGGTATAGGTTCTTAACATGAAAAGAAATACAGGCATTGGGTGATGTTTAAGTTTAGTTGGGTCATGGTCACCAGATTCCTTCAACATTTTTGCTAAGAATTAAGTTTTTACAGGTAGGCAAAAAAACTATTCAGAGAATTTGAGAAAAGTTTCATGATTGTAATTGATATATTGGCTGCTTCACACTCTTAACTTAATTATTGTATAACTTTTTATAGCAAGAACCAGACAGCTGTTATTCACTGGTTCAAAGAAAAGTTTCGAGGCCCCAGTAGATGCCAATTGCAACAACATATACAGCAGTTTTACTCCCACCAACCTGAGTGTACCGATGGAAGAAACAGCTATAAATAATGGCCAGATGATGATCACCAACACTGGAGAACTGACCAGTAGCATTGCAGATGGGAAGCCTACAAATGCATTTCACGCTCTCTTTATGGGACGTAAAGGTAATGATGCGTTAAATACTTCTAAAAGAATGTCAAAGTCATCTATGACTAATCAGTTTTTCACTCTCTGGGGCTTAAAATAGTGGAGAATTTACTTGCAAAATGTTTGAAAGGTCCACACATTTTTTAGAAAAGGTCTGAACTTTATTGATAAATTTGCATTGTGTATTTCATTTTTGGTAGGACCCATTTGCCTAAGAGCCTTTGATAGGATAGCAAGGAAACTAGTGCAACCATATGCGTTGATATTATTTTCACTCAAATTTACATTATTTTTCAACTACATAGTGCATATAAATTCGAAATCTGATAGTAGATTATCTGCTGTCCACACTGCATTAAATAAATTACTTAATTTTTTTTTTTTGGTCACTGCCTGATTTGGTCAATGATTTCATCAATGGAGAATATGGGTCTATTTCTTGTACTAGTTTGGAAGGTCGATGGTTAATTATGAGCAGACAATTAATAATTTTGAATGGTCCGACAGATCAAGCTCGAGTTAAATTACAACAGTTTGACAGGGAAAAGGAGATGTCCAAGACCTCAGACTTGCACTGTTTTTTATCCCCGACTGAAAAATAAATTCTTGAATGGGGTTTAATATTTACATGAATCGTGCATACACCTGAATTGTGCATACACCTGTATCATGCATACACCTGAATCGGATCAGAAATGATCATTCTACGAATAACCCATTTATTTAAACTAATAGCTTTTTTAATTAAAAAAACATGCATTTTTTCTACTGTAGATATGAAATACAGTTTAAAGATTGTTAAAACACTATTTTGTGAAATATTTTCTACATTTGTTTTGGTTATTACATATTCACATGAACAGAGGTGAAGGAAATTCCATCCCTGCACACAGAAGAACCAACACATGGTGAAAGTAAAATGGAATATAGTCCAAAATTAAAATATTGTTTGTTTGCTTTCTTTCTACTTTCCCATAAAAGCTGCCTTTTAAAAAAAATATTTTCATATTTAGGGATATGAAACTTAATTTCATACAGACAATAACATGTATATGAATGGCATTGTATGATAATATTGAATATATATATATTGCATATTCCATGCCTACCTACCTACCAAATTTTAAAAACCAGATTGGGAGAGAGTCAACATTCTAACACATGTTCGCTTATATTGTATTAAAGGTGCCAATTCTAATTTTGGCTGTTTCATTAATAAATTTGTATTATTTATTGCCTTAAGCCCATTTTAACATATTGAGATGTGGAGAGATTGTTTGTCATTTTATCAAAATATTTTCACGATTTACACTTTATCAATTAGGCATATTATAATAATTGACCTGACATGAGATCGACTATCGCCCATTGGCCACGTGGCATTGTCCCAAGTAAATAAAATATAGCCTTCTCGTAGACATTGCATATTTGTCTAAGAAAAATGGTGGAGTAGCAAAAATTTTTGATTGCAGATTGGATTATCGACTTGTTTGATTGACAGCCCGCGTCAGGTCAATTACTTGCGACTGGAACACTGTACTGTTTAAAATGAAACCAATTTGAATCTTTACATGTCTGCTTTATAATGCTTGTCATAATTTGAAAACGTATTAGTTGCTAAAAATGCTTTACACATGATTATTGTGTTCATATTCCAGCATCTTCAGTAGGTAGCTGTCAATGTTGCAAAGGTAGTGCTGCATCTCAGGACAGATGCGGTTTCTGTGAGAAGTCCATATGCTACGGCTGTGTCAGGTCCTGTTCCTCTTGTGATGGTCACTTCTGTGAACTCTGCTCTGTGATGAAGTAAGTATATATCCGAATAATTGATACTTGTAGCAGTGATACAAGTGTTATCCTGACTTTTCCGTGATTTCATTACATTGTTTTTGTTTTCAAGGCATTGCGTTCAAACTTGGTACACCGCTCGGACCTGTTTTGAAGTAAATGTTGATATTATGAGGAGGAGATAGCTGTAGAGCTGGGTCAAGTACTGATACATTGCAATGTTTGCTTAAAACAGTGCAGGAAGAGTTCAGATTGCTCGTAACGAGCCCAATAATTTAAAAGCCTTCTATATTTGGTGTCCAAAGACGTCTATATAAGAGGTTTCCAAAGGCATCTATATGAAATAAAGGGTTAAAACGTAGTATCAACAAACTTCCGTAACGTGTTATTAGCATATACAACCCATAAACAGTAACCCTATCTTCAGACTTGTTTAAACCTATTTATTTTACTTCGATTGAGAAACAAGTTCTTACATCTTGGATAAATCACGCTCAGAGTCGCTCTGGGTAAAACCAGTACTTAGCATATGAGTAAAAAATGTCTTGCTCAAGGCACCACACATAGCCATGGTTGTGAATAGAACCCATGACCCTCTGATCATGGGGTTGATGCTCTACCACCAGACCATGTGCTCCAGACTAGCAAATTGCTTACCTAAATTGACATAAATAGATGTCCCGATTGATAATATCCGGCAAAATAACTAGTAAATAGCATGCTAGCAATCATAATCAATCTTACTGTTCTCTTGTCATGGTGAGCGGACGAGTGGACTTTTCCAGCCTGCACCCAGCCACATTATACTGACCAGACAGAACTATTCTCTCAATTCTGAGCGCCAAGTGAGGAAGTTCTAGTACCTTCAAGCTTCATGTCTTTGGTATGACTTGGCCGTGGATCGAACCCACAACATTCTGAATGTGAGGAGGATGCTTTACCACTAGACCACCATTGCTGCATGTTTCTGTTCTTATCTCATTTTTAAATGCTTGATATCAAGTTTTATTTTTTAATTTAAAATTGTAACTGAATTAGTAAATTGTAACTGAGTATTTACTAGTAATTCTGTTATCATTGTCCATTTAGTTATTTCCAGGTTGTTTGCTAACCTGTTAAATGATCATCCAGATGTTTTTCTTAAATCATCATCAACTTTGTCTTTTTAATCATAATTTAAGTACTCAGGGGTCGGCAAAAGCACTCGTCCGCTTGTCCTGAAGTGGTTTTTGTCTGTGGACAAGTGATTTTTACCAGAGTAAATCTTTTGGCCGAGATCAAAAAATAAACAATCTGAAAACTGTAAAAAAGAAATGATCCAAAGTCTTTATGTTATTACTTCTTTCTTTACTTCATCGTTGTAAATATCGTTTTAAATTTGACATTTAATGTCATCAACAAAAATTTGTCATGCAATTTCTTGTCGAGTCTCCAAGGACATTTTTTATTACAAAGCTTTTGGCATAAATTCTATAAGGTATCAAGACGCTCATGCTCATTTACATGTTACAGAGGCTTGAATGCATTAACTTTTTTATGTTTACCCCAAGCTGTTTGTATTCGGAATAAAAGCGATATATAAACATCAACAATCTTAATGTTTATTGCATGATCATTACGTTTAAAACTAGTGGTGTACTTACTGTAAATGACATAACAAAATTATTTAAGGTGAGATGAGGTTATCACAACATGCATAGACATTTTTTAGTATAAAATTTTTAGACAAGTGAATTTTCCATCTGGACAAGTCCTTTTTACCAGTCCACTTGCCCGACGGACGAGTGCTTTTAAAGTTTTCCCCAACCCCTGCAGTAATGTTACATGACACATAATGCTCATAAAACATTTATATTGTATTCATTAGTTTCGTAAATAGATATTACATGTGTGTCAATTTACAGTTCTTAGATGTACTTGTTTCAAGCTGATATACTCATTAATTATATGTGACCTTCAAATGACAGTGTAAATTGATGGTTGAATTGAGTGCATATGTGTCAAAACAGATCCGTGAGTACTACTAGACATGGACACATGAAAGTTTGACATTGTATTATGAGCTTGTATCTATATGTAGCAGCGTCACAGAGCATGTCAGCTTTGATGTTATCTGTTATACAGTCAAACCTGTCTTAAGCTGCCAGTCAAGGGAAGGAGCAAAAATGGCCTTTTAAGATAGGTTGTTGCTTAATACAGGTAAAATTTACTCTGAAAGCATAGAAATGGGAAATAGAAAATATGGTTGTTTAAGACAAGTGGCTGCTAAATAGAGGTGATTACATACACAGCTTTGACTGACATGATTTAACAGTGTCTAATACATGAACCCTTTTGTTTTCTTTACAGTACTGATGATGCAATACAACAATGGTTCTGCCAGCAGTGTACCTACCGGTTAAATCCCTACATTTATTGGGGTTCTTGTTTCTAAAATACTGAATTCAATAACTGTTTTATAGATTTAAAAATGATCTGAAAAGCAAACGAAACTGCCCCTTAGACAAGTGTTTATTTATTGGTTTAAAAGATGAAAAAAATAATGAGATAAATATTTGGTAAAATTTAAGTTCATATTGACAAAATCATTAATGAAATATGCTTACATTCATATTCTAAAACTGTCAATATCACAATAGTTTGATAATGTGGCTCTGAAATGTAGGGGGTGTTTCTTTGTCTTTTCAGTTTGTAGTTCAGGTAGTAGGAATGTTATTGAATACAGTATTTGTTAATTGTTATCCATTCTTTTAATTGTGCTCTCTGTTTTGTCTGAAGTGTTAATTGTTAAAATTTTGTTGTAATGTACAAACATACTTTTTATGAATTTTATGATACTTTTAATTGTACCTGTAAAGGCAAAACAGAAAATAGTTGATTTTATTTTCACCCAGACCAAGTAGAGAGGTGGTATCATTGAACTGTTTTGTTTTTAAAGCTGCTTTTCTATTCCTCCGTGATGCGTTGTCTGCAGTCCACGCTCAGTGAGGCACTATTCTATATATTCGTGAAAATTATTCTTTAAGTATTTCTTTTGTGTTTTTATTTCGAAAGGCATGTTGTTCCTTGAAAAAAAACTGGAACAATTTGATGTATTCTATCCATGGCAGCTATGTTGGTCCGAGGACAAAAAGACAAAAACATATAGCGCTGGTAGATACTTTCGTTCAATAAAAATTGCCTATATCCATTTTGTTAAGGTGCTGGAACTCTGTGCTGAAGAATTCACAGAATTTTCATTTTTTTTTTTTTTTAAGGCATTTCATCCTTTACTGATCAGTGTGCATGGAAAATCTCTCACTGTAAGATTTATCACGGTTAGGGATCACAGACAGATGGAACGCTTCAACATATTTCCTGTGTGAGAGATTTTCACGGTCACACATCACTGACTGATTCGGCTTAAAGCATAAATATAAATGTAGATTCAGCATTTTTTTTCATTTAACAAAAATACGGTCTAAATCTTGTTTGGTTAAAGTTGTTTTAGTACCATATTTGTAGATTCTGCCTGAGTGTTCCTATTAAAATGTGGATATGACAATTTATTTCTTGTACCTGTTGACAGTGTGTTACTATTTAACATGGATGCTGACTGTATATTCCCTGTTACAGTTATGAAGATATTACAGAAAGATCGTACTGCCTTCAGTGTGCCTCCTGACAATACCCACAGCTTATGTCCACGTATTTGTCCAGCATGGCAATATGAGCAGGTATTATGGTCACGTATTTGTCCGACACGAGCTCACCACATATTTTTCCGTCAAGAAATAGACATATATATCTGACGCAAGCTGGCGTTATACTTGCTCTGCATGACAAGAATAAATAACTAATCTGTTTTGTGTTTTAATGAGTGTATTTTATATTGGCAGCCATTTTTCTTGACTTGTTTTTTTTCCCTTCATATTATGTTATAGTCACACAATTTATTAAAAAGCAGAAGTTAAAATCACGAGTGAATATGATAATTGGCAGTATTTGAATCGGTGCATAAGCACTATTTAATGTACAGGTACAGACGATTACCTTTCAAGCATTAAATATGTCTGGCTTCTGTTTCACCAACATGTTTAAATATATACTTCAATCCTAAGAAAAGCACCCCGGTGATCATGATTTTAGACTGGTTTCCATACAAATGCAGATGTTTTGAATGACATTGATTAAAGAATTGTTAAGTAACAGTCAAACTCTTTTTGAGTATTTAAGTTAAACTTAGAAAATGTTGGCGAAACTGAGGCGAGGTTTTTGTTAATGTTTGGTTTATAGTGCTAATGCTGAGTCGACAAGATTTGTATATTTTGTCTTTTGTAATAGCATGCTGCTTCTCTTTGTTATGTTTTAAATCTTAATATATAAGCTATGGCTAAATTCAATTCTGGGAGGTGGTAAATTCTGTAGCCTTATATATGCTTGGTTTGTTAGTAGAAAGGTAGATTTATGTTTTTCTTACAGTTGTAATAAAAACCTGTGACTGCCTTTAAAACTTTAATTAAAAAAGAAATTGTATAAAGACATATATACTTAATAAAAGATTGTTGTTTTAATTGATACAAATCATTTTCATTAAATGGAGTGTTCCATACCTTTATTCATTAATCAGTTGGGGTTACAAAGACATCTTGTTGATATCGGTAATTCACAAACAAATACACATTGGTGTTTGACAGTGCGCTGGTTTCTTTCTGTAATAACATTTCATGGAAAATTTGTATTTTATTTTCTTAGAGCCTCATCCCCTCTCTTTCTTTCCCCACTTGCAAAAAGCATTGCCCAGGGGGGCATTTATTCTGGGGTATACATTGTATATGTCAATTTTGTGGAAGTGATCAACACTTTCCAGATTGTAGTTTTCGTGCCGCTTCTATAGACCATTGTTTGAATAATCAGGCAAAAATTTAGTGTGTTGATTTCAAATGACATCACAAGTTCTAATTAAGGGAAATACATGTTACAGGTCATCCATCGTACATGATATTTTCATCATATGTTCATGTAAAATACAGTGATGGTGTGAGAATATTGAGACTTTGTCTCAAGGAACCTTTTGTGATTGTGATTTTCCGTGGTCGTGCATCTGTATCCAATTGATATTTTCAACTTCTCAAAAATTGTAAGCTCGATTGTAATGAAATACTGTATGCAGCTTTGGTACCTAATGGTGAAACAAAATTGTGAATTGCATGGTCCCCACCCCCTTTAGGGTGGGGCCATTTCAAGGTAAACTTTTAAAATCCTCTTACTACAGGAAGCACTGAAAAACAAATGGTAAGCATGATTATAGACGTATATGGGTCCTTTAATAAAAAATTGTGAATAACATGCCCCTGGGTCTCACAGTTTGGCCTTGGGGCCCGCTTTACTATTTCTATATTAGAGAAAATGACAAAAAACATTATCTCTGATGACTGAATACACATTTTAATGGTTTTTTGATGTGATTTGTTGTTGCTGTCATGCTGGTTAATGCGTATATTGAATTGGCAAAGGTTGGAAAATAGATTCATGTAGCTAAAAACCCACTTACAATAAAGTGTTTCGTAATATTTTGGCATTTCTCTTTCACATGTTTGTATACATCCTTTATCAAATATTACTGAGAAAAAAATATTTCTAATGATTTCTCGAAAAGGAGGCATTTTATTATATCTTGACAAGCGTGTTGATATATTTATTATTGAAACATTTTACTCATGAAATTTACTTATATACCAATACTTATGCTGTTACAGACAGTGATTTGGTATTGACACTGTTAAAATCATTTGTTTTACTTCATTTTTTTCAATATTTTGGGGAATTTTCATTTGGAAACATACAGTATTTAGGTTGTATGTATTGTGTATATTGTTTATTTCTGTTTACTAATTTAACATTTTTGACACTGCTAATGTAATTGTAACTAGAAAAAAAAAACGTTTTTAATTAAATGTTCCATCAACATGTATTTGGTAAGACGTGATTGTGCAGTCTCTAAAGTGAGGAAGTATGTGTAGATCATTGACATTAAAACACATTTTGTTGTGAACAATGGAACATGAATGTAGATGCAAGTGTACATTTGAACTTTCTTTTCACAGTATTGAAACGCTCGACAAACGATATAGACCCAGGCCAGCAGGTATTTCTCAGTCTGGCCTATATATGCATTATTTGGCTCTCAATCAGTTTAAAATGCCAGGAAAAATGTCGAAAGACATGGGAGAGTCTTTTATAGAATTCAGCAAGTTGAGGGTTAAATTTTAAATTCTACAACTCGTGGTGTGTGAGAAATAAATTATTTATCTATTCATACATGTACAACCCCACTCGCCTTCCAGGTATTTTGAGCAGGAAAAACTTTACATGTCATTGGGAATAGTGAAAATATACATATTTCTTTGTTCTGGCCATTAACCCTTTACTTCATATAGACGCCTTTGGACACCTCTAATATAGACGCCTTTGGACACCTCTAATATAGACACCTTTGGACACCTCTAATATAGACACCTTTGGACACCTAATATAGATGGCTTTTGAATTATTGGGTGAATTATGTTTATATTAACTGACAGAGTGGAAAACAGTGCAGGAAGTGTTCAGATTGCTCATTAGGAGCAATCTGAACTCTTCCTACACTGTTTTCAAAGGCCTTCTGTGATTGGTGCAGGAAAACGCGTATCTATGGAGTAAAGGGTTAAGCGAGAAGGTGCAGTAAAGTATACCTTGTTACGTTATTTAATTGATGTGTTAATTTGTATGTGGTTCATTATATATCTAAAATGTGCATGCCCTGTTGTAATATTGTTTTTCAATTAGTACAGACCACCAAAAACCAATATTATTAATATTATATATTTTTAATTTTTACCAACCATAAAAAGTGGTTCACCATTTGCTTGCCTTCTAAGCGGAAAACAGTACTGTTCTCAAAACATATTAGTCATAATGTATTTTTGCACTTTTTATATTATTTATATTTTATTATTTGAAATTGATTGAATGTCAGACCTACATTAAGTATAAGAAAGCAAAGCCTTCATACCAACCTTGGAAACATTTGTTACAATTGAATCAATAATTTAATTTCTTTACCATATGGGCATTCCTATCTGCTACATTTTTCATTTGGGTTTTACTAAACTTTTAGTGCTCGTGGTTCAAGTTGCTGGTCTGTTAAATTATTAATGTCAGAGTTATGGTCTTAGAATCTTCAAAAAATTAAGTACTTGACTAGATGTGTACTAAAACACCTGATTTTATCATTTTCGTCAGACTTAATTATATAACTTTCATACTAGTATCTTGGACAAGTTCTCGAACTGGCTAAATCCAATCGATTGAAGGACCTAGAAACATCACATATTGCACTATTGATTGACCTTGTGTGCACATGGACACAGTATATATCATTGGTTCAAATTCAACCACAGTGGTCATATAACCATATGATCTTGGTTAGGTTCTTGAACTGGCCAAATAGAAAAAAAATGTTTGAATTATAGACTTTGCGTTAGATTATAAAATTCCTTTATTTCACCTTGCATGCTCTCTCGTGCTTGACGAGGCTTGATAATAAATATCTCAATTGTGGCCCTTTAATTATAATAAATAGCTATATTTGGTATGGTCACTGGTTGATGATTGAGGGGGGTTGTGGCATTCTTATGTTGAAGATGGCAACATCATTTTAAAGAATATATTGAAGCAGGTATTGTTTTATATACAAATTAAAATAGCGACATCACAGTATTGTAATAACTGTGATATCACAGTATTGTTATAACTGTGATATCACAGTGTTGTAATAACTGTGATATCACAGAATCACATTGTTGTAATAACTGATATCACAGTATTGTAATAACTGATATCACAGAGTCACAGTATTGTAATAACTGTGATATCACAGTGTTGTAATAATGGATATCACAGATTCACAGTATTGTAATAACTGATATCATAGAATCACAGTGTTGTTATAACTGTGATATCACAGAGTCACAGTATTGTAATAACTGTGATATCACAGTGTTGTAATAATGGATATCACAGATTCACAGTATTGTAATAACTGATATCACAGAATCACAGTGTTGTAATAACTGTGATATCACATAATCACAGTGTTGTAATAACTGATATCACAGAATCACAGTTTTGTAATAACTGTGTTATCACAGTATTGTAATAACTGTGATATCACAGTGTTGTAATAACTGATATCACAGTATTGTAATAACTGTGATATCACAAAATCACAGTGTTGTAATAACTGTGATATCACATAATCACAGTATTGTAATAACTGATATCACAGAATTGTAATAACTGTGATATCACATAATCACAGTGTTGTAATAACTGATATCACAGAATCACAGCATTGTAATAACTGATATCACAGAATCACAGAGTTATAATAACTGTGATATCACATTTTTGTACTAAATCATGTAACCATTTCATTACCCAACATTTTTATTTAGATATTGTTCTATTACTCATTGTGATGAATTTATTAACATACATGTATATCAATCCGTCATTTATTCATTGTTGTATAGTATTTTTTTTTCTATTTTGTATATTTGAAATGAATTTATATTTGTAGAAGTTTATTTCCTACAAAATTAAATAAAATGTTAAGAAAACCAAAATATATTGTTTATGATATCATTCATACAGCCAAATTATTATCACACTAGATGTTGTCCTTTCTCAGCCAATAAAATTGCTCAGATTTTTTCAAATTTTTCATAAAATGTCATGACTGTCAGCAGATGTTGACCTACTTCCTTAGCCAATGATCCAATTTTTTCTTAAAAACAGGGAGGGCAAGAGGTTTTTATTTTTAGAATTTTTGATGTTTTTTTTATTTAAAAAAAAAATTAAATTCTTTTTTTTTTTAAATCCTTTTTTTATGAAAATAAAAAGGGTTGGGCCGCATGAAAACTAGGGGGCGGGCGGGTATGATAATCGAGCAATTCATTTATGGCCTAAAATTGCTTAAAGTTGTCTATGTGGTTCCCACTGAGCAGGAGTCTGGGTTATGATTCCCCCGCCTTTTCTGTCTCGTTACTTGTCTAAATTAGCAATTCCTAATGTCCATGGCTATACCGCCAGTGGTTGCCTCGACTTTTACATGATGCAAAAATGAAAAACTGACTGGAACTTTGCTGTTTTACTAGTATTGGAGTTCTGCTAGTCGTACACTTATTGATATTTTCTGTATGTCTAGAATTTTGAGTGCTGCAGATTAAAGATCGGACCAGAACCTGTATCACCAACATATTTAAGTATTTAATCAAATCGAAAAATTCTTTGGTCAGCACTCAAGAGTTTCTTTTTTTTATGCTTGCCCTAGCTCGCTAAGGGCCAGTATAAAGGTACCAAATCCTTTAGCAGAACACAACTGGGAATTCAACGACAATTGGAAGACTGATAGGATGTAATATCTGGAAGTCTCTAGTGAAAGATAATAGTCTTCTTTTCTGTGATTGTTGACACCAATGACGTCTTTCCACTAAAAAGTTATGAAGGAAAATTTAAAAAGACTTCATGTATACAGAAGATTACAAAAGTCTTCTTAAAATTCAAGTAATTTTATTTCCCGGGTACAGCAACTAGAGACTGGAAGCTCACAGACAACAAGTAAAACTTGTCTAGATTTTTAACATATTTATTTTCCACTTAAGCAAATGGACTGATATACATAAATGAACAATTTCAACATATACAAAACAGTACTTTAAGCCACATTTCTTGGCAAATATGAATAAAATAATAATTTATATATCAAGAGAGATAAAGCAATATCACAGGGCTTTAACATAATGCAACAAGACATCCTACAGTATCGTATGTCTTCAACTTAAAATCTAGTTTTCTATTTTATTAGTAGAAGTTATAAAATGTAACC
The DNA here is from genome assembly GCA_029582155.1 of Panopea generosa. Classification (NCBI taxonomy): domain Eukaryota; kingdom Metazoa; phylum Mollusca; class Bivalvia; order Adapedonta; family Hiatellidae; genus Panopea; species Panopea generosa. Next base: position 37,853,557 of record CM055897.1, on the reverse strand, counting down.
CATGTTTTTAAGCTTCAAAAAGGCTAATGTTTATATCAAACCTTATTATAGTAATGCTTTACAAAATGTGAAAAACAAAATATCAATAATTCCCATTCAAAAGTATTTGTTCTTTTCAGTTGAAAAGCTGTCGAAAATAACCCCGTAAAATACACAAACTGTATATATTTTAATTTGTTTAAGAAAGTTGCATTTCACTCCTAAACATTTTGTAAAACAAATCAATGCCTTTTGTTTTCTAAACAATTACCAGTATTTTTAATTATACATTTTTAAAACATTTTCATGGGTCACAGATCAGTATTGCTGAAAAAAAATTCTCAACTAAAAACATTTAATATCACAAGCTCAGCATTATACTTCAGTAACGACAAAAAACGTAGTTGACATACATACTTACAAACAAAATACGAAAAACAATCAGATCTTGAAGTCAACTGTGGTCAATTTAAGAATCTACAGAAGGAGGAATAAATGGTGTTAATACCTTCAAACGAAAACAAGATACAGCTTACAAAATGTATATTTATAATGCTTGGTCAATTAAAGATAATCACTAATGCAAAACTAAATTTATCTGAAGAAGTTTTGGAAAGCAAGAAGTAAGACCTTAAAAATGTCTTTCATTTTACTGGTGTACAACAGTTTTATGTCGATGAACAACATACTCGAAAAATGGCCCTTGTTCATCAAACCTAAAATGGCAACTTTTGGTCAATGTGAAGTGGTTTTTGTTCATCAATCTCAAAATGGACCCCAAAATGTACCCCCTACAATTGATCAATTTCCCTTATTGATAACTGAATAAATTGTGTTAACTTACACAAATGAAAATATTACTTTTGTATACAGACCATGTAGAAAATAAATGTAATATGGGGGTATGCTGAGTGCCAGTCTATTTGGTGAAGAAATGAGGAAGTCCATATGCTCTGTATACATTTTATATATACACATGTAATATGATTTTTATGTATACTAGACAAAAATAAAGGTTGGAATAGATAGAAATACTACTTCTTTTACTGAAACATAACCCAGACAGTAACTAGAATTTTTTTTTTTATTTAAATACCATTTTGTTTCAGGTAACAAGTGGAAGAAATGATTTTTTTGTTTTGTCAAACAACTGAGGCCCGAGTCATATTAACATGATTTGTTTTTCTTATATGAATTTTCAATAGCATATAACAGTGGTCAGTACACCTTTTCATTGTTCCTTTGATTCTCTACATGGTGAACCAGCACTAGAAACGATTCACATTTAAGTACTTAAATCATTAAAAGTATATCAGTTGGAATATAGTACATGTACATGTATGTTAGTGTACATTATGTATTTCCTTGTGTTTCTTGCACAGTATTAAACTTATAAATGCTCTACCAGGGTACTGAGCATTCAATTTAATTGTATGAAAAAGAGCATCTTTAAAATACAACCCCAGGTAATACAGAATGTGTCCGAGGCCAAATTGAAAACGGTGAAAACAAAATGTTTTGAAAGAAGTATTTCTATTTCCAGAGGCAGTAACTTTTTTATAAAAGAAGATCAACCATAGCTGAGTGGTCTAATGCACTGTCATTTAATGACCAGGTACTTGTCACTGCTGAGGTTGTAGGTTCAAGTCCAAATCTGTGAAAATGTTTTATGAGAAAGCTTGCCAGTTACTTGTGGTAGGACGGTGGTTCTACTCAGATTCACTCAAACGTCTTTCTCCACCTGTAAAACTTGATATACCATATATAACCTGTCATGTTTTGAAAATTGAGTAAACAAACGTAAAACTTTGTGTCTGACATTAAATCATCAGATGATTTATTATTTTAAAGAACATCACAAAATTCATTAAAATTACTTGCCATCTAGCACTATAAAACTATTAAACAAGAAATATAAACAAATAAAAATTCTTTAACAAAACTTTGCACAAATGAGGTATCAAAACCTCTAACTACATCAACTTTCTATCACAGTTGGGTCATTTATAGAAATATTACTTGCAGGTTATTAGAGAGACAATCAATGAAAGCAAAAGGGCCACCATTCAATTGTACCGGTAATCAATCCATGACAGAGTAATCTTTCTTATAGCTCAGCCGAAGAAATATGCAAAACAACTAATTGAATATTAATACACACAGATATCAGAGTTTAAATGAAAGCACTCAAAATTGTCACCATCTCAGATTTATCCCCTTTCCTTCCTTCATAAAATGCTACTCTTGACATTCATGTGTAGTATCTATTTGATCAAAAGAAAATAAGTGTGTAGCAGAAATTTGTTGAAATACATTTGTAGTACCTGTCTGACATGCATTTGTAGTACCTGTTTGACAACATTGATTTGTAGTGCCCATTTGACCAGAAACATCAAGTTTATCACTGAAATTTGTCAACATAATTTTATAATACCCATTTAACTGTCATGGTATACATGAGAGACTCATCAAATATTCACTTGTAGTACACATTTGACCAGAGACACTTAAGTGTAAAGTGAACCAACCTGTCAACATTAAGTTGTAGTACCCATTTGGCCTAAGATACTTAAGTGTATAGAAGAAAACGGCATTGATTTGTACTGGTAGTACCCATTTGACCAAACACACTTAAGTGTATAGAACAAAACGGCATTCATTTGTACAGGTATTATCCATTTGACCAAACACACTTAAGTGTAAAGAAGAAAACAGCATTCATTTGTACCAGTAGTACCCATTTGACCAAACACATTTATGTGTATAGAAGAAAACGGCTTCATTTGTACAGGTAGTACCCGTTTGACCAAACACACTTAAGTGTATAGAACAAAACGGCATTCATTTGTACAGGTATTACCCATTTGACCAAACACACTTAAGTGCAAAGAAGAAAACGGCATTCATTTGTACCGGTAGTAACCATTTGACCAAACACACTTAAGTGTTTAGTGGAAACGTTATATGCATATAACAAAAACTTTCAAATACAAAAGGCTTTTACAAACACATGTCTCTATACCAATTCAATTTTCAATTGTTTTATTTAGCACAAACACCATACAATGTTCATCGCCTTTACAATTCAAGTGATGTCTATTATTAAATAAATTAATGAATATAAAAAGTACACTGAAAATCCAGCCACAGGTAACTTAGATGATATTCTAACATTAAATGAACATTTAAATGCATTGACAAAAACTTACAACGTCGAGAAACAACTTTGAGAGGATAAAATATGCAGAAAATGGTTTGTGAGCGAAACTTGACAATACTGTTTAAAATGTTAGTTGTATAAAAACCTGCTTTAGATCAATGTGCTTATCAAAGTGAATTTGATATTTCTTTAAGTAAAATTTTTCAAACCAGGTATTTACATAAAGTAATTAATTTTTGAATAAATACATTTCTTACTACTATTTTTGTCTATAATTCACCCGACGCGGGAGCTTTGCCAACCAGCCATGTGGTGTTGTTTGTCAAATACAATGTTATACAATTTAGTGTTTACTGTTCGCTTGTCGTAGGAAAATGGCCAGGTCAATTATCAGAGGGCTTCGAAGTATCAGAAAACAATTGGCATGTTGTTAACATCATTCTTATTGAAATATTCTTAAAATCAACACTGATGGGGAATGGTTTTTACTTAAGTAGATAAATATCATTATGAAATTTGTTTTATCAATTTAACAGCAATGACATACATTTAACTCATTGCGGTTATTTTTATTTAACAAAAAGGTCCAAAGACCAATGGTAAAAGTTTGTAAGTTCTAGGACTTTATCTAAGGTATCTACTACTGCTGTAAAGGCGTTAAAGAATTCTATTTTACTGTAATTGTAAGTCCACTATGGACACCAAAAGTGACCTTAGGAGAACAAGTTTTCAAGTATTTTTACTCTGTATCAATTTGGCTGTTTTGGCTGTTACAAATTCACTTGAAATTAACTTGTCACTACCGACATACGAATTCACTTAAAATTAATTATTAAAGTGCATGCAGCTGTTTTGACTTTTACAAATTCACTTCAAATTCAATAAGTGCATTAAGTGAAAGAAAATTCAGCATAAGATCTGACTGTAACATTCAAGTTAGATTTGCACTAGCTATGTAGTACATTTGTAAAATTTCAGTTTATTGAATAAATGAATTTGTTCTAGTAGTATTCAGCTTGACTCAGTTCTTCACAGTCTGATTCTACAGATGCAGTGTCCGTCTGCTTCCATACATCTTCACGGGGGGTTTCGATTGGCTGAAATCCAGCAAGCTCATTCCTGATTCGCTCTATCTGTTGTAAGTATTCATGTTTTTCTTTGCTTGTATCTGGACTGTGCTCATCATCTGGGAAAAGGACTTTGTTCATCACTGAAAAATAAACATATGGATATGTTTGTATAATGAAATAGAGTGCTGACAACAAGCTTCAACTGTAGCCTCTCTCATTATGTATATAATGAAATAGTACTGACAACAAACTTCAATTGTAGTCTCTTTCATTATGTATACATGTATAATGAAATAGAGTGCTGACAACAAGCTTCAGCTGTAGACACTCTCATTATGTATATAATGAAATAGAGTGCTGACAACAAATTTCAACTGTAGTCTCTCTCATTATGTATATAATGAAATAGAGTGCTGACAACAAGCTTTAGCTGTGTCTCTCTCATTATGTTTATAATGAAACAGAGTGCTGACAACATGCTTTAGCTGTGTTTCTCTCATTATGTATATAATGAAATAGAGTGCTGACAACAAGCTTTAGCTGTGTCTCTCTCATTATGTATATAATAAAATAGAGTGCTGACAACAAGCTTTAGCTATGTCTCTCTCATTATGTATATAATAAAATAGAGTGCTGACAACAAGCTTTAGCTGTAGTCTCTCTCATTATGTATATAATGAAATAGTACTGACAAGCTTCAGCTGTAGCCTCTCTCATTATGTATATAATAAAATAGAGTGCTGACAACAAGCTTTAGCTGTGTCTCTCTCATTATGCATATAATGAAATAGAGTGCTGACATCACATTTCAACTGTAGTCTTTCTCATTATGTATATAATGAAATAGAGTGCTGACAACAAGCTTCAGCTGTAGACACTCTCATTATGCATATAATGAAATAGAGTGCTGACAACACATTTCAACTGTAGTCTCTCTCATTATGTATATAATGAAATAGAGTGCTGAAAACAAGCTTTAGCCCTGTCTCTCTCATTATGTATGTAATAAAATAGAGTGCTGACAACAAGCTTTAGCTGTGTCTCTCTCATTATGTATATAATGAAATAGAGTGCTGAGAACAAGCTTCAACTTTAGTCTCTCTCATTATTTATATAATGAAATAGTGCTGACAACAACATTCAACTGTAGTCTTTCTAATTATGTATATAATGAAATAGAGTGCTGAGAACAAGCTCCAACTGTAGTCTCTCTCATAATGTATATAATGAAATAGAGTGCTGAGAACAAGCTTCAACTGTAGTCTCTCTAATTATGTATAAAATGAAATAGAGTGCTGAGAACAGCTCCAACTGTAGTCTCTCTCATTATTTATATAATGAAATAGTGCTGACATAAAACTTCAACTGCAGTCTTTCATTATTCATTTATGGATCTGGGCAGCTTTTGTTAATCTATCACACATATAGATTTCAATAAATCTTCAGGGGTCCTCCGGGGTTGAGTGGTGTTAGGTGTCGACTCAAGACCATGTACCTCTCATGGTCATAGGTATAAACCCAGCTTGGTCCAAAAACTTATTAAGAAAGTTTGTCAGTTACTTGCAAAAGGACTGTGATTCCACTTTAAGAATTCAATCACCTTTCACATGTACCTTTAATGTGTTGCTCCAGTTTTCGAAGATTTTTAAGAACTCCGGCTAGTTCCTGATTGGCTGATTTGAATGCGGGTATCTCACTAACAGAGGACTGGCTGTCTAGGTCATCTAGAGGTGAGTCTAAACCATTTTCTATCATTTCAGTGTCCCTGAAAATACAAATGAAGGAGATAAGACATGACGCACATTTTTGTCCATGGTATGTGATTATAACATAAGTACCAGTATATACTGCTACTTACATGTATAAAGATAACATGACTTAGATATGATGAGTTACTGACTACAATGCAAGATCCTTCCGTAGTCGTCTGCTTAGATACAGGGATATTCAAACCTTGAGATTCATTCATACCAATATATTTACATTTCTACAGTAATCGGTTCAAATGAACCATATAGATGAACTGTATTTCATTTCAAAATGAAAAAACATTTGCAGCCAGACAGAGTCAAAAAGGACCAGTTTGCATTTTATTGGTTGCATAATCTTTTCTTTGCCGGTGCGACATCACACTGTCATATGTTTCACATAAAGTTTGCTTAAAATTGCCATATACTTCAAAGTTACATTAGAACAACCAGTAACTAATTGGTTAAACAAACAATCAGAAATTGATAAGTGAGGTCACAATTTTGTGATTCGCTCAAAATAGCCTGTTTCCTGGTTAGAACCAGGACACAGTGTTGTTTTTCAGAACCCATCAGGTCTAACCTTGGATTGAACTCCCAACATCTGGCAAGAAAGGTAAACACTCAACACTTACATCCCTTTTATATAGTTTGACTATGAAATTTTGACAAACAAGCAATCAGGGTCGATGTTATATCCGAAGAGTGTTAGAAATCAATCTCAACTGAATTTCAGTACTTGACTCTCTAACAACTTTTTACATTCAATTGATATATTTCTCTGTGAACCAGACAAATCCATTAATTAATCATATGCTGAAAATTAAAGTGAATTGTTTGAATGTGTTTAATTAAAATTCACACTCTTATAGATTTAGAAAATTCCAATATTTGTATTAAATTCTTCATTTATAGATTCTTAACTAACGTCAGTAGCATACACGCTGCAAACACGGGAATTATATGATGTGACTCAGACGGTGCTGCAGCAACCATAAAAAGGTTTGAATATTTAGTATAATATCATCAACAGCTAAATGATGATCAGTCAACCTAACCACTCATTCCTGCAATCCTAGAAGATTAACCAGTACTCAAGCACACCCCTATCTCTGCCAGTAACTGATAACATTTTACTTGAATCAGCGGTGAGAGACAGATAAGACGCAATGCTATATATCAATCAATACTGAGACTGTGGATTTGCTATTAAAAAAGTTAAAAAGGATCACATTAATATTGCCGTATGATACTCATTATAGCTGACATTCCTAAAAATAGACTACTTCAGTGTGGTTCTGTTTTAATTAAGAGTACATGTATAATCAGGTGATAAAAATTTAAATAACATTTTTCAAAGACCCAATAATTTATAGTATAACAATTATAATTGGCAGAAAACAGATATAATCTATTTTGCCCCAATAAACATTTTCTGTCCTACTTCACAACATGAATTATATACACACCTCTCAGTTACATGTAATGCAAAAAAACATACAAAAAAAAAAAACAATTAATAAAAATATGCAATTACTTTTAATACGAATTCCAAATTCCTGTTATGGGAAGGTATGCTAAATAGTTGTTTTGTAAGCTAAGAAGTATGGGCTCATACAAAATGTTAGAAACAAAATCACGCTAAAGATATGCTATACCAACCATAAATTGTTTCGTAACAATGAGTTGAACAGATAAATTATTGTAGTATTTTAAATAAAATACAGGACTGACTTGTATTATATTTACAATCTAATTAAACCTTACACAAATCATATTCTTTCTATTTTTAAACTCCTTTTAACTGATTTATCTCTACATCTGTTTTAAAATGTGATCACTTTTGCCCATGACAACCAATCTATTTTTTACTGACCCACAGTTAATGAAATGCTGGTTGTCATCGGCGTGTCAATCTTTGGATACAGAGAACCAAAGCGGACACTGCATACATATCTATGGACCCAGCAGATGTGGTTAGACTGACAGTGACAAAGAACACCCATCAGTGTTAAAAAAACAAAATAAAAAATTGACACGTGATATGAAACCCAACGAAGCTGGATTTTTCACGACCCTCAAATTTTGCATTTTTATCACTCTTTAATCAAATGACCCTTAAAATTCCCAATTCTTCCCTATAAAGTCTTAACATATGGTCAACAAATGACCCACTATTACGAAGTATGAGAGGAAAAAACTGAACCCAGCCACATTACACAGACACGAGAGCTGACAAATTCTAGAACCATCCTCTCAAGTCTGACTGTCAAGTAAGGAAACTACATTTATAGTCTTCGCCTATATGAAATATAAAATATTTATGATGATGATGCAAATTGCTCCGGAAGATAAAGGTGATTGATAGAGCGAGACAAAAGCATTATCTGTATAGATGAATGTGGATCGAAGATAATTTATAAATTGATCACGCATGCACTACCATCCATCATCTGCAAATATCATCACTGTTTTGCTGTAAGAATGATAAAACATATATAAGAACAATCAGGTAGTGTCAAACCTCATTTATCATTTATCCATCGCGGACTGGTTTGAATTCTATGGGTTACAATGTTGCTTTACCAAATATCCCTTATCATTTTATTTTTTGTCAAGTGTATATGAATGCAGTAATGCAATCATCTGATTTCATTTGCAGCATTGTGTGTAGGTGCTGGCCTTGTATTAAAAAGTAAGTTTTTCTTTCATGTGTAGCTAGTTGTGCATCATGACATGACAAGAATCTGTCGTACTTTTACCATTCTTTGCATAATATTTCTTCATTTGGTTGCATCCTTTGCATAATGACAATGTATATTTTAAATTTAAAATTATGGATTTGTTTTTTTTTTAGAATGTCCAATACACTATTACAGATAAGATCAATGTGAATATAAAATGTGGGTGCTCACAGTTATGTTCAATGAATTGAAAGTTTTTTTGCCAATACAAAATATAATTCATGGGGGTAGGATCATTTCAATTATTCGGGAGAGTAACCTGAGGAAAGAGATTGTATGAGGATGTATGAGAACGTATATTTGCCCAAGATGAACGGACAGACATTCTAACAAACGGGTATTTCTCTGGCTTCTTTGTGCCCATCTGATTACTTGTGAGCCACATAAAAGCATTTGGTCTAGAAAATGCTACATAATATTTTTTCAACTGTTTATCCAACAATAAAAAAAAAAAAAATGATGCTTAAATATCCATTTATGTGTGCAGACAGACATCACCAAATTTATATCCTACATACACAAAACCACTTTGGTATGCTATTTTACATATGATGGTACACGGTATCAACAACAAAGGATGTTGAGAACAACCAGTACCTGAGTTTATTCATCGTTCTATCTGTTTGGGTCTTCAGTTTCAGAGACAGCTGGTATATGGAGGACACAATAATGGTATCATACGACTGAAATATAAATGACAACACCTTATTACATCACCGACACAAATACTGTTTACACAGTGCTCCTACAATGGCAATGTACAGTACCTATGTATACATCTACAGTATCATATAACTATATAATGACATAGAAAACGTGATAAGAGATTGGCAAACAATGTGATCATGGTTTGTAGAAGAATTCATAAAATGTTTCAGGTACTTTTAAATAAACCTATAAATGTTGGCTAGCATGTAAATAATACACTACATCAAGTTTAAAAATGTAAAAAAAAACCATTGATTTAACTGTTTACTGTAAACAATATATTGAAAAAAAAAAAGAAAAAAAAAAAGAAAAAATGAGAAACTACATTCAAATGTTAATGCTGCTTTACTTTTTGTCATAAATGATATAGCAAAATAATAGCATTTAATTAAGTTTGTCAAAATTCCACTACTGGTGTTATAGAGATTTGCAGAATGTCCACACAATGCATTTAGCAAACAATACAGGATGTGATTATCAAACAACCACTTTATATACAAAACAATGGCAATGGTCGTAGATACACATATCTAAGCAAGTTATCTGAGTATATGCTTGGTAAATGCAAGTAGAAACTAATATATAAAGAGTGAAAAATAGTCAATTCCGGTTATATTGTGTTACAATGGAATATATTAAAAATGTAAATTTTACAACTTGCATTAAAACACATAGCGAATTAATTATTTAACAAATCTCTATTATTGAAAGTATTCAGTCCAGAAAAATTACTTTTGATGCTTCATTTAGTTACTGATTTTCATCTGCTAAGTGAGGGGGAGCGGGGGTTAAAATTGATGACTAAGTAACACCTCAAACATTATTGTAATTTTATCATTTACCGGTACAAAATTTTAAACTTGTGCATTCTAAAATGGTGCAGTAAAAAATTAAGAGATTGTTCAACTCTGTTTAAAACTGTAGTTCATAGTTTAGTTCCTTATTTTATATTGAAATGTGAAACCATAGTAACAGTGTTAATGTGGATACAACAAATATACATGTAGATACACACAATTGCTATATTGTACTTATTAATATGGATACAGATATATATATATATATTTATATACCGTATCCCCCACCCCACTGTCCGTAATACTAAATTTTTATTATTTTTTTAAGTTTTATGAGTAAAAAGAAGCCTAAATATATGTGTATGTGAAACAATTAATAAACACAATAGTGTTTGTAAAACTCTTTGAAAATATACATTTATATAATTTTATTTTTTTGGTACCTTTTGAAAAATGCAACACCCCTTGGACAGTTTATTTGGGGGAATACGGTATATACACAGACACACACGATTACTTTATCACGGGGGAGAACCTACATCATGGGCACCTGCTAAATATGGTGTAGAAACATTGTTTCAAATGTTGGTAAAGTAATTTTCGGTTTTGATTGTGGGTATATGTGCAGATTTTATATTTCCCACCAACTTTCAGGGTATTAGAGGAATCTATTTCACCGATAAATAGATCAGTGTGACCCATAAAATTCCAGATTACCTCAAAACAGTTGAGCTCCTGGCTAAATGTTAACATTACCGCACATGAAGCTCAACTGTTTTGAGGTAATCTGGAATTTTGTAGGTTGCACTGAGCTACATGTCTGTGGAAGAGATTCCACTAATAACCAGAAAGTCGGTGGAAACTATAAATTCTGCACATGTACCCAAAATTGAAAAGAAAAATCACTTAACCAGCTTTTGAAACAACGTTCCAGCATTGTGTATGACGTAAGTTCTCCCCCTTGTATATTATATATAAGTTAATGTGTATACATATAATGTTATATAAATATATAGACATATAATTATAGACACACATGATAACTGTATTGAATATGGTACAGAATTTTCTGTGCAGTCTAAGTGACATTGAAAAAGCATCCATACCAACAATGTATAGGAGAAAAAACCATGTTAGTAGGAAATAATGTGAAACACAATTATTGTAGTTTTCAGATTTTTGCCACATTTACATTATTTTCTGATTATATGATTTTCAAAGATAACCTTTAAAATAAATAATAAATAGGAATGGAAATTAATTATCCCCAGATAGATCGCCCAGAAATAATTTTATTTACCCAAATTTCATTGTGACAATAGAAAATAATATTGATTTCAAAATATCACAATGATCAATGTAGGAAACAGTTTAATATGTAGGTAAAACCTAAATGGTGAATGAATAAGGCATCAAAAGTTATCCTTTTTTCTTCGTCACAATATGATCGTCTTTATGTAAATCTGTACAAAGAGCTAAGATTACTGTGACGTGTCAAATATTTTTTTTTAACAAAAGTTTTTATTGTTCTTATTTATTCAATAATATAATGTACATTTTGTGTACATTTGAAGCAGTGTTTTTGTGTTTTTAAATATATAATATTCAGCAGAGCTTTCAAAATGACTATTCATCATTCAAAATAAAAAAAGAATTTTTATATTTTCTGTAATCAAACTTATCGCAGTCTACATAAATGAGTGTTCCTAACCACACATGAAAGGAGAAGATAAGCGTTTCCAGTTTTTAATGCTTCGAGTATGTTTTTTTTTTTTAACCTTACATGTAATTATAAGAGTTTGCTTACTTGCAAATGCATGGAAAATGTATTTGCTTCATATAATATATCCATTCCATTTATGATTTATTTCAATAGTGCATGTAACTACCCTTGATATATGTTTCTATGTGTTTTAGTGCCTGACTACTTCAGGACATTACAAGTGCTGTCTACGTAGAGACAAACCTCGGGTATTTTTGGACTGATGCTGATATTTGAATCATTCGACTGTCTACGCCCCAATGCACTCTGGTATAGCACAAGACTGTCAACAGAGCGTCTGTTTTGCAACATTGAAACACTTGTTGATGGGGGCGGAGAAGGGGTCTTCAGTGTGATTTTCACTTTCGGTTGCGACAGGCTACGTGAGTGAGCCGTACTGCGAGAATTGACTGTGTTGCGAGAATTAGTCTTGCCACGAGATGGGGTAGGGACAAACACAGAAAGTGGGGCAGGTTTTCGAGGGGGAGGGGTAAAGGCAGACATATGGACATTTGTACGTCCACGATTGGTACGTTCCTACAAACAAGAGAATAGTATATGTGATAAATACATGTATATAGGATCATTTAAACCGAACCTTCCCTGGCTTAATAGAAACTTTGTGAACTATATTCAGCTTCAATTTTCTTATTTGACTGGTAATTAATTAATTCTTCACTAAATGTCAATGAAACCATATGACTTTATAGTTGTGCTCAAGACAGTCTAAAATCATGATCACACAGATGCTTTTTATATAAATTTAAGCATTTACTTGAACATGATTAGTTAAACAGAAACCATTCTTGTCAGTTATAAAGGTCAAAATTATCTAATTGAAATATATTGAAGTGGAGATTCTATTATACCAGAGAAAGCTTGGATTTAAATGTAAATAAAATAAATGAATAAAATGTAATAATGTATAAACTTGTAAAGACTCAGTGACCTGAAACCATGCATAAATCAGGTAACAAAATTAACTAGCTATATATATATATATTAAATGTTCAATAATGAAGCCATGCCATAATGTTTATGATTCATCATGCAAAACAATATCTAAGTTTTTTAGCTTACAAAATCTTTGTACAGTTAAAAGAAAATGATCAGCTTAGAATAAAATACTCCACATAAACCCTTCAAGGTAGTTTAGTTTAAACTTATTTATTTTACTTGGATTGAGGAACAAGTTCTTACAACTTAGGCAAATCACGCTCAAAGTCTTCCTGGTTAGAACTAGTAGTAAACATATATCATGCTCAAGGACACCACACATAGCCATGGGGGAGGATCAAACCCATGACCCTCCGATCATGCGTTCGTTGCTCTACCACTGGACCACACACTCCATCTTCAAGGTAGTGAAGGTACTCATTTTTTTTTATTTGAACAGAGATTAACGCAATTTTCAACATATAACAGGTTATAAGGCATTCAGTTTTATTCTCATTTCTGTGATGAACCACTGTCTTTCCGAAAGAAACTGGCAAGTTTTCTCACACAAAGCATTTGGACTAAGCTGGGCTTGAACCCCCGACCTCAGTAGTGCGAAGTAAGTGACTGTGAGACATCTCCTCAGACCACCTGGCCAGGAAGAAATCTGAGTCTACATACGCAATATAATTATGTTCTCTATAGAAGATAGTTAATAACCCCATAAATTAAAATAGACAGTTTAATAACCATCCCTTATGGAAAGAAACGAAAGAGAAGGAAATGAAAGCACCAGATATTTATGCAAGGAATATGGGAACTACTGTAACAATCTATGAACCAGTCAACTACTTCTACAACCCGGATAACAATTTCAAGTATTATGAAGAGAAAAAAGAATACAAGTGCTATCATAATATTGAGTCAACTTAATATGAATTGGTGAAAAAACACACTCAAACAGATGCTTTCTTAGAATAATTGGTTTATCAACAAACCAGCCATTAATATTAAATGTATAAAAAAATAAAAATCTTTTTTTTTTTGATTAATATATGAAACATTTAGCAAGTCAATATGTAATTAGTGCATATCAAAGCATGTTGTCGAACAATTTGATATTTTTTTAGTTGATCATCCCCTATTACAGCGATTAAATGAGACTTATATATAATAAGTGTTGGATAAAAAATTAATTCCTTAAAATAGAATGAACATTTTTCTTTTCATTCTAACTATTAATTGAGTAAATGATGAGAATTTCCAAAATATTTTGTTTTGAAATAAATGTATATCTAATTGTTTTAAACTTATTTGTTTCACATCAGTTGTGAAGCAAGTTCTTACAACTTAGACAAATCACGCTCGAAGTATTCCTGGTTAGAACCTGTACTAAGCATAATCATGCAGCTAAAGTGTCTTGCTAAAGGACACTACACATGGCCGTGGTGGAGGATTGAACCCATAATCCTTCGATCCTGGGTACGATGCCACTTCCACTGTACCATGCACTTCACAAATTCAACTTGATAACTATTAATATGCAACCTGAATAAAAATAAAGTTCTTCAAATTTAAGTTAATGATTCTTTCATATCAACTGATCCAGTTGAGATTCTTTTCATGACAGATTGACAATACACACCTGTTGTGATTGTGCTGAAGATGACCTGGTGTAACGTTCCGAGAGATCCTCATCATCTGCGCTGCTATTGCTGACTTTACTTGACACGATGGATCTCCCACTGTATGGCACAAATCCCCGCTTGGGGCCTTCGTCAAACACATCACTCGCCTCACTACTCCTCCTACTCAACTCATCTGCACTAGACATTGACTCACATTGGTATGAACTAAGTTTCAAATCCCGCGCATTTGTGAAAGAAGCAGATCTAGTCACACCTCGACTTCTGCTTAAACTACTTGAGTCGCGAGATTTGGGCTTTTGTGTGTCTTTACTTTTTATTTTAGCTTCTGCTACTGCTCTTCTTGGATCATAATCTTTCCTGCGCTTCCAGGCATTTCTTTCTGCAGACTTTGGAGAGTTTGTTCGACTTGTTGCCTTGGAAACTGAACTAGAACGTTCCCTGGCACTAACACCTGTCACACGTAAACTTTTAGAGTGTTGTAAATGTGACGATGTTGGAGTCCCTTCACTTCTCCGTGGCTTAGATCGTTCTGGTGTATTCGGCTGTTGATGCTGAACTGGTATGGACATGGATCGCGTCACACGCAAGCTATGTCTGCCTCCGTCTGCTCTGGCAAAAGACAAATTCTCCCTACTTTTCTGAACAATTTGAGCACCCAGACTAGCCTGACTGCGTGACGAGTCTGGTTGTTGCTGTTGTCTTTCACGTTCTCTGTCACCAAGTTTTCCGGACATTGGTCGTCGAGGTTTTTGAGGAGTGGTGGATATTTTTGCCACATTAGTCATGCTTCCACTTCCGCGAGGGGTTGTAAATCCTGTTGAAGCAATAGAAAGTGTTGATACTGACCTGGCAGAGTCCATGGGTTCATCCCCGTCGGCACGTGCCCTACGGAGAGCAAATGCCCTGTTTGGTCGAGTCATAGACATTGTTCCTTTACCCTTTGAACCCTGTCTGTTAAACTGACTGGCCTCAGAGCTGTCTAAATCTTTAGTCCGTATTGAAGAATCACCATTCACTTCACTATAAACGTCTGAAACAACAGAATTTCTTTCCTCCATGGAATGCTTTCTAACCTTCTCTTTTCCAGAACTTCTTGTCTTAGCACCACTCATATTAACACTTGGTTTTGAAGGTAACGACTCTGCCAACTTCAATTTACCTCTACCTAAAACATCTCGTGGACTCTTAAATGTTGAAGGTTTAACAAAATCTTCATCTCCATTCACTATGCCAACAACACTCGATGTGTCAGATTCACAATCAAGATCATTCAAAATCAAACTATCATCCATGTCAATGCTGTAAGATGACATGTCATAAGAGCTGTCCTGTGAATCAAAACTTTTTTTGGAATGCCCATTCTCTTGTCTTGACACGGGCTCAATCTCTCTTTCTCTACTGTTACTTTTCGACTTTGAGCCAACTCTTTTCTCCATGGCCGCCATGACAGTTTTTGTATCTTTGAGTAAAACTTCAGTGTCCATACTCGCCACACTTCCTCTACTGCTATTTTTATCTCTACTACTCATACTTTCCAACTCGTTATCAAATTTAGTTAATGATATGGACTCGGTGTCCGTATCTTGATAAAGCGCAGACACATGACTAGAAATGTTCACTCCTCGCTGCCGAGTTGCTTGGAGTGTTTGCGCAGTTCCATTGACAATGAGATCATTAGACTTGGGTGTTTTTGGACTCTCTTTGGTGGCACTGTGGTCACTTGAGGCGGGGCTAGTGGCACCAGGTGGAAGTGTGGGTAATCGTCGACCAGTGCCAGGTCGTTTACGACTTAAACCATTAGATGTTCTCGATGATAGTTTTCCTTCCTTTTCTGTAAAGACAAAATATAAAAAAAAATTGATATGGGTTCATCATAATTTTTGTAGTTGTTGTCTTTATAAAAAATTATATTATAATTATGAAAATCAATAAAATTCCATTTGCTTATACCAAAAATATTTCACTTTCTATATTTAGATTACATCGATGTAAACCATTTAATGTATTATAATTAAAAAAAGCCTTGATTAAAAACTAGGCACTCTCCTTCGATCACTAAACATGATGAGTTGGAGTTTGTCTATACAATCAAGAGCAATATAATATCTGCTAATAATAATTACGCAATATATTTCAATTCTTTTATAATGGAAACTTTTAAAAAAAATATGTTTTATATGTTATATAATCTCTCATTCAACTTACCAATATAACTTTAAGTTTAACCTTATAAATAAGTTTTAGTTCAATCACCTACAGATGATATATATCCCAACAGTCTGTATTCATACATTCACATTCGCGATAAAATTCGTAATAAAATACATACAATTTTTTTTTTATTTTATGTCCGTGTAGGCTCTATAACCCATCTAGCTGACATAAGAACTTGCTATTCCACAAACACTGGGTTATAAATAATGTATGTGCTGGTGTCCCTACATTAACTTTACTACAATCAGAATATTTAATATCCCATTTTATATCTTTAGATGAAATCACTTATACACGCCTTACAGCCCTATCTTTACGTTTGCATGTTCTCTCTATACATCTGTATTGAACTAAGGAACATAAACTGGATATGTCCTAAAAACACTTTGTTCAAAATCTTGGCATGACGTCGCTTTGTGTTCTTTTCAGAATTTGCATTTCCATTGTTTTTCCCCTTTGGTGCATATTAAGTTTTCTCTAGTTATATATTAATTGCAAGGTTTCCGATTGCGCACAAATCAAATTTGCCACAAAGATCATTGAGTTGACACAAGTCATTGTATTGATCACTTCTTGATTAGAAATATTTTTTATCAACAAAAGCCCACTAATCAGTACATACTTAAAACAGAACCCTTAACATCTCAATTATTTCATTGCAAAATGATGATTCACTGTTTACAAAGAAAAAATTATACAGTTCAAGCAGCTCGAATTTAAAAGCCCGACATGTTTAAAAAACAATTTTTTTTTAAAAAACTACTGAACTCAGATGGCCCCTATTTGCCTGTCATTAATACAGAATGATAAAGGTTTATTGATTGATTGAATATTTAGCGTCATTTTTATTGCAGGGCTAACAGACAGTCAGTTAGCCTAACCACTGTTTCCTGGGATCCTGTATGTTTAACCAGTACTCGAGCACACCCCATGTCTGCAAGTAACTGATAACTTTCCCACTTGAATCAGCTGTGAGAGAAAAATGATAATGAGACACAATGTTGTATATCAATCATCATGGAGACTGTTGCCGTGCAGGGGCAGATAAAGATAATAAACAATGTAGGTTTCTGAGAGACAGCAGGGTTTGGTTTGTTTTATTTCTTTAATGGTTTTTTACATGGTGCTTAAACACATTTCAGGTTGTGTATAACCACCATGCTTCTACTATCAGCTGGTGAACAGCAAGTATTGGATGGAGCTGGGCTCAAACCCACAACCTCAGCAGTGAGAGGTAACTGATCTTGCGACAACACCCTAGACCACTTGGCCACAGAGACTCTCATTTCTGAAACTAATGGGAGATGAAAGATAGTACTTTTAAGATGAATAATTATTTTTCAACTAACCCTAAGGTCATTATGAATTAATTGATAGAGTATCATTCAAATATTTCATAAAAAGGGGGAAGTGTAGAGGATTTTATTTTTTTTAAATTTTTTTTTATATGAAAATAAAATGGGTCAGCACAGCATGAAAATAAGGCGGCGAGCAGGGATGATAATCTAGCAATGAATTTATTATGGCCTAATCTTTCTCGTTAGATAATACTCATTTATCCCCGTCTTTTAACCCTTTACTTCATATAGACGCCTTTTGACACCTCTAATATAGAAGGCTTTGGACACCTCTAATATAGATGCCTTTTGACACCTCCAATATCGACGCCTTTGGACACCTAATATAGACGCCTTTCAACACCTAATATAGAAGGCTTTTGACACCTCTAATATAAACGCCTTTGGACACCTCTAATATAGACGCCTTTGGACACCTAATATAGAAGGCTTTTAAATTATTTGGTGAATTATGTTTATATTAACTGACAGAGTGGAAAACAGTGCAGGAAGTGTTCAGATTGCTCGCTACCAGCAATCTGAACTCTTCCTGCACTGCTTTCAAAGGCCTTCTGTGATTGGTGCGGGAAAACGGGTATCTATGGAGTAAAAGGTTAAACATTCCATTGTCTATCAGAAGGTATTGTAATAACAATAAGTTGAATGAAAGACGAACATTTCAATATTGTTTAGCTGCGAGTTGACAGTTACATGACAGTTTAAACCTGAGTCTACGTTAGCTGACAAATGATATCATGCAAGACAGCTTTTATTATCTTTTTATTATCATTTTTCTTTTTTCTTATGAGGTGGGGTGGTCACATCTTGCGGTGTTGTTAATAATGACTAATGATGGATGGATAGTCAGTGGTTACTGAAACCACATTGTGCTTTTTTCATACAAAAGAACAACTGACCACACTGTTCAGACAGACCATACCCCTCACCTGTCATATCAGTCGTCAGTATTCTCTCTATATCATGTGCACTGATGACTACAGATTGAGCCTTTCCAGCATCTAGAAGATGGGTTTATGGTCCATTTTATTTCAGTGTTATATATCACAAAACTGTTAATTTAAGACGTCATTTCTCAGTGGTTAGGATTAATATCTAGTGCAGGTAGCCTACTATCAATTTCCAACGTTCTGCGTTAGATTTATATAGATCTAAATAATAACCATGGAGTCGGATTACACAAGGCATCTATGTATACTGGTTTTTATTTAACTTTTATCTTTCGAGTCTATTAAAGATTTTCTGATTGGTTAACTTACCATCGGATATTGAAGAACCTGGACTGGAGAGTTCCATGTCAGATTTGTTCGGGGATTTCTGATTGGTCAATGCTGCCCACTGTGATACCCACTTGGGTGCATCGCTAGGAACGGCTGAGGTTGGATTTTCCTGAATATAGAAAAATACAAGTACATTAATTTTAATGTACAGGTCTCACATTGCATTAATTATATTTTACCTTCAGTTTGTGCAAGTAACATACATTTCACAGTACCAGAGTTTACCTTTGTCTATATTATGAAAGGACAAGTTTTTTTAACAATTGTGTTTTGATAATTTGCAAGATCTCTATCTTGCATTACTTTCATTTATCAATAGACCAGTTGTTTTTAGTTGAATAAAATATCTCTTCTTTTTTGTGTCGTTTCTTCTTGCATTCTATTTTGTGAATTCATGATATAGTTATATTAAGCACAGTTTCCTGCTGATTAGGTTAAACTTTTTTCTCCCATTTTGCTATACATAATAAATTAATAATGTATTCTGTCATTTCATCATCTGAATTTATAAGATAGACATAATATATTATGTATTATGTCCCCTTGTTTAGGTAAATCCGTTCTCAACTATTTCCTCCTATTTTGCTATACACAATAAAGTTATCCATTATTTATACCATAACATTTATGATTTATCTATACAATTTTACCATCCAAACAATACAGAAATAATCTTACTGTTTAGATTTACATTCACATGCAAACAGATCAAAATAACCTGCCTCACCAGGTCTCAGACATTCCTTACAATATCTGACTGACCATCATTACTGTTTTATATAACTTTGACAAGTGGAAACATTTGTTCATGAATATTTATAACTTCTACATTTGTTCATGAATATTTATAACTTCTACTTGAGCATCTTAATTGTTCCAGCAATTGTTTGGTGAGATTCTGCCCTCCAGAAAGCTGAATTCACAATTCTGACAAAACTGCCAATATCCTGTTATGATTTTCACAGTTTGCACAAGTCTCCCAGACACAATTTTACACCTCATGTTTCAGATGTCTATTATAGAAATTATCACAAGCTAATGAAATAAAAGATACCAAGACAAGTTTTTGATCAAATAAATAACCACAATTATCTTCCTTCCCTACGATGGTATGTCAGATTATAAGTATCTTTTATGGGTTTGAAGTGCAGATGGAAAATTTCCGTCCCTTAGGATAACTGTTTTGGCAGTAACAAGGCAGAAAAATATGCGGAAATCCTTGTCCAGTATGCAAGAATGATATCTCCTGTAATAGCATTGTCTGCTACACTTATATTGCGTACGTTTGTGGTTTCTTAATTTGTTATTACTATAATTTCATTTACTATTTTTTCATTTTACTCTTATGGACTGCCAACACCAAATTTCAGTCAGCAATATTTTGAAAAGTGCTGTCTTACCTAAATGCATTCAAAATGTGTTGGGTTTTTTTCTGCAACCCTGTGTTAAGAGCCATGTCTCAATCTCTGTTTAGAAATATTTACAATCTTTCAAACAGAAATGCAGTGTTAATAGTGATGTCCCACCTCAGTGTTTAGTCATAATAATCTTTATGTTAGTGTTCTGTTGTACATGTATACCACCAGTGGTTAACCAACCCAGTCACGACATTCGTGATTTTTTATCTGTAACCTTAAGGCGATATATTCTTTTCTTTAACATTTTAACATAACAAATGGTGGAAACATCATTTAAATTGTAAAACCTACTACAATAACTACATACCAGAGATAGACGTCTCGTATTTCTTTCAAACACAGTTTTAAATTACTTGACCTTTTAACCAATATCAATGACTACTTATATACACAAAATATCATATTTATGTTTTAAATTGCAGCCGACAAGCACTCATTCTACTGAACAGATTCAAATACAGTTATTATCTTGTTTATCCTAATGTCAAATGATGCTTTTTTACAATGTGTCGATATTTATAATCGAAAAATATTTTATTACTTTTTTTATTGCTTTTTATGTCAGCATGTTTTATTTTATATGTGTCACATAAATATGCATTCGGTCTTAAATGTAGCAGTTTAAAGCATAACTGTCGTATCCCATTCTTTAATCAATAAAGAGTAAGCGCATACTGCAACTTTTATTTATTTAACCCTCTTAAAACCTATATACATGAGTATATGCAAATATTTAATCTCGAGATTAGTTTAATCTTCTTGAAAAAACAAACATTGGATAACACAAGGATTTATTTAGTACATTTGAAAGAAGAGATAATACAATAAATAGCCCCCTAATGTATTTTCTTTGAAACTTATTTCGTATCTGTTATGATACACATATACCACAAAATGTACGGTAAATTAAACAATTGTGCAATTATTATACTATATGAGTTTACGAGCATGTGTGTATTTATAGAAACTTAATGAGCTTCAAAACAAAATGGTTATGACTGAAATCAAATTTCAGCTCATACATTGATATAGATTTACCTAGAATATTCATACCAGCAAAAATTAAAGTCAAGTCTATTGTTGATACTCTAGCTAGTACTACAAAAGCTTCTTCTTTTTTTTTCTTTTTTTTTTTTTGCTGCTACTGATTTTCCACAACTGTGATGAAATTAGTGGTAATGATGGAAATGATGATGATATTTTTCTATTATATATATATGGCAATGAAGATAATGATGATAATGATGGGAGAATACTTTTGATGATGATACTGTTTATCCTTATAATGGTGATGGAGATAATAATGATGTAGATGATACTGAAATGGAGATTAAACTAGTGAAGATGGTGGTGGTGATGATGATTATGATGATATTGATGGTTATACTGAGGATATTCATATAACTTAAGGTACAGATGATGAGAAAGAGGAAAATGACGCCTGAATAATTTCAATCACCAACAAGGTGAAACATAAAATGCTAATGTGCTAAAAAAGTTAAATCAAATTTTTAAGATTAACCTGATTTAAAACGTCACGTATCAGAACACCCATTTTGCAAACATCCTATAAAAATGCACGAGTAACCACCACACAGTCATAATATCCATTACACTATCTTACATCACCTGAAGCTATTTCAAATTAGTTTTGATCTCCCCTCCCAAAAACATGGTGGGAAATACACAGGCTATCAACTGAAACATAACATCATGTAGTAAGTGATGAGAAAAACGCAGTACTTAGTCTCCTCTATTACTACAAATATACAGCATCCAGTTATATGGTAGAGGAAGACCTCAGTAAAACTCCAAGAAGTGCCCATTCTTCCGCTAGTAACTTGTTCACATTTTGGACCAAGTTTGGTTCAAACCCACAACCTAAATTAGCAGAATAAAAAGAACACATCAGCCATACAGATCGTTAGTTTGACATTTTAGACCATTAATTTGTAGACATTCGACCTATCACAGACAAAATGTAGTTCAGAGCCTGTGTTGGCTCTTAGTCGCTGCTATAAAGAAGCCACCTGTAATACTCTAGGCAAAGTACCACCATTGGAAAAAAGAAGGTGCTTCCGTGGGGTAGTCGCATGGCGGTTATAAATAATCCTCATTTCTTCTTCATTAAAAATGCATATTTTAATGCTCATTTTTTTAATTGAATGGCATTATTGATGTATTTTGAACATTTTGATAGCATTGTCATGTTTGAATTGTAAATTTAGAAAAAAAAATTGATGCTTGGAAATTGGGGTATGAATACATGATTTAGGAAGTCTACTTTCACTTTGTCACCAGTGTACACACTTAGCAGAAAAAAAAATTCTTATATGACACATGACCCCTACTTTTCTCATCATATTTTGATAGTGCAGAGGTTGACAAACAGTAAAATGTAGGTTTCACTTCTTTCATTTGGGATTCTCTATGAATGACAAGCCTTCAAACTTTTATTATTTACTATAGAATAAAGAACAAAAATCAATGGTGGAGTTACACCTCTATATTCATTTGTGTAGGAGATTTGTGTTTATAAAAAAAAACATTTATGAACCCACTGTCAGTTTTTGCTTGGCTGGTTGCTTAAGAAAGGTTTGCTTTTTATGAATACATCCTTTCTAATACTTGGGATTTACAAACTTGCAACACAAAATGGCTCCAGTAATTTCGCTCTGACATGAACTACTTTCAGTCCATAAACAAAGGGTGAAGAGGCAAACATTATGGAGCACATGGTCCAGTGGCAGAGCATCGAACCCTGGGGATCGGAGGGTCACAGGTTTGATCCTCCCCCACAGCTATGTGCGTCTGTCCATGAGCAAGACACTTTTTCCTCATGTGACTAATTTCTAGTTCTACCCCGGAAGACTTTCAGCGTGATTTGTAAAAGTCTCAATAACTTATTTCACAATCAAAGTAAAATAACTAAACATTCTTTTTCTAGCCAATTGATTACTATAATCCTCAGTCCTTTTACTTGGTAATTAAGGCAGCCTTCTACATGATTGTATCCAATTTCAATTACGTTTAATATACCGTACTCCTGTTATATATATATATCAAAAGTTACTTAATAGTTTCTATACTATACTATGGTCATGTTATAATCCTATAAAGTCAATTTTTATAAAGACTTAGTACATACAATATTGCAGGTTGCAACAAGAACTTCAGTCCATTCTGTTCTAATGTTTAATCCCCTCTCTTCAGCTATTTAATCTAAATCCCTGCTTGCTGATCAAGATGTTCTCACAAACCACTATAGTATTGTTTCATTTATACAACTGCTTAAGTTTTTCTCATTTCACTTCTGGCCATATTTTATGTCATACATATACATATATACATACATACATTGATGTAGTATCTCTCTGACATACTCTAATTACATGTTTGTTTTAATATTTAACGTCATTTTTATGTGACTGCGGGCAAACAGACAATCAGTTAACCCAACTACTATTTCCTGGTTACCAGTACTCGGCAACATTGGGTATCCAGTACTGGACAACATCATGTAACCAGTACTGGACAACATCACAAGTTTCAACAGATAACTTTCCCACATCAGCGGTGAGAGACAAAAGTATCAAGCTGTATCAAACATCATGGAGACTGTGGCCAGGCAGGGATTTCAACTCGCAACCCCTAGTTTGATAGTCTGACGTACTACTGACTGAACTAACCGGCCCCAGCTCACATTACCGGTACAGCATTATGCTTATCACTGGTAACTAAAACATTATATCATGCAAATATACTTCATAAAAATATAACATTAGTTCCGGTTTGTTTTTTCACTCTTTGTGGACAGTTGCCCTGATATTATCTAATAAATTAGTATATCTAACTAACATTATGTAGACTCACAATCTGCTCCACAGGACCAGGGTCTTCATTGTATAGTCTGTATCAGTAAATTGCTACAACAACCCCTTTTAAATAATAATGGAACTGTCCAAAAACTACAACATAAGTTTTTTTAATTTAAAACTCTAAAACTACTCTAATACCGGTACATTCTCATAAAAAAAGTGCAAATTTTTGGGGTGCTATAAAAAATTGATTGTGGTGTCACATAACAGTTAATGATATTTGTATTGATATTCTGAAAAACCCAAGTCATACATTCATTTCTTCTCTCTTTCTCTCTTTAATACTGTTTATCCCTAACATGCAGGAAATGCTCAAACATGCGAGAACATCGGTTTAAATATAAATGTTTTCATTACAAAACAATTACTTAAATAAAGCTGAGCATCAATGCTTTACCTTCTTTTTTAAATATATAAATAAAATGATCTTATATTCAAATGATCTTTTATATGTATGTGTTAAATGCCGTACAAAAATAGCCGAAACTCACCAAATAACTATGGACCTGCATCGCAACCTCAACATCCGTATTCCGGCTATCGAGCACGGATATATTTTTGAAGTCACAACTTCTGCTAAATATGTTTATATGCCACAACACTCCAATTTGTTTAATATTCTGAAAACTCCTATATCATAGCGGTGATTACTATCAAATCCACAATACCCTATTCAAGCGAGGCCAGTGATTTTACCACGGCAGTACTATTACATTCCTCGATATGTATTCTTCACACTGTCCTCGTATTCCGATGGTATTTCTATAATCATCGCCGTGTTATGCCAACTGTCACTAGTCACGTTAAAACCCCAGTCAACATCGTGTATAAATATAAATACTTGTGTACACAAAAAAGGCCCTGCTGAATATGGTTTCTCTATAGCTGTATCATACACCACAGAATAAGCACTCCAAATTCAAAACTTAAAATAAATACAAACTCATGTGTGTCCATGCAGTACAGTTGTATTTTAATCATACTAAAAACAGCTGTAAGTCAGATAAGACTCTATATTTATCGGTGAATAGCTTAAGGTAATGTGTTCACAGATGTAGCCCGAACAAGTTTGCTCGCGACAAACAAGAGTGAATTGGCTTATAACAAAAGACTTATAGAAATTGGGTACATTGCTAATATGTATTTAATAAAGAAACTGATGACAGGTAGATTTTAAAACTTTTGTAGGCGTTGAATACAAAATTGTTCTACCATAATTGTGACAATTTCTTTTTGAAATTGCTTCAATGGATTTTAAAAATCAAACTATGAGAAGGATTTCTCCAAACTCTTTATGACTGATTGTTTATTTAAGAAGATTTCAATTCTTAAAAATTTGAAAAAGTTTTAAATTATTCCGAAGTCTGCCTGAAAACAATGAATTCATTATTATGGTTTGTTATGACTTTGCAACGAGTGACCTTTCAACTTTACAACAAGTGGTTATTCACGAGATGGTTAAGAGATGTCCACCAGCTGGGCCCTGCTAGCTCATTCGTTAATGCATCTGACTGTTACTCTAGTGGTCAGGAGTTTGAATTCATGCCAGACCACAGTCTCTGCGATGATTGGCAATAAACTCTGTTCTACAGCCATGAGTCTCTCAAATCTGAATATGTGGGGAAGTAGTCAATGACTTGCAGAGATAAGGGATGAGATATAGTACTGGTAAACTGCCTATTAGATCCCAGAAACAATGACTAGGTATGCTGTTAATAACTGAAATGATGTTATAAAGGGGGGAAAAACATACAGGGTTGTCCATCAGTTATTAGGAGTGCGATTTCACTTTGCAGCAAAAATTATTTCTCTACAAGAGAATCAAATGAATAGAGCTCTTTAACATATAGGACTTCTTGCACAATTGTTATATAATTTTGTATATACATGTAACTATAACGTCCCAAACGACAGCACGTATACACCAGCTAAACGAGGTCATCCTAAATCAGGACAATGATGACCCTATATAAAGACTAACATGCTGCATGACAGGATAACTGACACGTCAACTATGGCCTTCAACTGACACTCGCGTTTTATCTCATAATTATACATGCATGATATATCAAGTGAAAAGGTCACATCTCGTATCTTTGTCCATCTCTCACTTTTTATTTTTTTTATTAATAAAAAAAAAATGTTTTATGATGCTTTGATGTATATACCCATTTAGCACAATGGTCATATATCAAAAATATTTTTTATTACCTTGAGTGTAAACTGAGGGTGCAGATAAAGTATATTGTAAATAAACATAACATACATGTATGTATTAAAAAGCAAAATGTTGGAAATAAAAATTCAAATAAAGATTCAACGGGGCTGCATTTATTATTGTTTTATATTGCCTGGTTCCCTGTATTTAATGTGTAATGCATGGTAATTTGAGGATGAACTAGTGTCAAGCAAAATAAATTTGATAATGTAAGCAAATATTTAACCAAACTAAATGCAGACCAGGAAAATTCAGAGATGACAATCCTTGTTAAAACGATCAAAAATTAGAAGTGAAAAAAAATCAGGCACATGGATGAATATTTGTGGGATAAAGCAAGTTTCATTTAAATAAGGTTAAAATTGAAGAGTTATTGTTAATGTGACAGACTGTATGACAGACAATGACAGATGGACATCATGACAGCTAGACCGTATTCCATTGACAAATGGACATCATGACATCCAAACTGTATGACTGACAATTTGAGTGAATAAACAGGAACATTAGGAATGCGAATTTCTAAACAACTCATTGTCCGACAGTTATTGAGAAAATATACCAGTAACAGCTAACACCATCAATTTTGGACTAAAATATTAATTTTTCTTCCTTCTCAGATAAAAAAAAATCTTGTACAGTTTGAACAATCTTTTGAAGAATTTCTGATAGTTTCAGAGAAAATGGCTAATATAAAATGTTTTAAAAACGATTGCTAAAACATCCAAGAACATTGGAGAAGTAACATGAAACCATATTATCTTCAAAATGCCACTGATCATTAGGTTACAGTAAATCTTGCCCAACTTACCTTCAGAAATATATTAGCTTTGATATTATTGTTATTCTCTTCAGTGATGGTATCCATGACTCTGACGGTCATTATTCAAAACTGGAACACACATACTAACATAACTAAAGTATAGCATACACAATTCCCCGTCCAGACGTCTGTTTAATCCTCAGTCTTGAAGACCTGCCTCCAACATCATCGTAGTCATGGAGAACTGAGAGTAATTGTTGAATAATTACTTGGTTAAGCTTTCCAGGATTGTTTGTTAAAATTTCACAGCTATTCCTCGCCGTTATATATATTTTGTCCAATCTGCTAATTGTCTTTCGATTTTCAAAATCACACTTCCTGTTTATGCATTGTAACTGACATTGGCAGTTCTATTGTCTAGTTTATTCCAGAGTGTTTCAGTTTGTCTATCATTTATTTGAATCTACTTATCAGTAACTGTTTTTTAACGTTAATTTTGTCTTTTTTTTTTCTCACAAATTTGAACCTAAGGTACTACGGGTATATATAACAAATAGCTAATGTTTTTTCAAATGTCCATACCAGATAATTCCCTGTAAAGAACAAACTTTCCATTTATAAACTGTACAACAATGAAACTAACATACACAGCCGTTCATCCCAACCTAATCACCAGAGATTTCACAAAAGATTATCTTTACGTTTTCCATTATGTCCTTTTCATTATAATGAGCATAGTTTGTTTACATGGAGATCAGCTCCACAGTCAAACTTTAAACCCAAACAAATGTACAATTAGTTGGAAAGTTTTCCCATTATCTTAATGACCTATAGCACAAGCAAGATAATCCACTGATATGAAAACAATGCACCATAATGATAAATATAACATTTTGAACTTTTAAAGGGAGGTAACTGACTACAACATTTTTAAGGAGATGAATGTAAAACTACTGTAGCAACTTCTCTATCTTTACATAACTTAAAAGGGAGATAACACTGAAATCTTTGCTGATAATGGGAGGTAAGCAGGCCATTATATTAATTGACTCTAAACAAAAACAGACTATACATGTAGCTTTAATAAAATGATTTGTGTGAGTCAATGGACCAAAGTTGTTAGTGCTGCTTCTGCTGCTGTTATTAATGATGTTGTTGCTATTGTTGTTGCTACTACTGTTGTTATTGCTGCTGTTGATGTTGTTGCTGTTGTTGTTGCTATTGTTGTTGTTACTACTGTTGTTACTGCTGCTGTTAATCAGTTGTTGCTATTGTTGTTGATACTACTGTTGTTATGACCGCTGTTGATGTTGTTGCTGTTGTTGTTGATACTGCTGTTGATTTTGGAAAGGAGTTGTTTATTGCATGTGATTACTGTGTGTGTTACTAAGGGAAGAAAATACTAATTCTGAAGTTCCTAAGAAAGACAAACTTAGTTTGTCAACCATATCTTGTTACAGTTTTTGTTGAATAATTATACAAGCTGCAGCCTCAAGGTAACTAAACATGTCTTGACATTTTCTAATAAGTTTTGCCCGAGGAAAATTATTCAATGGTATGAAGAAGATTGAATTTCACTATGTTTACATGAGACTACATCACCACCATGTAAACATACCTTTCATGCATCTATCATGCGTTTATCATGCATCTATCAGTTTTTTAATAAAATTATTCTAAAACTCACACCACAACTTGAAATTTGATTACTATAAAAACGTTTTCAATCATAACTACAGTATTTGAACAATATCCCAGATTTTCTGTCATCCCGGGATATGGGTCCACCAACTCCAT
Source organism: Panopea generosa (assembly GCA_029582155.1). Lineage (NCBI taxonomy): Eukaryota > Metazoa > Mollusca > Bivalvia > Adapedonta > Hiatellidae > Panopea > Panopea generosa. The sequence continues at coordinate 37,824,081 of CM055897.1, read as the reverse complement.
GTTTCTTTTTAAACCATTGTCATTTAGCAATATTTTGAAAATACTTGGAGAGGTTGGACCAGTGCAACATATTGCATGTCTCTTGTGTATTTTGTATCTCCAGAGACAATGGGCAGCACATTGAATATCCAAATAATGAAAAAGATGTTCATTCACACCTTATTTAATCAGACTAGAGGGTCTTCACCCCACTGTCCCCCACCTTGGATCTGCAAGTAAACAGCCAATCTCTGCAAATTGCAACTGCATTCAAGCTCAAAACTTGACAGAATCCATTTTAGAAGACAAATTTAAAGAGTTGACAAGGTCAGATACCTTGAAGAGTATTATTGATCACAATCTCCTTCATAATGCAACAAAAATAAGAGTTCTTATTCAATAATGCTTCTGTGAGATTGAAATTACAGAATATTTTCATTTGGTATTTGGAATTGATGAGCAATTTCCCTGAAGAAGCAGTTAATAATTATAACTTCGATCTTCTTAAAATTGTCTTTAAACTTGATATATCGGAAATGTTGTGATTTAATTTCTAGATTAAATTGACAATCATTTCTTTGAGAAATAACATACTTTTTGTAATTAATACCTTCTCTTTTTACATTGAAGTTAATTGAACTATAAATCTGTTTGTCTGAGTATATGAATGTGTGTATGTGTATGAATTTTTATATATATACATAAATTTTTGTGTATGCTAATGCATGCATGCCAGTGAACATGTCCCAGTCTGTCTCATTTATTCTTTAACACAAACAGCAGATATGAAACTAACCAACTGGCTTTAGCTAACTAACCAATAAACTCACCTACCAACTTCACTCACCTAACCATCTAACTAACTCACCTACCAAGTTCACATAACCAACCAATTAACTAACCTACAAACTTCATCTAACTATCCAACTAACCAACTTCATCTAACCATCCAACTAACTAACCTACCAACCTCACCTAACCATCTAACTAATCCACATACCATCTTCACCAAACCATCCAACTAACCAACCTACCAACTTCATCTAACCATCAAACTAACCAACCTACCAACTTCACCTAACCATTCAACTTACTCACCTACCAACTTCATCTAACCATCCAACTAGCTTACTTACCAACTTCACCTAACCATTCAACTAACTTACCTACCAACCTCACCTAACCATCAAACTAACCCACATACCATCTTCACCTTACCATCCAACTTACCAACTTCATCTAATCATCCAACTAACTTACCTTCCAACCTCACCTAACCATCCAACTAACCCACATACCATCTTCACCTAACCATCCAACTTACCAACTTCATCTAATCATCCAACTAACCAACCTACCCACTTCACCTAACCATTTAACTAACTCACCTACCGACTTCATCTAACCATCCAACTAACTTACCTACCAACCTCACCTAACCATCCAACCAACTCACCTACCATCTTCACCTAACCATCCAAGTAACCAACTTACCAACTTCATCTAACCATCCAACTAACCAACCTACCAACTTCATCTAACCATTCAACAAACTCACCTACAAACTTCACCTAACCATCCAACTAACCAACCTACCAACTTCATCTAACCATCCAACTAACTTACCTACCAACCTCACCTTACCATCCAACTTACCCACATACCATCTTCACCTAACCATCCAACTAACCAACTTACCAACTTCATCTAACCATCCAACTAACCAACCTACCAACTTCACCTAACCATTCAACTAACTCACCTGCCAACTTCACCTAACCATCCAATTAGCTTACCTACCAACTTCACCTAACCATCCAACTAACTTAAATACAAACTTCACCTTACCATCCAACTAACTCACCTACAAATTTCACTTAACCATCAAACTAACCAACCTACCAACTTCACCTAACCATCCAACTAACTTACCATCCAACTACCAACTTTACCTTACCATCCTACTTACTCACCTACAAATTTCACCTAACCATCCAACTTACCAACCTACCAACTTCACTTTACCATCCAACTTACTTATCAACCAACTTCACCTTATCATCCTACTAATTCACCTAACCATCCAACTAACCAACCAACTTCATCTTACCATCCAACTACCAACTTCACCTTATCATCCTACTAATTCACCTACAAAGTTCACCAAACCATCCAACTAACTTATCTACCAACTTCAACTAAACATCCAACAAACTTACCTACCAACTTCACCTTACCATCCCATTACCAACTTCACCTTACCATCCCATTACCAACTTCACCTTACCATCCAACTACCAACTTCACCTTACCATCCAACTAACTTACCTACAAACTTTACCTAACCATCCAACTTCACCAAACCATCCAACTAACTCACTTATCAACTTCACCTTACCAACCAACTAACTTACCTACTAACCAACTTCACTGTACCATCCAACTAACCAATTATCTGTTTAATTCCTGCAAAACCAACTATAGCACAAACATTACCATTTCTAAACTGGGACAGCTCATTAAGTATGTAAATCAATAGTTTAGTAATTTGAACCTTTTTATGGTGGCCATGGCACTTACAACCACCTACGTTTATCTTGTTATGGTAATAAACTAATAATAATAGCAATAATATATATAACTACTTCATCTAATCATCCAACTAACCAACCTACCCACTTCACCTAACCATTTAACTAACTCACCTACCGACTTCATCTAACCATCCAACTAACTTACCTACCAACCTCACCTAACCATCCAACCAACTCACCTACCATCTTCACCTAACCATCCAAGTAACCAACTTACCAACTTCATCTAACCATCCAACTAACCAACCTACCAACTTCATCTAACCATTCAACAAACTCACCTACAAACTTCACCTAACCATCCAACTAGCCAACCTACCAACTTCATCTAACCATCCAACTAACTTACCTACCAACCTCACCTTACCATCCAACTTACCCACATACCATCTTCACCTAACCATCCAACTAACCAACTTACCAACTTCATCTAACCATCCAACTAACCAACCTACCAACTTCACCTAACCATTCAACTAACTCACCTGCCAACTTCACCTAACCATCCAATTAGCTTACCTACCAACTTCACCTAACCATCCAACTAACTTAAATACAAACTTCACCTAACCATCCAACTAACCAACCTACCAACTTCACCTTACCATCCAACTAACTCACCTACAAATTTCCCATAACCATCAAACTAACCAACCTACCAACTTCACCTAACCATCCAACTAACTTACCTACCAACTTCACCTTACCATCCAACTACCAACTTTACCTTACCATCCTACTTACTCACCTACAAATTTCACCTAACCATCCAACTTACCAACCTACCAACTTCACTTTACCATCCAACTTACTTATCAACCAACTTCACCTTATCATCCTACTAATTCACCTAACCATCCAACTAACCAACCAACTTCATCTTACCATCCAACTACCAACTTCACCTTATCATCCTACTAATTCACCTACAAAGTTCACCAAACCATCCAACTAACTTATCTACCAACTTCAACTAAACATCCAACAAACTTACCTACCAACTTCACCTTACCATCCCATTACCAACTTCACCTTACCATCCCATTACCAACTTCACCTTACCATCCAACTAACTTATATACCAACTTCACATTACCATCCAACTAACTCACCTACAAACTTCACCTAACCATCCAACTAATCAATCTACCAACTTCACCTAACCATCCAACTAACTTACCTACCAACTTCACCTTACCATCCAACTACCAACTTCACCTTACCATCCAACTAACTTACCTACAAACTTTACCTAACCATCCAACTTCACCAAACCATCCAACTAACTCACTTATCAACTTCACCTTACCAACCAACTAACTTACCTACTAACCAACTTCACTGTACCATCCAACTAACCAATTATCTGTTTAATTCCTGCAAAACCAACTATAGCACAAACATTACCATTTCTAAACTGGGACAGCTCATTAAGTATGTAAATCAATAATTTAGTAATTTGAACCTTTTTATGGTGGCCATGGCACTTACAACCACCTACGTTTATCTTGTTATGGTAATAAACTAATAATAATAGCAATAATATATATAACTATTTCTACAATCAAGCAATCTAAATTATCACTTCCAATATCTTAATGGTCAATAACTTATTTTGAAAGACACATAAAAGGGAGAATGACAGACTATTAATTTATCATATACCATCAAAATAAATGCGCCTGGCCCCTACAAAATTTTACACTCACAGTCACACCGTATTTTTATGGAATATAAAATAACTTACGATACCACTTTGAAATCATTCTTTAATCCGAGTGAGGTTAATATACATTTTAAATTTGAATAAATCCCTCAATATGGCTTTTTACATACACTTCATAACGAATTTAAATTTCTCTGACACAAATAAACCCCATTTTTTTTGCAAAAAGAATCGCCCCTGTGGGTGTTTCTTCAGGGATATACGGTATATTATAAGCCTAAATTATTACATTCCCAAAGATTCCTTATCAAGTAATTATAACATGAGAGACAGAGCCATAAATGTAATTATATATTTATGAGATTTCCGTGTAATGCTTCATAAATTCTGCATGCAATATTTACCACAGCTCTTATGTTCTATCCTCATACACTGTTTATATTTCTATACACAAAAACACGAACATCAAAACAAAAAGAAGAAAGAAATTTAGATAAAACTTTGCTTTTTTTACTGTGAGAAAATAATTTTCCTGAGGTGAAATTAAGGCAAGATCTGTCATCTGTGTAACTTCTTGATCATCTTTCATAAGCAAAAAGAAAGAAAGATAAAGATAAATTGATAAAAGCTGTGCATCAATGCAGCTTATTTTTATGTCTCTTCTGCTTTAACATAATCCATCAACGTAATTAAACCATTCATTGATCAGATTTAGATCGTTAATTACACCAAAGTAGACTAATTGAAAACATCTCAACTATAGAGGTGAAAAAAATACGCTTCCTATTTATCAATGCAGCCAACCAAACGCAGTAACTAACCAGTTCTGTTCGATTAACAAACAGACTATAAATACCAAATGTAACACAAACCTTCATTATAAAATTACAACACTGTTGAATAATATTGCAAATTCCAACCACACTGCTGGGCGCTATTTTACAATAATACACAGATCACCTGCAATATAACTCTGTTAGCAAACTGCAAATAACAAATAGCTGTAAACCTTTTATATTTGAAACGGAAATAACTCGACAGATCAAGCTTACATCATAGAGCAAATATTGAAAATACTAAAAGCTACATTCAAAATTGGAGTAAAAGAGCTTCATTTAGGTGTAAAAATTGACACAAGATTATTTGTTCGATAAAGTAAACTGTTATTTGAATTAAACCGCAGCGACAGTTTTAAACCTTAAGGCAAACTAAAGGCTGAATATTGAAAAGTCACTCATCTTGATAATGTTGAAAAGCTAATTTGAAGATTGAATAATATTGCTAGTAAAACCACAGATATAATACTGTAATGGCGTTATTAATGCAAATATTTCATTTTATATTTCAAGGCTGGGAGGTTTCGTGATATCATTTGAGAGCATTTAGTATGTACAATCTGATACTAAAACACAGACAATAAGACCCTGTGCATGAAAAAAGATCTAACTAAAAGATTACAACAGCACCGTGCATGTAAATCTGTGCATGGAAAAGTTATGGTTTTATATAATTATGAAGGTTTTCTAAATGGCTGATAACAATGATGCTACCAATGTTTTCAGCAGGTGTGGAGGATAGAAGGTATGGTAGAAAAACAAGAGAACAAATGGACAACATAAAGGGCTAGGCATCTTGAAGACATACAATTAACAGACAAATATATGAGACCACCCATGCATTAATTTTGCACATACCAGTCTTATGATAATATCAAATATATGACAGATCTAGATATCCTTACATAATAACCAGTAACAACCCTTGCCAATCAGGATTGTACCTCCCACTGATCTACCACCTGAAGTGACAGATCTTTGTACACATTTCTACATGTCACCTAAAGTGATATATCTTTGTACGCATTTCTACATGTCACCTGAAGTGATAGATTTTTGTACACATTTCTACATGTCACCTGAAGTGATAGATCTTTGTACACATTTCTACATGTCACCTGAAGTATCCTTCACAACATAATATATCCCTCAACTACAACTTCACTGCCACAACTGTATTTTCATTAACTGCATTTCATATAATTACAACTTCACTCACTACATTGTTAATTACAACTTCACTATCTACACTGCCCACAATAACTATACAACCCACAATTTTATCTTTGCTAACAGCACTGCCCACAATTACATCTTTACTAACAGCATTGCCCACAATTACATCTTCACTAACAGCATTGCCCACAATTACATCTTTACTAACAGCACTGCCCACAATTACATATTCACTAACAGCACTGCCCACAATAACTTTACTACCCACAATTACATCTTCACTAACTGCATTGTTCACAATTACTGCACTGCCCACAATTAAATCTTCACTAACTGTACTGCCCACAATTACTGTACTGCCCCCAATTACATCTTCACTAGCAGCATTGCACACAATTACTGTACTGCCCACAATTACATCTTCACTAACTGTACTGCCCACAATTACTGTACTGCCCACAATTACAACTTCACAAACTGCACTGCCCACAATTACATCTTCACTAACTACAATGCCCACAATTACATTTTCACTAACTGCACTGCCCACAATTACATCTTCACTAACTGCACTGCCAACAATTACATCTTCGTTAACTGCACTGCCAACAATTACATCTTCGTTTACTGCATTTCCCACAACAGCAACTTCATTAACTGCATTTCCCACAATTACAACAGTTACTTCACTAATTACATTTCCCACAATTACAACTTCACTAACTGCATAGCATCCTCACTAACTGCACTGCCAACAATTACATTTTCACTAACTGCACTGCCAACAATTACATCTTCACTAACTGCACTGCCCACAATTACATCTTCACTAACTGCACTGCCCACAATAACATCTTCACTAACTGCACTGCCAACAATGACATCTTCACTAACTGCACTGCCCACAATAACATCTTCACTAACTGCACTGCCAACAATTACATCTTCACTAACTGCACTGCCAACAATTACATCTTCACTAACTGCACTGCCAACAACTACATCTTCACTAACTGCACTGCCAACAATTACATCTTCACTAACTGCACTGCCAACAATAACATCTTCACTAACTGCACTGCCAACAATGACATCTTCACTAACTGCACTGCCCACAATAACATCTTCACTAACTGCACTGCCAACAATTACATCTTCACTAACTGCACTGCCAACAATTACATCTTCACTAATTACATTTCCCACAATTACAACTTCACTAGCTGCACTGCCAACAACTACATCTTCAGTAACTGCACTGCCAACAATTACATCTTCGTTAACTGCATTTCCCACAACAGTAACTTCATTAACTGCATTTCCCACAATTACAACAGTTACTTCACTAATTACATTTCCCACAATTACAACTTCACTAACTGCATAGCATCCTCACTAACTGCACTGCCAACAATTACATCTTCACTAACTGCACTGCCCACAATTACATCTTCACTAACTGCACTGCCAACAATTACATCTTCACTAACTGCACTGCCAACAATTACATCTTCACTAACTGCACTGCCCACAATTACATCTTCACTAACTGCACTGCCCACAATAACATCTTCACTAACTGCACTGCCAACAATGACATCTTCACTAACTGCACTGCCCACAATAACATCTTCACTAACTGCACTGCCAACAATTACATCTTCACTAACTGCACTGCCAACAATTACATCTTCACTAACTGCACTGCCAACAACTACATCTTCACTAACTGCACTGCCAACAATTACATCTTCACTAACTGCACTGCCAACAATAACATCTTCACTAACTGCACTGCCAACAATGACATCTTCACTAACTGCACTGCCAACAATTACATCTTCACTTACTGCACTGCCAACAATTTCATCTTCACTAACTGCACTGCCAACAATTTCATCTTCACTAACTGCACTGCCAACAATTACATCTTCACTAACTGCACTGCCAACAATTACATCTTCACTAACTGCACTGCCAACAATTACATCTTCACTAACTGCACTGCCAACAATTACATCTTCGTTAACTGCATTTCCCACAATTACAACAGTTACTTCACTAATTACATTTCCCACAATTACAACTTCACTAACTGCATAGCATCCTCACTAACTGCACTGCCAACAATTACAACTTCATTAATTGCATTTCCCACAATTACAACTTCATTAATTCAACTCTCCAATTTCCTCTCTTATAACATGGACTCAACTCATACATCATTAAACTATGTGTGTATCACTAACATTTATCAGCTATATAATTGATACAATAAAAACAAATTGCACATTACATGTATTTAAGTATAGTTCACATACTTGCGCCATTAATCCCTGTACATTTCAAAACAAACAAACAGTGTCACAGTTAAATACACACAACTTTCACAAAAAGCAAAACATAGTCCACCAAACTTTAAATAAGCTTGTTACAGCAAACATACGACTTGTAACATCCATATACACACACACATACATGAATAATCCTTCCAAAATGGTGATATATGCTGATACACACATATTCGCCAAGACAGCCTCCAGGTATAATGAGAAATATTTAACACACGATTACTGATGGATGCACTTCGATGATCATTTGGCGGGTCGATTAATAACCCGACAGGTAATGTGCTACTGTTATGACCATAGCACAGATTGTACATATCAGTACTGCTGCTCCGCTCAGGTGTCAAGGGTTAAATGCCATAGCTACAATCAAACCAACCATTATTTACTGTATGTGGGACAACCTTGGACATGTAATTGTGCACTAGATATAAAAGTCACACAGGCAATTATCGTCTTAATTACCATAGCTGTTATTAGGCTATCAAGTTTCGATCAAGTCATCCGTAATGTTTATTTACTTAAATGTGGCAATAATTAAATAATTCTAGTAAATTATCTGTCTGAATAAAAAGAAATAGAGGAAAACTATTTATTTTATTTTGTGTATCTATCTAGAAATTTTCTGATTATTCATTTGACCAGTTTTATAATGTATAAAATGAAGTATAATACCCAACCACTATAGATTGACAATTTCTGATTGGGTGGCCACAGAGGTTAGACGATGGTTTGAACTATTAATTGTACTATATTGCATTGTGTTCTGACATATCAAAGCAATATCTGCTTAAGCACTGTCATATTAGAAAATCATACCGCAGACATACAGTATAATACTCAATCCAGTCACATTATACAGACACCAGGTCGATCAGACTTAAAACTTACTCCTAAATGCTGAGGGTCAAACGGATAAGCTTCTAGTATAATTTTTTAAAGTCGTTGGTATGACCCAGCTGAGGATTGAACCCACAACCTACCCCATGCTAGGCAGATGCTCAACCACTAAACCAAGGCTCCAGTCTATAACTATCAAAATTAAGTATAAATTTTTTTTTTTATACAAATTGCTTTTTCAACCTTTCTTTTCGGTTTGAAGGGATATTACAAGACCTTTACTGACTGACAGCCAATCAATGTTAACCAAACTCAGCTGTAACTACAACACTAGTCTAGCTCCACATTAATTATGCATTGTTTTACTGACAGGAACTGCATGCTAGAAGTTAACCAAATCATAATGACATTTAATCTGCAAGTTGGAAAATAGACTAAATAAAATGTTAAGAACATTTGTAAACAACCATTTTAAATAATCAGTAAGAAGCCACGCAATCATCAGTGATTTATGAAACCACTATCACCTTGTCTGTAAACAATGCCCCAGGGTGAGGAATGAGAGAATTCCAAATTTAATGGGTCATTCGATATATATAATGAATATATGAATATTTACCATTTCATTACTGTCACAGTATTATTACTAATCAATGAATATGATATAATCACTATAGATAAAGGTGTTACTATAGCTGTTAATGATCATGTCATGTTGCCATCTGCCAACATTATGTAGAAGACCCAGTCAGTTGGTTGGTTGGTTAGCATCACTTTCAACAGATTTCAGTTATATTGTGACCAACAGTGTCTACTTGAGACAGTATTTGGAGCACTGCCACAATGGAGTATCATACTGCAGACATATGGAATGTAATACCCCACCCAGCCACTTTATAATGACACTGGGCCATTCAGATCTAGAACTTTCCTCTAGATGCCGAGTCAATGGTATGGTCTGGCCAGGGATCGAAACCACACCCTTCTGCATGCGAGGTAGACGCTCTTGCCCTAGACCACTGCCGCATAATTTCCAGTAAAATGAGGGTGTTCATAATTTGTCTCTCAGTTAAAAAAACTACAGCAGAAGAAGAAGAAGAAACAACTGAAGAATACAAAGAAGAAAGTGAAACTAACATATTGAGATGCTAATGAAATGGTCCAAAAACTTAAATTAGAATAGCCTACTAATTTAACAAGTACAGGGTTAAATCTTCATTTGGAATATCTCTTCTCAGAAACCTTCCGCTCTTTAAATATCATTGCAGCTTTTGATTCGGTATACTGATCTTACATTAATGCTAAAGTTTTTATTTGAATTTTAAAAATACTTGTAAATATTTGAAGTAACTATACCAATTGAACTTTTACTCAACAGAAAACAAACATAACAGATCAATAAAATCCAAGTGACAAGATCTCCAATAAATGTAACATGAATGTTGATCGTGTCACAGTCACAAAATAGGGAGAAAATCCTTTAAAATTGAATTTCTCAGGACATCAATTATCCAAATCCTCTTTGAAAAGGAAATATCAAATGTTACAAGTCAGTCAAAGATTTTATCTGGCCTAATATAAACAGCCAATGAAATGAAACCACAAAAGAAATCATATTACATCAAAATTGTATTAGCTCTCCAAGAATTAATCTTCTTTTAACAATACCAGTCATAAATTTAAACATTTTCGATCAAGGTTGATAAATTCTTCAATCAAATGATCACAAAAGATTTGTATCTTCACCAACACATTTTATATCTATGTAGCAATTGTCTGGGCTCATTTATTAAATCCATACCACTTGGACTGGAACATACCATTATATACCAGCTACCATAATGCATTCTTATACTAGCTATATAAATTCAGATTAAGTAACTTTACCCTCAGGTCTAGAGTTTCAATGTCTGGTCTAGTGTCTCTATCGGGATCATGGAAATGGGATCTTCGCCTCAACATTCCAGATATATCAGTTACATCCGTGATGTATAACAAGTACAAGACAATAATTATTATTGTAAGTTTTAGTAAAATGACAATTAACCCTTTACTTCATATAGATGCCTTTGGACACCTCTAATATAGACGCCTTTGGACACCTCTAATATAGACACCTTTGGACACCTCTAATATAGACGCCTTTGGACACCTCTAATATAGAAGGGTTTATAAATTATTGGGTGAATTATGTTTATATTAACTGAGAGAGTGGAAAACAGTGCTTGAAGTGTTCAGATTGCTGGGTTTCGAGCAATCTGAACTATTCCTGCACTGTTTTCAAAGGCCTTTTGTGATTGGTGCAGGAAAACACGTATCTATGGAGTAAAGGGTTAACTCGAAGATGCAAATCCACAAGCGAGCATGCCAATTTCTATGCTCATGATTGAAATTTATATGGAATTTCACTTAAACCAATAATGATAAAAATAATTCCTCAGATTTAATCACTTCTGGTAAGGGTCAAGTGTAAACACCAGACTATTTTACTCCAGTAAAACTCAACTTTCTTTTTCGACACTAGACTTTTCACGACGACATTCAACCCTCCTCATAAAATAAACACTTATATTGCAAAATTCAACAACAGAACTATTATTCTAAATTGAATTGTAATCATACATATTTTTTTTTGGTATGTAATCTTATAATATGATTGCAGAAAAAAAATGTAATCCCATTTGATCGAATGCTATAAATCCCAACCACAATACATTTACATGTATATATATCTATACATTTGTGCAGTTTAACATATGCAATGTATTTAACTATTTGATGAATAATATTTATATTATATACGTCAATCGAACATTATAAACAATTACTTCACACTTCTTCTAAAGGTTTTATAAATGTACTGTATAATCTCGCTTCTGATCTGCGATCTGTTACAAATGTCGATTTTTATTTCACAATCAAACAATTTTATTCATTGCTGCTCCATTATATATAAAAAAAAGAGATCTAAGCCTTATACAAATATAAGAGCTTAACAAGCAAATTCCATCAAACTGCGGTCATAGTACAGGGAAAGTATTGAATTTCCAAAGTATGTATTTACTTTCTGGTTTATACTTGCCGATACATCAATAATGCATGGTCAAATCTCTTTGATGTCATGCTGGAGAGTAATACATCTGTAATAATGTGGCAGGAAATTACATTTACTGGTCAGGGTAAATCTCTGCTAACATCATCAAATACAACTGAAATTATGGTTTTAACAAAACTGATCTGGCATGGATGAAAAGTAACATGTGCCTGTGTCAATAACAGTTTAAATCATTAGATATTTGTATTATTTTAACATTCTTCTGAAATCAAATTCTTTCTTCTCAAAATGCAGCTTTTCGACAAGCAATTATCTAATGAAATGCATCTATATTGTTTGCTGTTCATTACTCAGTCCATGAAAACTAGAAAGCCTAAACGATTAACCAGCTCAAAGCCAACCACAGAAATACAAAACTTTAACATAATGTCAAATAACATATTTCCCAGTAATATCATGAAAGTTTAGCTTAACCTGAATAAAAGAAAATTCTTTTCAACACTGAATTAAATTTAAATATTTTTTTCTGCATAAATCTATACATTATAGCTTCCCTACAACCACTCATTCATACATCATAAAGGACATTTCACTTTGAATAACAGCTAAATAATAATTTGTTTTCATTAAAAAGGTTTTCTAATTTAGATTATAGTTTAATATATAAATACTCATAAACATTTCAAAGGTTTACCATCATAACTGACATTTACAGTTTTATTCAGCAATGTGAGTATTATAAAAGCCAATCTGTGCATCAAACACCACAGATTATTATACAAACAAAATATTTTAAGCTTGTTCCAATATAATCAAAGTATAAATCTACAATTATGAATTGAAGCCTACTGTGAATTATATTAAAGTATAGAAACAGGGAGTAGTCAGTGGGATGACACACATTTATAAGTTAAAAACGAACAATGGGAGTGGTCACCAGGGGAAATGTAGAATTAGCTGTCTAAGATACATAGTAAACTTGATTCTTCTGTGATCACGCTGGGTTAACCAAACATTCATTCCATAGCAAGAACTTGATTCTTCTGTGTTCACATTAAGTTAACCAAACATTCATTCCATAGCATGAACTCGTTTCCTCTTTGTTCACACTGAGTTAACCAAGCATTCATTCCATAGCAAGAACTTGTTTCCTCTGAGTTCACACTGAGTAAACCAAACATTCATTCCATAGCAAGAACTCGATTCCTCTGTGTTCACACTGAGTAAACCAAACATTCATTCCATAGCAAGAACTTGATTCCTCTGTAATCACGCTGGGTTAACCAAACATTCATTCCATAGCAAGAACTCGATTCCTCTATGTTCACACTGAGTTAACCAAACATTCATTCCATAGCAAGAACTCGTTTCCTCTGTGTTCACACTGAGTTAACCAGACATTCATTCCATAGCATGAACTCATTTCCTCTGTGTTCACACTGAGTTAACCAAACATTCATTCCATAGCAAGAACTCAATTCCTCTGTGTTCACACTGAGTAAACCAAACATTCATTCCATAGCAAGAACTTAATTCCTCTGTGTTCACATTAAGTTAACCAAACATTCATTCCATAGCTAAAAATCGTTTCCTCTGTGTTCACACTACGCTAACCAAACATTCATTCCATAGCTAAAAATTGTTTCCTCTGTGTTCACACTACGTTAACCAAACATTCATTCCATAGCAAGAACTCGATTCCTCTGTGTTCACACCGAGTTAACCAAACATTCATTCCATAGCAAGATCTGAATTCCCCTGTGTTCACACTAAGTTAACCAAACATTCATTCCATAGCTAAAACTTGTTTCCTCTGTGTTCACAATGAGTTAACCAAACATACATTCCATAGCAAGAACTCGCTTCCTCTGTGTTCACATTGAGTTAACCAAATATACATTACATAGCTAAAACTCGTTTCCTCTGTGTTCATACTTTGTTAACCAAACATTCATTCCATAGCTAAAACTCGTTTCTTCTATGTTCACACTGAGTAAACCAAACATTCATTCCATAGCAAGAACTCAATTCCACTGTGTTCACACTGAGTTAACCAAACATTCATTCCATAGCAAGAAATCAATCCCTCTGTGTTCAAACTGAGTTAACCAAACATTCATTCCATAGCTAAAACTCGTTTCTTCTATGTTTACACTGAGTAAACCAAACATTCATTCCATAGCAAGAACTCAATTCCACTGTGTTCACACTGAGTTAACCAAACATTCATTCCATAGCAAGAACTCAATCCCTCTGTGTTCAAACTGAGTTAACCAAACATTCATTCCATAGCAAGAACTTGATTCCTCTGTGTTCACACTGAGTTAACCAAACATTCATTCCATAGCAAAAACTTGATTCCTCTATGTTCACACTGAGTTAACCAAACATTCATTCCATAGCAAGAACTCGATTCCTCTGTGTTCACACTGAGCTAACCAAACATTCAATCCATACCAAGAACTTAATCCCTCTGTGTTTACAATGAGTTTACCAAACATTCATTCCATTGATAAAACTTGATCACTCTGTGTTCACAATGAGTTAACCAAACATTCATTTCATGTCTAAATCTCGATCCCTTTGTGTTCACACTGAGTTACCAAACATTCATTCCATAGCAAGAACTTGATTCTACTGTGTTCACAATGAGTTAACCAAACATTCATTTCATAGCTCAAACTTGATCCCTTTGTGTTCACACTGAGTTACCAAACATTCATTCCATAGCAAGAACTTGATTCGACTGTGTCCACAATGAGTTAACCAAACATTCATTTCATAGCAAGAACTCAATTTCTCTCAGTTCTAGCAAAATAACTTGAAGAACATTTCATGTCACAATAACCAGTATATGGTTGGTTTTATATTAAAAATAAACGTGATGCTTCAACTATGTCAGATAAAACCCATCTCTCCAACAAAGACTACATAATAAAGGTATTCCAAATTACCATCATCATGTTTTACAGAAGCAGCGGGAACCTCAGAACAGACATTGTAAATATCGGACCAACAATTGTCAGACAAATTAGTGTCAGCCATAACTAATTAATGGTCACATTTTCAATTAAGGCATCTTGGAATAAACTTCATGAGACTCAATTATTTTCTTTCATTAGTTAACACAGGAGCGAGATTGGTTATTGTAGATGTCTAGCAACCTGAATGGAGTTCGCTGAGCAGACTCTTTACATATAATTATATTTGAATGACTGGAGAACAGTTGGCGATAATAAGAGGATTTTGCAGGACTGGTCATAACTATGATGAAACATTAACTTTGAGGAGGTGTACAAATTTTTTTAAGCATTTTAGACATTAAAGCCACTGGCTGATGACAAAACTCATGATGATGATGATGATGATGATTATGATGATGGTGATGGTGATGATGATGATGATGGTGATGATGATGGTTATGATGATGGTGATGATGATGATGGTGATGATGATGGTGATGATGTGAAGGATCAAATGACAGTGGTGAGAGTGTGGATGATGATGATAATGATATACATGAAGGTATACAGCATCATAGGATAATTGGAATAATCATGATAATGATTATAACAACAAAAGGATCATGACCATGACAATAGCAGTCATGTTTATAATGATCTTCTGATGATGATGATGATAATGATGATAATGACACTGTTAAGTGTTATTGTTATCAACTTTAATGATTTTCATATAGATCATAAACATTATCAATATCACAGTGGTAGTATTGGCCATAATACTGACAATGTAAATTTAAACTTACATCATCATCCGATACGAGATCGCTGAGACCTGCGCTTCCTAGTTGAACATCCATGCTGTCCCATTCTTTTGGTCGTTTTTCTTTCAATCTCTCCAATCTTTCAATCTCCTCCAGTTCATGATTTATGTTCTGTAAGTTAAGTGTGAGTTCACCTTGCTTGTCTGGTTTCCTATTTATTTGTATGAGATCATCAGTTAAATAATTGGAATCAGTCAATGAAATTGTATCAACACCAAAAACTTTGTCTATGTTTTTCCTTGCTTCATCTTCCAGTGTAGATTCAAGTTCCTCTTCTATAGTATAAGTTCCCGCTTCACTCACTTTGTCTTCCTCCTGTTTAGCATTAATTTCTTCTGTGGATTTCTTCAATATTGATGTTGGCACTTCTTTTGACCTAGATTTTTTAATATCCTTAGCACTAGAAATATGACTTAAATCTTGCGATAGCGACTTTGATTTGTCAGTGTCATATTTCATTGCCTCATGATACATCTCACACTCAGTTACTGAATTATTTGTACCTTTAGTTTTTAAACTATCAACACTGCCCGTGGAATTGTTTTGAAACATTTTGTCAATGAGGTAAGAGGCACTGCCACCATTTGTGTATTGCGTAGAGGAGGCAAGAATTTCCTGGCTCACGGCTTTACGCGCACGTATCACAGATTTTACTTTGGATTGGCTTCCCGACATAGCTGGTCTCCGTTTCACCAATGATGATTTTGTAGCTGTAATAAGAAAAGATAAATGGCTTTTTGCAAGCTACCAGGAAACAACACAAAATTATTAAACTGTATTTATTAAATATTTTAATTAATGACTTTGTCAATAATGATAATCATTATTGTTGACAAATTCATTACCGAAATTACCTTTACATATGCATTCTCAAACTGTAAATATTACTTGCAATAATTAATTAAGTAGCTCACCTATCCTTTTAGTATATCTAAGTAACCTGGATATCAAGGTATGAAAGAAAATAAATCCTCATGCAGTAGGGAAGGCAAAGGATCATTTTAGATACCTATACTGTAGACAGTATGTTTGAATAAAAACAAGTTTAATTGTTCATGAAAGACAAAAAAAATATTAATTTATTTTTTAAAAACAATAGTGACTTTCTCCACACTGAATAAGAATCAATTACATACTTGAGTCATGTCAAAACAAAAAAAAGTTAAATTGTTCATGAAAGAATAATATTCTAGACTTTAAGTAATCATTAATACCTTATTCGTAACAATAAGCAATTGAACAATTACAAATCAAAACACATACGTGCATATTAATATATATTATATACTTACTAGATTTCCGAGCAACTGGAAATGCAGCGTGTAAGATAAGTAATAGAAAGTGAATGACTGAAGAATCACAAGATAATGACAAAATAGGTGAAGTCAAGTATTTTCTTTGGTTCAATGGGCTTAATTCATCAAATGAATTTAATTGTTAAATTAAACATTCACTTAACAAACTGTTTCTGCAAGTATCAAAGCACATATCTCATAAAAAAATATACCAGATCAAGGGAGACAACTCCCACATTCCTATACCCTGCCCTACAATTGCATTATTTCCCTTAGAATGATACACCATTATCTAACTTAAAGCAGAAGAGTTGGAAGTATGTAATTATGGTTGTGAAAAGTTTTACATACTGTAAACCAACTTTTTTAAATTATGTATTACACATGGCCAAGGTAACACAATTTGTTTAAAGGAAGCCTGCAACACCAACTTAGTTCAACCAACCTTTGGCATATGAGCTTTCTGTGTTATCTTCATCAGTATCCATGCTTCTTGATGATGCAGATTTACTTGACGCCAGCCGTTGCCGTTTACCTGCCAGTGACTCTGATGATGCAGCACTGCTGTTCCATAGGTCATCTATTTTCCGCTGACGGGTGGGTGAGATCTCGCGACCTTCTGACTGAGCCCGACCTAGACCTTTAGACGGCTGAAATTACAAGCATATAATAGTAAATAATTATACTTCTTCCCTATTTAATGATATCATATTACATTGTGATAACAATAAAATTCTAACCTAAGATAGAAACAGGTATCTAGTAAATAATACAATTAAAGTTTAGAAGTATAAAGTCTATGATAGTGTGTAGTATGGACCCAGTTCTCTCAATTGGGTCCATTAAAAAGCAACGTTGGAAATGCCACCTTTGAGCACGCTGATTGGTCAGTTGCTTCAACTGAAAGTTGGATGATGTCACAGTTTAGTAAGAGTTCAATTGTTATGAATTGTGGGACAGGCATAGAATTCCTTGTTTTTTCATTAGGGGTTATGGACCTGATTCAGAAGATATCAGGTTCTGGGATAGACTGAGTCAATGGAAAATGTGATTAAGATCAAGATTAGTGAAATAGAACAAAATTATAACTGGAGGAAAGATAGCAATAACCATCAAGTTTTATAATAAAAAATCTATTTAAATAATTGAGAGAGATCAATATCAATATAAAAAAAATCTAAAAATGAAATCAGACATAAAAGATATCATCAAGTATTTTGAAATGGAAAGTTCTCACATTTCATATTTCACATGGTGTTTTAAGAATGCTAAAAAAATTATACAGGACACATGAAGTTAAATAAACTTTACTTTCTCCATGCATTTATTTTACAGGTACAATTAAGCCAAATGAACTAAAAAGAAGAATGCTTGAAGGTAAATCACAAACAACTTCAGAGATAGCAAGGTATCTACACATTGATATATCATTAATGAATCAGAGATAGCAAGGTAAATCACAAACAACTTCAGAGATAGCAAGGTTATCTACACATTGATATATCATTAATGAATCAGAGATAGCAAGGTAAATCACAAACAACTTCAGAGATAGCAAGGTATCTACACATTGATATATCATTAATGAATCAGAGATAGCAAAGTAAATCACAAACAACTTCAGAGATAGCAAGGTATCTACACATTGATATATCATTAATGAATCAGAATACCGATCACAGGTGTCCAAACACTGGAACAATGTGCTTTACTGAAGATTCAAAAGTCAATGTGAATTGATGGCCAGTCTATTTTACGGAGGTCAAAAGTGAGAATTGATTGATAAAACATACTACAATAGGATTAAAACAGTGCTTAATTTACTGTTGTTGTTTTTTCCACATGAAGAAATGCATTTATCTACACAATGAGATTTTATACAAAAACAATCAAATGAGACATTAAGCACATGTACCCATAATGTTGAATGTGGCTCATCTTATATATACGTCAGTCTGAGTGATGAGACTATGGTTGTCAAGCAGTACAGGCATGATCTTGATGGGAATCCATTTTCAACATTTGTTTAAAATAACATTTCTGATACGTCTTTGGTGAATTTAGTTTAAACTTATCAATTTTACTTCAATTGTGAAAGAAATTATTGTAATGTACACAAGCCATGCTCAAAGTCTTCCAGGCTATAACGAGTACTAAGCATATGCACAAAATGTGTCTTGCTTAAGGACACAACATATAGCCATGGCGAAGGATTGAACCCACAACCCTCCAATCATGGATCCCATGGTATATTCATCCATATGTTGGTTATAATTGATAATCAGATCCCTTATATTCAATTAAAAAATAGTGTAGTTTCTAATCATTTATACAATCACTGTAGACACCCAGGTTAAACTTTTGCGTTTAAGTTTGAGATATCTATGCAACCACTCATTGGATGTGAATGAAACTTTGCATGTGTGTTCACAATCATCAATTGAACACACAGAGACAAAAACCATAACTCTGGGTTGCATTTTGGCAGAGTTATAGCCCTTATGGACTTACTTTTTCGTCTGTAGACACCCAGGTTAAACTTTTGCGTTTAGTTGCTTTTAAGTTTTGGTGTTTGCCTCCAATCTCAATCTTTGCATGGGTGGTGAGTTTTATCTCATTGGCGAGCTTTGTTGTTTTCTGACAACTTTTGTCTTTTTTTTATCTCCACAGTTCATGGATCGAATGGAGTTTAATGCCATTTTCAACACATTTCACGTTATATATGGCATATCAAGTTTTACTGGTGGAGGAAGACCTCAGACTGAGTCAGACTGAGTGGAACCACCATCCTTCCGCAAGTATGTGGAAGCTTTCGCACATTAAGTTTTTGGAGTGAGCGCAACTCGAACCAACAACCTTAGCGGTGAGCGGTAAGTGATCTTGAGATGGTGCCTTAGACTACTCGGCCTTGGAAAACTCTTTTCATGGATCAAAAGAAAAAAAAAACATTAAATTTTTTTTTTTTATTCAAGGGGTGTCGGAATGTGGGAGAGGTGTGGGGGGGGGGGGATAAAATATGACTTGGTCCAAGTCAAATTGATTTTCAGAATGCCTTGACAATGTATATGCAAGATTTGAGCCTGCCTTGCCAATACAATTCATCAATTAAATAGTCCTCATATCACAGTAATTTGGTTGTGTTTTTTGTAAAGGTATTTGAGGTTTTCCACATTAAAATATTTTAATTGAAATTCACCTTTGATGTTAAAAGTCATGTGAAATAATTGTAAGAATTTGAGCAGTGATTGGGCGTCTACATTTTAATTAAAATACTGTTGTAAAAGTATGAAATACTCATTTCCCCCTCAAATACTCATTAATCTACTTAACTTTTTATCTACATGACTGTTATGTCTATAATTGAAAAGAATGACATGAATTGACAAGTATGAGATTTTTGAAGACAAAATTAAGAGACAGTTTTGTAACAGTTTTGACAATCAAATGTCTAATTTTTTATAAAGAAACAAAACTGAACATAACATAAAGTTTATCAGTATTTGGCAAGGTAAAGGTCGATCTTAAGATATCATAATTCAGTAGTTCAATATATATATTGAACTGAACAGCTAACCCGGGGGCCGCCACCTTACATTTTATGTACCTGACATTTTATGTATTTTTTCTCAAACAGCATTTATGCAATTTCCTTGAAATTTGGATTAAAATAAGAAAGAATATTTAAGCTAAATAAATAAAAAAGTCAATACTGTTGATTTTAATAAACCATTCAATATATCGACACACAAACTGGAAATACAAAAGCAGCAGGTTAGCTGTTCCATTCAGTATATTTAAGGAATAAATTTCCTTTGTTGAATGGTCCCCAGGTTACATTGTAACTTACGTTGTAACACGTGAAGAGTTGTAACACGTGCAAAGTTAGTGAACCCCAAAGCCGTTCATGTAAACTTTGCTAACTGCTAATAAGTTCATATCTCATGACTGACTGTTCAACCCACTTTATACCATCATGTCTAATGTACCAGTTATCTAGCATATTCTAATGGTAAATTAGTTGTTTTATTTAAATGCATATTAAGTTTGTTAATGAAAAAGCAAATGTTTTTCCTAATCTGCGGTGTCACATCTATTACATAACAACTGAATAGACACACATCTTGTGCACTACCCGTTACCTCACAACTTCATAAACTGTTTTTAAACATGATGTTTTAGATGTTACAATAAATTTCAATATCTCAAACAAGGTTGATTTTATCCATATTATGCCTGAAGGTAAAAATGACAATTCAACGGCACACATTCATGGGAAACTGAACCGCAGTTTTTCCAAGGTTTAACGGAATAACCTTGTAAATATAAATATTAATAATTATCCTACAAATAAAAATACAAATGGGGTTTAATGCCGGTAAACACATTTCAGATGATTTATGGCATATCAAGTTTTATTGGTGGAGGAAGACCTCAGAAGGAACTGACCATCCTTCCGCAAGTAACTGGCCAACTTTCTCACATAAAGTTTTTGGAGCAAGCGGAACATACAACCTAAGTTGAAAAATATAAAGCTCAAGAAGAAGACTAAACTAGTAACAATGAAGATGAAACCAAACATCAGATAAATATAACACAAAATGTCGCCACTAATAAATAATAGTATCAATCAATACAGATCCTTACTGGAGTGGTTGTATGGCTTTTATCCGGAATAACTCTCTCTTTTGAAGATACTGCAGACGATGTAGAAGAACTTTTCTCTGGAGTGCCCTTTTCCTTCGAAGATGACTTCGATGATGTGGATACTTTATCTAACGTCTTCCCTTTCCGTTCACGAAAACTTTTTCTTATTTTTGATGGCATGAAATCACTTAAACGTCGTCCTTCCATATTAACTGCATCCTCACCAAAGTCCACTGTGAAAGCCATGTTTGTAATGCCACCATCTGAGGTCGTTGGCGCTTCGTGGGACTCATCCTCTACTTTTGGCACATTATCTGAAGTGTTGGGATCCATGACCCCATTTTGAGTCTGTATATCACTAGAATTTGAGACAGGGTTATTTGTAAGTTCCGGGGACAAATGAGCTTCCCCATTGCCTGGATCCTTTCCTTTTTGTGACTGTGGGTCCATACTACTTCCGTTGGACCGTAGTTTTTCTGGAAATTAAATAAGTCAAAATGAAAACAAATTTACAGACTTGAATATTAATTTATTAAGTACATGGTAATGACCTGTTTTGATGAAATGAGAGTATATTCTGTGCTTGTAAATAAAAACAAAAAGTTTTCAAGTTTTGGCAACCTTTTTATCCTAAAATCATGGTAATAATGACCCTGACCAGATTCAGCTCAAAAGCAATCAAAGGTTTCCTCTCCCTTATAACCTAAAGCATTCGTTGAAAAATCTTGACCAGCAACCTTGACATGTTTTAACTAAAACAACCAATAGCTGAAGCCATTTTTTAACAGCAACCATGGCCACATTTGAATAAAAAACAAGCCCAATCTTCCTTTTTAGGTTAGACATGTATTCAATTCTTATCAGAGACATTAGCAGAGTGACAACTTGTGACAACAAACAAGATGATCCTAAATGTTCTCCAAGCAGTACAGGTATTTAGAAAACTGTAGTGGCACTAGAGAGTTATATTTAAATCCAATTACACGACTTACTTACTTTCTTTTTAACAATTATTTTAGTTCATATTCTAGTATTAGTTCTATTACGGGAACTATAAACTCTGTCCAAAACCGTTATCTTTTCAATCAATATTCATCTCATCAATCACTGATGTAGCTGGCCCAACTGTATGTTGAACAATTAACCATTATCTTTGGTGTCATTATCAAAACATTACATTTAATCCAGTACTAACTGATAATTGAACAATTAATTATTACATCAATATTCATTTCATAAAAATAACTAAACAATGATAGTAAATATTCCAATTACTAACACAATCATTATAAACATCATAACATACAAATCAAACTTCCACGTAACTTCATCAAACACATCGGCAAGATGATCAAATTCGCAAAAACTACATCACTCTAAACAATACTAACTTTTAAACGCTGATTTCATTCGTCCAATCATATTGCCAGCTTTTTAGTCACTTATCAAAAGTCAAACATGCTTATAAAATTGATATTTATTTAAAACATTCACACAAAACCCTAATCTTTCCAAAACTAATAAGAGAACAAGTATAAATATATCCCTCTACACAGCATCAAGATAATCGCCAAATGTATATCAGATGATCTGAACTTTGGTTGGTCAGTGTTGAAATAATCATTTATTTGTGTCGGGTTTCATGTCCACTGAGCTGCCACATGGTAAGTATCTAGGAATTCAGCAATGGTCAGCCATTCGCTATTTGCTTGAGAGGTCACACTTTTGTTAATCTGCCTTAAACATCAAGACATAGGTAAACATTTTAACCTTCTTCAACATCTAATCAATTGGGGAATGCGACTGATAGCCAAGGGCAATTACTCTGCAGGGATTAAGAAAACGATGTATTCGTCATCTGTGACCTGTCATGTACCATCAATATCTACATACTTGTGGTAATGGAAGGGTGGAATGTACAAACTAACTACCAACAAATATACCTGTATAATACTTTCAATTTAGAATCTAATTCCTTGATTAGATTTTGGGGGAGATTAAGGTGGGTGAGTTTGAAGATAGGACGAAATTTCATAACTCCTGCTTAACGGTTTAAATGAATGAATGTGTAATTGTTTTTCAACCCATTACCATAAATATATACATGGGTCACATAAAAGGTCAAACAAATCTACCCCAGAGAAATGAAAAGGTCATAATAGTATTTTCTTCTTTGTGTTCACTTTTAACAAAATGTTCAGTAATATCACAACTGTGTCTACATGAGACAGTGTTAACAGCTCTGCTACCAATGAACAATTATGCAGACATGCATACTGATAAGTTTATTATATTGACACATTTGTGTATGCTGTCAGGTTTTGTCATGTTGACACATTATGGTTTATTGTAAGTTGTGAAATGTTGTGTCATTTGAATATGCTGTCAGGTTTGCCATGTTGACACATTATGGTTTATTGTCAGGTGTGACATGTTGTGTTATTTGTGTATGTTGTCAGGTTTGCCATGCTGACACATCATGGTATATTGTCAGGTGTGACATGTTGTGTCATTTGTGTATGCTGTCAGGTTTGCCATGCTGACATATAACAGTATATTGTCAGGTGTGACATGTTGTGTCATTAGTGTATGCTGTCAGGTTTGCCATGCTAACACATTATGGTATATTGTCAGGTGTGACATGTGTTATTTGTGTATGCTGTCATGTTTGTCATGTTGACACATTATGTTTGATTGTCAGGTGTGACATGTTGTGTCATTTGTGTATGCCTGTCAGGTTCGTCATGTTGACTTATTATGGTATATTGTCAGGTGTGACATGTTGTGTCATTTGTGTATGATGTCAGGTTTGCCATGTTGACACAATCATTATGGTATATTGTCAGGTGTGACATGTTGTGTCATTTGTGTATGCCTGTCAGGTTTGTCATGTTGACACATTATGGTATATTGTCAGGTGTGACATGTTGTGTCATTTGTGTATGCCAGTCAGGTTTGTCATGTTGACACATTATGGCTGATTGTCAGGTGTGACATGTTGTATCATTTGTGTATGCTGTCAGGTTTGTCATGTTGACACATTATGGTATATTGTCAGGTGTGGCACGTTTTGTCATTTGTGTATGCCTGTCAGGTTTGCCATGTTGACACATTATGGTTTATTGTCAGGTGTGACATGTTGTGTCATTTGTGTATGCTGTCAGGTTTACCATGTTGACACATTATGGTATATTGTCATGTTTGTTACATTGACACATTATGGTATATTGTCAGGTTTGCCTTGTTGTGTCATTTGTGTATGCTGTCAGGTTTTCTCATGTTGACACATTATGGTATATTGTCAGGTTTGCCTTGTGTCATTTGTGTATGCTGTCAGGTTTTGTCATGTTGACACAATATGGTATATTGTCAGGCGTTACATGTTCTAACATTTTTGTCTGCTTTCATATTTGCCATGTTGACACATTTTTGTATTCTGTCATGTTTTGGACATTGCCACATTTTTATATGTTGACAGGTTTGCATGTTGACATATACATACATATACATTATATTGTTTAAAATGTTACAAGGATGCAAATGAAACTCAAATCTGTTTCTTTTCAGTTACAAACATATTCAATAAAAAAAGCCCTTAATAAGACAGGTTGTACAGAACCCTGTAGTTAATCAACCCATGTCAGGACCTACCATTTCCAGAATACAATATAACTTGATGATACTTTTAACAGCTTGATAAAGCCTAATTACAGAGACTTCCACAGAGATAATCATAGTAATGGAGTGACACCCCTATTTATTTGCAAGTCATTATTTGTAAAGAATTTAAATCCCCTTAAATGACAAAGCTAGATCTACCTGCTTTTAAAAATCACAACCTTCTACAAGCACAGATAGAACTTACATGTTATGACGGAAAACATTAAGTCAACCCTGTCTTAACCCTTTACTTCATATAGACACCTTTGGACACCTCTAATATAGACGCCTTTGGACACATCTAATATAGACGCCTTTAAACACTTAATATAGAAGGCTTTTGAATTATTGGGTGAATTATGTTTACATTAACTGACAAAGTGGAAAACAGTGCAGGAATCGAATAACGAGCAATCTGTACTCTTCCTGCACTGTTTTCAAACACCTTTTGTGATTGGTGAAGGAAAACGCGTATCCATGGAATAAAGGGTTAAGCAGCTGTTCAAGGAAAGCAGCAAAGGTGACCTTTTAACACAGGTTGTTGCTTAATACTGGTTTTCTCTGAGAGCAAATACATTGGAAACAAAAATGTGGCTGCTTAAGACATTTAGTAACTGCTTAATAGAGATGACCGCTTATGCAGGTTTAACTGTATTGTCATGTAATAAATAAAAATATATTTATGCTATGCACCGATTAAATGGTGGAGGCAGACCTCCAATGTTTGTATCAGATCTTGATCCTAACTACAACCACTACCACTGTGTAAAATCACTGTAAAATCAAAGAAAAATTTAATGGTGGAGGCAGACCTAAGATGTTTTGTAACAGAACTAAAGTTAATAATCATAATGGATAATTCTTGTTATAATTGAACACAATCAACTATTTTTACACTCTAAACTCATGAAACTTACTGGTTTTTCTCACCTAACACTGCAGTTAAAATCTTATTCTTGTTGACAGTATTATGTGAACCTGTATACAGTTTGGGGTTGTGTATCCCAGAATTCCTGAGACACAAGATAAGTTGTAAACTCTTATGTAAACTGTTTGTACAGATTATATTTCACTGCTACCCTACCTGCGCCAATGTAAACAAGTTACATACGTAGAATTTCAATTAACTTGTATCTGTACTTACACAGTAAACTAAACATGTTAAATCAACCGAGATAGAGAGAGGTTTCCTACACTTGGATGTCTAAGATAAGGTTCAAAATAACTGTTTAGTATCCTCAAAGTCCCAAATTTTAATAGTATATTTTAATAGTATGAAACTATTTATTTATACATTAATTGTGAAACACAGACAATCTCGTACTAAATGTTTTCTTCTAAAATAGAACCAGAACTAAGCATACACGTATAAAGTGTTTTGCTCAAGAATACATACTGTGTAGACAATTTCAGGTCCTCTATATTACAAAATCACAGACTATAATACAAACTAGAAATGCATTCATGGGACACAGATGCCCCCACTTTGTAACTACATTGAAAATATCAATAAAACCAAATATCAAGTTTCATCAAAACCGGTCCATCAGTAAAGATTTTAGAGGTCGGAAACCGTGAGCCAATCAGAGTCCATATCACCTAATTGATATGTGCCAATTCCATCCATTGTCAAACTTGACCTGGGTCTTGTTGATATAAAGCCAAATATAAATTTTCATCAAAATCGGTCCATAAATGAAGACATTTAGAGGTTGGAAACTATCAGCCAATCAGAGCCCAGAACACCTAATTAATATGCAGGGATCTTGATGGAAAGCGAACCTGAACTGTAGTTAATCACCATACATCTTTCTACCAAATATGAATCAAGTCCATCCAATCCTTCAAGATATCGAGCAGAAACCAATTTCTTGACATTTGTCAATAAACTAAGTTCAAAAAGGGGTATTACTCCATTAAAAATCATCAGACCGGAACGAACTACGAAGTTGACCTGTATTACCTATATGTGAAGTCACGCACCAAATTTGGTTAAAATCAGTTTATTAAAACTAAAGATATATATTCGGAAACCATTTTCATATGTACGTACGTACCTATGGGACGTACATATGTATAGGACGTACATACGTACGTATGGACAGCAGTAATACTATAAGCCCCCCCCTCATTGAAAATGGCTGGGGCATAAAAAAGACATGTCAATATTTGGGCTCCAGGTTCTACTTTACTGCCCAGAGCTTTGAAGGAATTTATAGCCATTGCCTCCCCCCCCCCCTCCACCGCCCACCCCACCCCCACCCACCCAACACACACTTACACAACTGCTCCTGATAATTAACTTTAGATTATAATAATTATCAATACCAAGACTCCGAATAAATGATGATTTTCATGACAACTGAAATTTGTAAAAAAAAAAAAAGGTAAAATTATTATTGCACAATTCCATAATTTCCATAAACTTAATTTCACAATCATTCTAAAGCACCAGATAGTATCATTTTCTATCGAACAATAATGCTCTCTCATCAAATACAAAATCACTTTCTTCCACTTCAAAGCTAAAACCTTCATCATTATGCAACAGATTAATTCTATATAAGGAAGACCAATTTACGGCTGTCTGTAACTATGAAGTCTGTAGCCATAAAACAATGAC
Source organism: Panopea generosa (assembly GCA_029582155.1). Classification (NCBI taxonomy): domain Eukaryota; kingdom Metazoa; phylum Mollusca; class Bivalvia; order Adapedonta; family Hiatellidae; genus Panopea; species Panopea generosa. The sequence continues at coordinate 37,795,578 of CM055897.1, read as the reverse complement.
AGAATCTGTAGGAATACCCATAATTCTGTTGTATTGAAACATAACAGAATTATATTATCTCAAATCACAAATTTTGGTGATTTTTTTCGAAAAACAATAGCTCTCAGTTATTTCTCTAAACACATGTGACATATTGCATTAAAGAAGAGTTTGGCAATTTCTTATTTTATGTCTCCTGAGAGCATAGACAGCAATAGGTTGGATCTGAATATTCCATTGATTGATTGATTGAATATTTAGCGTCATTTTTATGCCATGGAAACAAACTATCAGTTAATCTAACCACTTCTTCCTTGGATCCTAGAAGGTTAACCAGTACTCCAGCACACCCCATCTCCGCAAGTAACTGGTAACTTTCCCATTTGAATCAGCAGTGAGAGAGAGACGAATGATAATGAGATGCAATGTCGTATATCAAACGTCACCGAGATTGTGGCCAAGTGGCGATTGGAACTCACGACCCCTGGATTGACGTGAGTTCGAATCCCCACTCGGCCACAATCTCTGTGATGTTTTGATATATGACATTGCGTCTCATTATCATTCATTAAATATTCAAATAAAAGTAAGTATATCATGGATTCGTGGCATTGGACAAACCTTTTATAATCAGATTTACTAGGTTCTCTCTATTGAATAGTTTTTCAATCTATACTGATTAAACATTTTTAATACTCAGTAGTCCAGTTCAACATAAGAGAGATAACTCACCTAAATTGAGATCAGTGTCCTCCTCACCCCACCATTCTGGCTGACCATAGAGTGGTGTCCCCTTCTTTACAGTCTCCAATTCTGAAAAAACATAAAAATGATTCTACAATAGTACAGTGTTATTTTTATTGTGAAATGCAGATATTTCATTTCAGACACTGTAAACGTTGCTATGCTGTTTTGACTTATTTCTTGGCAACTTGCAAAAATGAACTTTCCAATATGCCTCAAGATGTTTTGGCACAGTGGGAGGTGTTTTACAATGTAAATATTGCATGTGTGCATAGATATGTGGAGCAAGTGAAGTATACTCTGCTACATGCCTGATTCTCTCATATACCTGACAATAATTATTTGCTTAGATATTGATTGATTGATTGATTGATTGAATATTTAGTGTCATTTTTTTTGCTATCAAGGGCTAAAAGACGATCAGTTAGCCTAACCACTGTTTCCTGGGATCCTGAAATGTTACCCAGTGCTCTAGCACACCCCATCTCTGCAAGTAAATGATAACTTTCCCTCTTGAATCAGTGGTGAGAGGCAAATGATAATGAGACACAATGTTGTATATCAATTATCATGGAGACTGCTGCCGGGCGGAGGTTCAAACTCACCGCCCCTGGATTGATAGTCAGACGTGTAACCGACTGAGCTCATTGGGTCGGACTTGCTTAGATAAACACAAGGGTCAAGAAAAAACATGCATACACTTAAACTGAATTGTGTCACAGTAAAATATCATAAAATCAATAGTTATTCAGAAAAAGAATAAAAACCAGTCTGTTCTGAGCAAGAAAATAAACTAGTAATTGTGTAGGATAAGTATATTTTGGCATGAGTAAAAACATCTGGTTGTCATTTTCAGTGTATAACACATAATCTGACTGAATGCCAATTGATGAAATAAGACAAAACTACTTTATATGTATTTATTAGTCATTAAACACATTTCCATGCATCAGTTGTAATTATATTTTGATCTCAAATTAAATGTGGAGTTTAATTTTTAATTAAAACTTTTGTTTTGAAAGAACACAAACTGAGACATGCTGATTACACATTTTACACTTTTTTAACTAATTTTTTGTGTCAGTAAATTATTTGATATGTACATAATCACAAGCATACAAAATATCATCCACAGATGAAAATCTTCAATGGTATGCCAGAAAATTCCAACAGAATAAAATGAAAAGCTATGTTATAATTTAACTTCACCTTGCTGTTGTGGTGCGCAATATCACAACAATTGGCACCATCACTGCAGCAAGGTTAAATTGTTAATTAACGTTTGACTGGATTATCAAACAACAGACTTGGAATTGCTTCATAATCTGATTAAAAATGCTTAAATATCAAAATCCAGTATACCAGGAATTCAGCAGTCGGTTCCACGTTACTTTTTCACAGAATCGTACCTCAATGCTGAATCATATCTCAATGAATATGTTGTGCTTAAGCTTTTGCCTGGCATTCATTAATCTTCACCAATATGCTTGGGCATTTAAATTAAAGTGTGTGTGCAATATGATGCAAATTCAATAATGTATTGGTATCGTGTTATCAACAGTTATAACACTATATTTACATTCAGAAACCAAAAATTAATTTACAGATATACATTCAAACCTGTGTAAGTGGTCACCTCTATTAAGCAGCCACTTGTCTTAAACACCCACATTTGCTATTTCCCATTTCTATGCTTTCAGAGAAAATTAACCTGTATTAAGCAATCACCTGTCTTAAAAGGCCACTTTTGCTCCTTCCCTTGACTGGCTGCTTAAGGCAGGTTTGACTATACACAGAATATTCAAATCACCAGGTAAATACTAACAGACAATACTCTTGATGCAAAAACACAATGATTATTGTTATCTTATGACAATTGTCAAATAGACACTTCAGCCAAACACATGATTTTACAAGTTCCAATAAAATTTCACAACGACCTGAATAATTTTGTTCAACTAATACTGTTAAGAACAACCATTTCTAATACGTATAAAAGTCAATTGTTCTGTGATGCCATAGTACACAATGATCCTAACACACGCAACAAATGTCGAGCACGCCAGAGAAACAGGAAGTAGCAGTAATATATTTCAGCTAATTATGCAAATCTGACATAATTGGAAACAAGGTCACAGATATATAGATCAAGTGTGTATCAAATGACACTTGATTTACCAGTACTTACTATAAATAGACCATAATGGTGTATAATAAATATAATCTCACAAAAACAAAAATGAAATACTTCATGCCATCCAGACTTTTATAATGAAATTTTGTCATCAGAATGAATTTTCTAAATATTTTCTGTACTGTTGAAATTTTGATAGTACAGTAACGAGTGTACTTAAAATACTTTAAATACCATATTCCCCCAAATATACACCCCATTGGGGATTCATTTTTCAAAAGGGGCATATATTTGTTTGGGTCCAAGAAAAACATCCTGTCTATCAAATCATGATATCACTCCAGTATAAATTTTTTTTTTTTATTATTTATCGAACCCAAATTGGTGATGGGGTGTGTTTATTAGGATGGTATCATTTATTTAGTATACAAATTACTGTTGATGTTCAAGACTAGTGTTTGTCTTGAGACATGGACAGCACATCTGATATTTTAATGATGAAAAAGCTGGCCATCCACATCTTATCTAATCAGGCTAGGTTAAGTGCCACAGAAATGGCCATTTGTAATTTTATTAGCTTAAATAGTGAAGTTATAAAAAATAATTCACAGAGAAACTCAACAAGGTTATATTTAAGTTTGGTTTAAATATCTGAAATAGTATATCATCAGCAGATACTTTTTGTTTCTCGCAGCCTAACCAAAATAACCAAATATGCATTAAAAAAACCTGCACGCAATACAAGGGGCGATGCAGTATAGATAGATAAAAGAATTCAACTTTGAGGTGTACAAAATCCATACTAGAGGATGGGAGATAACTATGACAGTGACTAACTATAATATGATGCCACAGGGTATAGCAGAGTTAACTCCCTTCAAAATGCTGGTTTACCTATCCCACTAAAAAACATTTTTAATTATTTTCAAGATTCAAATTCACAACCTCTGACTGAATGACCAGGGTAGCTATTCAAGATTCATACCCACAGCCTCTGACCTTATGACCAGGGTGACTTTTATAACAAGTAACAATCAGGTAACATGTGCTGCAATTAATTTTAAACTAGACAACAAAACATAATGTCCTCTCCAATATACAAGACAATAAAAGTTGCATTGCACAGATCACTAAAACTTAATAAAGGGCTACATACAATGTTGACTGATAATTCAAGAATCAATTGATAAACAATGATTATTCTTGTGTGATTATTCTTTGTGTCTTATATTCCCTGAAAAATAATCCGGCCAGAACTGCGTGATAATATGCCCAGCTCCACTTCATTATCAGTACTTTCCATTAAGTTCCATCATATGGCTAGAGGGGTTATTATCACAGAAGGCCCGAGATTAATTATAGCCATAATTCTGGAAGAAACCACATGCTCAGAACTGACAGAGAATATATCCATATTGACTGGTTATGTAATATCCTTTAATCAATATCAATACAATCAAATGCAGATTTTTTCTAGAGCCAGTCTAAAATCATGATCATTTTTTTAATGCCTTGGTGCTTTTCTTTGACATTGACATTTTTTAAATAATTAAGTAAATTCTTAAATAAGGTGGTGAAACAGAACACAAACCCATATTAACACAGGAACAGAGTATTCAGAACATGATACAACAGTAGACAAAACAAACAGATCTACTTACAAAACTCATTTAAGCAGAAAGTTTATTCAACAGTTTATCGTTTAAAGATAAAAAGAACAAAATAACTTACTACAAAAACCAAGTATCTGTCAGCAACAGCCATTAAGTATTTATCTCATTGTGGTACCTTTACAAATTCCAAAATAAACAGAAGAACAACGGGTATTCATTATGCACTAAATATAGAAAATAGCCATACATGCAGTTTTTACTAACACGACCCTACAATGAGTTTGGTATCGACATTTTTCATTTTTACCTATCTCATTGAAAGTTGGTGTTCCGCTTAAATACTCACTGAGATAAGGCATACTGAGTCATAAACAAAATACATATCACTTCCACGCATGTAGAAACAAATCAATATGTAACTATGCGGGGGTGCAATTTTGCAATTATTCAAGTACAGCAATTGTTCAAATAAAATTTACTATGTCATTCATAGTGAAATACATAAACATGTATTTTGAAGACAAGTTGATACCAATTTATTTGAGCTCAGTTGGCTCAAAGAAAACTCAGAGCTTATTGTTTGAACTGGTCTTGAGTTGGCTTCCTAGTTAGAACCATTTCTTGAGAGGACATCGAGTTCAACTGTGGATTGAACCTGCAACCTCTTGTATGAGGGCCAATACTTTGAACACAGCATCAATGCCTGCTTATACTGTGGACAGAATATGCTATTTGCATGTCCAACATGTTCATTAATTTTTGGTTTCCATCCATAAATTATCTTAAAGCTACTTTGTTTATCTAGATATTAAATCGGCCATTTTAACGAACACTATTTTATGATCACTTCACACACTTTAATTACATGTATATTATCATTATTATTGTTATTATTATTATTATTATTATTACTTTTATTATGATTATAATAATATCATTATTATTATTAATTATCATTATTATTATTGTTATTATCATCATTTTCATTATAATGATATCATTACTATTTTTAATCATCATTATTATTATTATTATTATTGTTATTATCATTATTTTCATTACAATGATATCATTATTATTTTTAATTATTATTATCATATCATTATTTTTATTAGTCTTTCTGATGAGAACTCAAAGTTCTCACAGAAGTGACAGTCGGATTTTGATAGATACTCGTGTCTCATTGTCATCGTCTCTCACCGCTGATTCAAGTGGTCAAGTAATCAGTAACTTGCGGAGATGGGGTGTGCTCGAGTACTGGTTAACCTTACAGGATCATCTGATCATCTGTAAGCCCTCAATGGCATAAAAATGACACTATATAGTCAATCAATCAATCATACGCATTCCTAATTTGATCAATAGTATTGTATCGTTTGTTTTCTTTTATGCAAAATTTTTGTATATGACATAATATAATGTCCAGAATATATTCTTGTTTGATTTGTTGCATATATAAATCAAATATGGTGTCCATCAATCACTTTGGAGGTGATCGACATAAGCAGGACTAAGCCTTTAACATACAGCCTGGCTAAAAATCATATTAAAAACAAGACTTGTCCGTTCCACCCTTCACAGCAGCTGCCATATTACAGAGAGGTGGAGAACTCACAGTAACAACAGATCATCTGGAAAATTTAATAAAAGATTATTTTGTTCCAGGCGCACATTCAGTACAAAACCATAAATAGTAAACAAGACCACTGTACAATGTCGACCAAAGACAACATTAAAACTAATGAAGATGGATGACTCCCACTTAACAAGTCTGGAGTCTTGAAAATTCACATTCTCACAATAACAAATCAATATTATATAATATCTACACCATAAACATGTATCTATGTTGTGGCATATCTCTTATTCACAGTGGCGAACCCATGTGACTTAGTGGTACAGAGTGGCGTAAAAATGTAGAAAAAGTACCTGCTTCAGGTAATATTTTTGCAGACATCTTTCTTAATATTTCATGAAAATACACAAAACAAAGTCGAATACTGACTTTGTTTCATGAATTTTCATGAAATATTAACAAACATATTATTAACTGCAAAAATGTTCCCGAGAACAGACACTTTTCCTTCGAATTTTCGCACCACTTCATACCATTTAGTCACGTTGGGGACATCTAACCGTGTTATCTATTTATGCTTCTGGATTATTAGATTTAAATGTTGTTGTATGGTGTTTAGCGTCGCTTTCAACAATTTTTCAGTCATATCGCGACAGTGTCTACATGAGACAGTATTCTAAGCGTCGTCACACTGGAGTATCATGCTGCAGACACATGGTATGATACCCCACCCAGTCACATTTTACTGACACTGAGCTGACCAGACCTAGAACTCTCCTCTAAATGTTGAGCGTCAAGCGAGGAAGCTTCTAGTACTATTTTAAAAGTCTTCGGTATGACCGGCCAGGGATTGAATCCACGACCTTCCGCATGCGAGGCAGACGCTCTACCACTAGACCACACCGTGGTCTATTAAATTTAAAGAAAGGATTTTGGAAATTCTCCTTGTTACCCTCTTTGGTACGGGACTGCTGTAAGTCTGATGACCATCTTAAGAGACATCAGTCTGGGACTTCTACAAATACAGTAGAACTTCAATGACTCAAACACGGATTGGTGGAATACCACATATAGCTTGGGTTTGATCCAATGCAGTTACACTGTATATAGTTTCTACTTTATGGCCATATAAAGATACTTTTTCTGGCAATAACAATACAGCAGTTGGCTAAAACACAGAAACTGTTCAAGTTTGAATCTTCGCTGAAGCAAGTCATTGTCCAACTGCCATTATATCTCCTTCCCATGTAATATATGTCTTATCTCCTCATATTGTAGAATAAAGTAAAGTCAAACCTGTCTAAAGCAGCCAGTCGAGGGAAGAAGCAAAAGAGACATTTTAAGACAGGTTGTTGCTTAATACAGGTTAATTTGCTCTGACAGCAAACAAATGGGAAATAGCAAATGTGGCTGCTTAACCCTTTACTTCATATAGACGCCTTTGGACACGTTTAGTATTGAAAGCATTAATTCACCATGTATCAGCAATTGGTGAATTATGTTTAAATTAACTGACAGAGTGGAAAACAGTGCAGGAAGTGTTCAGATTGCTTGTTACGAGCACTCTGAACTCATCCTGCACTGTTTTCAAAGACCTTCTGTGATTGGTGCGGGAAAACGCATATCTATGGAGTAAAGGGTTAAGACAAGTGGCTGCTTAATAGAGGTGACCACTTACACAGGTTTGACTGTAGACAAGAAAAACTTGATTCAAAGCATCAATATACCATAAAAGATGTAAGGACTGACAGCAATACATCCACTAATCTGTGGGAAGGTAACAATAAACATTGTACTGTGCTGAAGGGTATTTGTGGACAGACCAAAGGACAGCAAACGATCCACCTGTACTGTCCATCAAGCAGGGAGTTGTGTTCAAACTCAATACAGGGTTATTAGATGCACTCTGTACAGCCTTGACATCCAGTAATAGTAGATTTTTACTACCACTTAAGCTGGATTCTACTTTGAAGTTTTATCTTGGTCAATAACTCTCATCATCAAACCATGATTGTATACAAGCAATATAAACACTGTTCATCAATCTAAAACTGTATATAAGCATTATAAACACTGTTGAAATACTCAAGGAGCATTTTCAGGTAAATTTACCAGTATAGCCGGAGAAATTTAAAACAACCCATTTGATCCTCATCATCATTCAAAGTTGAAACAGTAGCCTATAGCTCAGCGTAAAAATTTCTGCTTGCATATAGAAGGTTGTGAGCTTGATTCCCAGTTAGGTCATTTAGTTTAACACGAGGGCCAATCGACCCTTAATCGCTTACCTGTGGCAGAGGAGACAATGCCAAATTTGTGCAGGTGCTAGAGTTTATATAAATTCATATAATGCAATTTTTGTTGATTCAAGGACCATAACACCCAACATTAATTATCAAATTTGACCAGTTTAACAAATATAAAATGTGAGTGCTAGAGTGCACACAGCATCAAATACACATACTTTTTGACAATTCAAGGACCATAGCAATATTTATCTGATTGGTCAATTCAATAATTTGTTCAATATATTATGGTTACATAATCTGTCGAATATTAAATGGAAACTGCACAGGCTAGAGTGTACACAACAACATAAAACACATTTTTGGTGATTTAAAGGTCATATTAAACTGAGACAAAATTTATCAGATTTGACCTGTTGAAGAACTGGTCTATGATATTATGGTTATATAACTACTATGCAAGTTTGGTTGACATCAAGTGAAAGTTGCGAGTACTAGAATGCACACAAGGTCAAATAATGCAATTTTTGACAATTCAAGGGCCATACCTCTGACATAAATAACCTGATTTGGCCAGTTCAAGAACTTATCCAAGATGTTATGGTTATATAATATCTGTTTAAGTTTGGTGAAAATCAACTGAAAAATGCTAGTGCTAGAGTGCACAAAAGGTCAAATAGTGCATTTTTTTGACAATTCAAAGGCCATTTCTCCGACATTAATAATTGCTCAGGTGAGCTAAAAACGGTACTTGTAGCTTCTTGATGAAGCATTTAGTTTGAAAGCAAAGATCTTGTCTCAAAAAAGATACCATCATGACATTATTATTATATAACATGCCTGAAATAATGCTTATAAGCACAATAAAATTTTCAATGTAAACACAAATCATTAAGGTAAGTGTGCACGGTACATTAAATTGTGCTGATTTTGGCACACTAATGGATGTGGCCAGTTGCCATACAATGGTTTGATTATTGTATATAATAACAGAAATACTACCAGTATCTCCGGCGCAATTATATAATTATCTTGGCTCAAAAACATCTCACACTTTGCATATTCTGAACGGAACAACTAACCCACCACCTGACATTTTATGTACCTGACATTTATATATCTTTTATCGAAAAGTATCAAAGCAATTTCCTTGAAATTTGGACTTGAATAAAAAAGAACATTTAGGCTATGTAAACATGTAATTGTCTGTTAATTTCATATACAAATATTAAAAGCGCTACTCAGTAGTCTGACAAAAACATTAGAAAAAAACATAAGTGGCCAGTTAGCTGTTCTGTTCAGTATAGTTCACCGCAGCGTTGTCTAAGGGTACAGCATCCTTCTCGCATGCAGATGATTGTTGGTTTGATCCCTGGCCAGGTGATACCAAAGACTTGAATAATGGTACAAGAAGCTCTCGGCATTTAGAGGATAGTTCTGAGTATGTTCAGCCCGGTGCCAGTATAACGTGACTGGGTGGGGTATCATACCATGTGTCTGCAGCATGATACTCCAGAGTTACAGCCTTCAGAATACAGTCTCATTATTGCAAGCAATGCTTAAATCACCATTAGTTATGCCCCTTTTCAAAATAGAAACAAGTTTAAGGGTCTGCATGCTTACAGGGGTATTCTAATTTCATAATATTTTGTGCAGCATGTTGATTTCATAATTTTAAAAAATAGTTTGGAGTCATTCAAATATCTATTAAAATTGTTGAGTGCCCTTTAAAGCGAATTTATTTGGATTTTTCAAACTTTTAGAATTGACTAAAACATTTTTTACAGTATATACTACTCAATGATATGTATTGGCAAAAAGATATCTATTTAAACAAGCCAAAATAATATATTGAAAAGAGAATTCCCAACTTGGGATACCCACCCACATAGCACCAAGGTAATATGCTAAAATACATTTAGTACTACCAGTAATCTGCATACTTATTCTAGGGACTTATATCAAGAAGTGATCTCAATATGTCAAAACTTGGTACCATCAGGTTTTATCAAAATAGCTGCTTTATAACTGAGACTTACAATACTTAAGTATTGAAATACCTCAATATGCCGACACTTGATATTAATTGATTGAAAATTTAGCATCATTTTTATGCCATCAAGGGCTAACAGATGATCAGTTGACCTAACCACTGTTTCCTTGGATCCTGAAAGTTTAACCAGTACTCGAGCACACTCCATCTCCGCAAGTAACTGATAACTTTCCCACTTGAATCAGTGGTGAGAGACATTATTATGAGACACAATGTCGTATATCAATCATCACTGAGACTGTTGCCTGACAGGACTCAAACTCACGACCCCTGGATTGATAGTCAGACGCATAACCGACTGAGCTAATTGGGCCCGGCCGGACATTTGATATAAAACCATGACAGAAATTTAATTCCAGTCAAACTATTTACAAACATCTACAAAATATCCATATATGAATACAGGTAATTAAAAACAATCCTTAGATCATCAGTAATTACCTCTACAATGTACATTAGCACATCACCAAGCCATAATTTCTTCATATGCTACATATTATATCTATTATGACAAATGTTACATCATACAGAGGTTAGCGTTTATCCATAATGACCACAATGGCAGCCAAGCATGACTACAACATAAACATCTGCCATCACAGGGTAAGTAGTCTCATAACAATACAGAATTATGCACGTATGAAAGCCGTATTACTCAAGCAATAATTCTCGCGCCATTAATATCACATTTATCATCATCATTACAATACAGGAGCTCGTCTTCAGATGATCTTTAGACAAAAAGTAGCAAAAAACTGTATGAAATATTAATATGGTTGGGGCAAGAGGAAATAGGGTGCTTGCCATTAAGTTAATACTAATTTATTTAGCTCAATTGTGAAGAATGTTACCCCTCCATTGCCCTGGAATCATTGACACGATACAGCGATATAATAACTGTTAATAAGTGAGAATAACGTTGGAGCTTGACTGTACACTCAAATTAACTGTTTTGTGAATACGTGGCCTCCTCTGACTGGTGTTCTAACAATTCAATCCATCAACATTGTGGTCAGAACTCAAGGAAGTAGTTTTACTTCTCATATTTGATTCATCCAAAAAGTACTTTTAAATTTTCACAGCTGTATGTAAGGAAAGCTGCTTGAAAACCCAGGAATATTTAAAAGTACATCAGGATATGTGAATGCGAGAATTCTTGAATGTTGCCTCAGAAGTGTCAATCAATCAAAATCTCTACCAGATGCCAACATGCAGATATATTCCTGTTTTTTTTCTCCTGTATTCTTTCAGCATCTTTCTGTGCGGTAACCTTCTCATTGAGTTGAGTTAAGCTTTATTAAGATCTCAGCATCCAGTGGTGGTTGTGTGGTGTTTAAACACAAATAAATATCTTTTGTCCACCAAATGTTGTTTTGATGATAAATTAATTGAATAATACCAATAGCTATAACTAAGCATAAAGTATTTTTCTGTGTGTTTTTAACAGGGTTTGACACCATTTTCAACACACACACTGCAGTTTATACTTAATGGCAACCACAGTTATGTTGGAAAATGTCTGCAAATTGAAATTGAACATAACAAAGACATTCCACTCTCATTACACAAGTATCACTTAATATATTTGAGTCAAGTTTGGCTCAAACCTGCAACCTCAGTATTGACAGGTCAGGATTCTCCACAGGAAGGAATGCAAGCGCTTGGGTAAGAGAGCGTAAACATCTTCAACACATTTTCAGGTTCTGTGTAAGGCACTCATTGAAATATATTCCATTAGTAAAACTTGTTTCATTTTAGGCATTCAAATGAGAAAAGACATGCAAGAAAAATAATGATTTAGTGGAAAGTGAGCTTTTGTAAAATTTTGTTACAGAATTTAAGCGCTTGGGGAACACTGTTCCTGATAGTCAAGTGCTGGGGTTTCCCTGTGCTTAAATGGCCTGGAACCATCAATCACTTGGCCGTAGAAGAATCTTATGTGATTTGTTAACATCAGGAGTGCAAATTTCAAATTGCTTTGAAAATTATATTAAGAATCGTGCATGCTCACATCATATCATTACAGAAAATCCAACAAATATTTACCCCAAGGATACATATTTGCTGAAAATATATGACAAACAAATTGTTGGTACATAACCCTTGTCTGTCAAAGTGATTACGACCAATGGAGAGAGCTCCTCAGCAGACCCGGTTAGCTCAGTCAGTAGCATGTCTGACTATCAATTCAGGGGTTATGAGTTTGAATCCAGGATCCCAGGAAGAAGTGGTTAGCTTAACTGGTACAAAAGTTTGAGAACTACAATGGATACAATGACAACAGTCAGAGTTATTTTAAGAATATTTCACAAAATGCACATTTAACCTTTAATTTTTCCTCAGTTGAAAATCCAAAGTACCCAAATATGCGAAGACTAATAACCAAATCAATATCCCGTTAGCGTAACTACAATACATCTCAATTACCAAGTCTCATCGTTAAATGTTTTAATGAGGGCTTATTATAACAGCTTCCAATCTTTACAACTTACAAGAAAACATAATGATACATTTTAAGATAGTTTCAGAAAATAATTTCAACCACAATCTCTGAGTTAACAACTCATTAAGAAAGTCCTCACAAGATAGTTCCATCTAAATCCATACAGATACTGTACTTGCCACTTTTTTTTATTTTGAAATAATGAAGTAGGATTTTATCAACTTTTAGCAAATTCATTGATTGATTGAATATTTAGCATCATTTTTATGCCATTGAGGGCTAGCAAATGATCAGTTAACCTAACCACTGTTTCCTGGGATCCTGAAAGGTTAACCAGTACTCAAGCACACCCCATCTCCGCAAGTAACTGATAACTTTCCCACTTGAATTAGTGGTGAGAGACAAATGATAATGAGATACAATGCTGTATATCACTCATCATGAAAACTATGGCTGAGGGGGGATTCAAACTCATGACCTCTGGATTGATATCAGACGTAATACCAACTGAGCTTATCGGGTCCGGCAATTTCATACTTTTGAAGTTATTTGATGCATGCTGTATCAATAATATATACATTACTTACCAGATCATTCTTAAACCTTCGCACATGCACACGAAACAACAAACACACATTCTTCAAAACTATTTTCCGACTCCGCCACTATCTCCAAGTATAATATAACAATCAACAGTTATTTTCAGTTTACCGGTATCCACCTATCTTTTAATCCCTCATTTATCTAGAATGAAACACACAAAGCACCAAACAGAGAAACTCATAAATCGGTCAATATGTCAATTACTAACAAGACCTCTTGAATAAGAGTTTCTAAAATTTGAACAGCAGCGTAAGCAGTAAGTATAATCCGCCTCGTATTCTCTGTTGCGATATAAACCTCTTACCACTTGTTGTTTGAAACACTTCAGTGGAAAATGTAGAGAAAGTTTATTACAAAACCAGCTAATGTAGACTGCAGTGATGTTTTGTCTCCTCATACATTAGCATATGTTATGAATTATGCATGCAATGTATTAGAAGATGTGAGTCAACCACACATGATATATATATCCAGTACACACATCGAAGTGTAAACATTATATACTATACATGAACTTAATTAGCCATCTTATCTACACCATGTGACACATTATTTATAGCTGACATATTAAATAACTGAGATAGTTAACATTTTAATTCTTAGGTGATGAGAGTATTTCCTATATGAAGTTAACAGAGATGTGGCATTTTGATTTCCTTTATTAATTCAACATATATTTCCTATATAATGCAGTTTACAGAGATGTGGCATTTTGATTTCCTAGATTAATTCAACATAGATTTCCTTTATGAAGTAAACAGAGATTGGACATTTTGATTTCCTAGATTAATTCAACATAGATTTCCTATATGAAGTTAACAGAGATGTGGCATTTTGATTTCCTACATTAATTCAACATAGATTTCCTATATGAAGTTAACAGAGATGTGACATTTTGATTTCCTAAATTAATGCCAACATTATCTAAGATTTCCTATATGAATTAGTTAACAGAAAGGTGACATTTTGACATTCATGCTTCCTAGATTAATTTAACATAGCTTTTCTATATGAATTTAACAGATGTAACATTTTGACTTCCTTGATTAATTCAACATTGATTTCCTATATGAAGTTAACAGAGATGTGACATTTTGATTTCCTAGATAGATTCCAACATAGATTTTCTATATGAATAAGTTACAGAAAGGTGACATTTTGACACTCATGCTTCCTAGATTAATTCAACATAGCTTTCCTATATGAGGTTAACAGAGATGAGACATTTTGATTTCTAAGATTAATTTAACATAGATTTCCTATAATTATGAAGTTAACAGAGATGTACCATTTTGATTTCCTATATAAAGTTCATTCCAACATAGGTTTCCTATACGAATTAGTTAATACTCTATCATGTGTTGAAAACGTCACTTAATCCACAGAACACAAGGTCAAAATGCTTAAATCATTCTTACCTCACCTATCTAGAAGTAAATTAAATTTTGTAATATTCCCTGCTGCAGCATTCAAACAAAAACGAACGTTCCAGCAGCACAGGCTATAGAAAACAACTGTGTTCCCAGACTCTATATTTCATGTAAATTGGCAATAAAATCACTTTTCTGTTCATGTTCCAAGAAATCTGCTTTGTTTTTCGGCAACAAATGGTGCTATATGAAGGCAATAAGTACGTTGTTAATACACCATACACATAGCATGTTCCTGAGAGATAAATGTGCTCTTTTAACATGGGCTCAAAAATTATTTATTTAATAATTAGCTTCATTTTTATGCCATCAAGGGCTCAATAGCAAACGATCAGTTATCTTAACTAACTCCTTTCTCGAGTACACCCAAAATAACAGAGATAAACGACAATGTGACACAATGTTGTAATATCATCATCACGAAGACTGTGGCCAAGTATACATTCAAACTCATGACCCCTGGATTGATAGTCAAACACTCTACTGACTGAGCTAACTAATTACAGACCCATGTGCATAACTTAAATAAATCTCTCTCCCAACTTCTAAGATGTAAGAGCTTTCAAACTAAAAAACAAGCTTCTAATTCAACAATGGGCTATCGTTACCAAGAAACTGTGACAGAAATACTGAATTTATTTCGCTATCAAATCCAAAATTCTTTATGAGAATTATTTTTGGAAACCCTGACAATAAAATGTCATTTTTATGAGCCAACATGTTCAAAGAGTCTCCAATACTTGCCTGTGTAGCGCTCATTAGTAAACATTATCTGCCACCGAGTACTTGACATTCATGCCAGTTGAGCAGTCAGCTGATATATAGTGTGACATTGTTTCCACTAATCACCCACTTGTAGTTACTGAGGCAGATTATTAGATTAATAACAATCTTTCAGCACATTTTATTTAACACAATTTGTTTTATGACTCTAGTAATTTACACTGATGCTACAAAAGTGGGGCAAATATATCAGTTATAATGGAAACTTTGTCTTTCAGCTCGGCATTTTTCATCACATTCTGACAGTGTTTTAAGTATTTTTCTATTTAATTCACAACATATAAATGTGTCCATGATTGTATATCATACCAAGTTTCATAAAAATATAGTGTATGGCCATATACATAAATATAAAGTTATAATTAAAGATAATAATATATTTTTCCAAAACAAACTTTCTCATTTAAATTCAAAGTGTTTTCAATGCCTTTGCATACACTTTTCAGTAAATGCCTAACTCAAAATATGCTTCATTGTTAGTACTCTATCTGCTAACTGTGTCTCTGAAACCTCACTCTGTATTGTAAATACTCATAATTCTCCTCAAGTCCTGTCGACAGATGTCACTAAATCAATTCCATGAAGACTTGCTAACCAATAATGATAAAGAATCTCTAAGTGTCCACCCACCCACAAAGACACACACACACACACACACACCATGGGTCACATATAGATACAGACACAGCAAATAGGACCAAGATCACTGTCATCATGTCATAGTGATAGCATTCTGTAAACAGTGTGGACCCAGATTAACATGCATGTAACATTGTCCACAGGGTATGACTTTTACGCAGTAATTTCTTGATTCGAGTTAAACTTTGATTGTGAAACAAGTTATTACAACTTAAACAAATCAAGTCTTTCTAGGCAGAAGCAGTACTAAGCATAATAAAAATTATATGGATAAAGTGTCTTGCTGAAGGAATCGCCGTTACAGAGAGTTACACCCCAGGACCCTTCAATCCCCAGGGCCCTGATGCTCAACTACTGGACCACACACTGCAGAAGTAATTTCTTATAAACAACCATTTCTAAATGATAAGCATGGAATGGTCCAAAACAATAAGGATGGAAGAGTCCATTATTGAAAATAATCTGAATGATGGATAAATGTTGAATAAAAGATGCAAAATAGCCTTATAATACCTAGACACAAGGACGCCCACACATCGACAGTATTTCTATAGTTTAAACTTATTTATTTCACTTCGATTGTGAAACAAGTTCTTACAACTTAGACAAATCACGCTCAGAGTCTACGTGGGTTGAGCTATTACTAAGCATATGCAGAATAGGCGTCTTGCTCAAGGACACCACACACAAGCTATGACAGAGGATCGAACCCATGAACCTTGAATCATGGTATTTCTATTTATTTGACACCATTTCATTTATAAGTGAGCCATAATTTATAGATCTTAGACCACTAAATATCTTAAAATAATCACCATACTTGACCACAGCCAATCAATAACCATGAAACAAGAACACAACCATACCTGAACAAAGTAAAGTATTAGGCCAAGAAAGGTCATTATTTCCACAAACCTTATAAAAATTACAAAATGACATCCATTCTATTTAAAGGCAGCTTGCCTGTCCATTCATTGTGATAGATGGTGAACCCAAATTTTTCCCGTGAAAGCAGTCAAAAAGTATATAACCATTTATGTGCATATAATTATCCCTTTACTTCATATATAGACCCCTTTGGACACCTCTAATACAGATGCCTTTGGACATCTAATATAGAAGGCTTTTGAATTATTGGGTGAATTATGTTTATATTAACTGACAGACTGGAAAACAGTGTAGGAACTGTTCAGATTGCTCGTTACTAGCAATCTGAACTCTTCCTGCACTGTTTTCAAAGGCCTTCTGTGATTGGTGTGGGAAAACCCATATCTATGGAGTAAAGGGTTAACAAAATAAAAAATAATACAATTATAAAATATATCTAACCTTCACATCAAATCTATACATCCACAGTAATGGCATATGTATCACAATAAAGAAAAGTAGAAACGACATCCGAAGATCAGGTATCAAAAGCACACTTTATCTCCTCCGATATTATGTTCTATTACAGACTACTTGTCAATCACACATAATCAAAATTCAGTGATATGTTCTCTGTTTAAAAACATTTTCCAAATATCAGGTTGAATCCATACTTTCATGGAAGTGAATCTCCTGTGAGAGAACAGTTTTCCAATAATATAGCTGATACATGTGTGTAAAACAAGCAGTTTGTGTAATCTGGTACTGAGTGGTAGTCCTGCAGATATTGGCACTGGCCAGGAATTTCATATCAACAGAATGTCTAACAATGGTGATGAATGTCAGATGAGGCTTTGGAGCATAGGGGTGACTGTGTGTGAATGAATGAGATCCTTGTACAACTGGGGAATTCAGAAATCAAAGGAATAGGTAATGAACTCGGTCATGGGTAAATAGCTGCATGAATGATTCAGCCAACATTTGGGAATTCAGAAACACTAAAGGAATTATTAATAATCGCATGGGTAAATATTTATGCACAGCCATTTGATGTTTTGTGTAGGACAGGTATAAGAGAGAATCTGCATAAGTTCCTAGTTCCAAACTGACAGGTAGTCATATGACCTTGAAGTATGGAAAAGACAGTAATTCAAGGTCAGGTTTACAACTGGACAAATTAACAACATGCTTCAATATTTGTCACATGAAATATTATGACCAAAATTGTAATTAATGAACCAACTGAGTCTATGCTTCATGACTACATTTTCTAAACATTGTTGTAGTCAAAACATCTGACATTATGTGGACACTTCAAAAATTCTACATGTGACAGAGCATGTTCAAAGTTGTCATCCATTTGACAGAGACTAGATTCAATTAGGAGGAAATTGTTACATTCAATAGACTCTATCATGCTGGACTATTTATGTTCATTCTAGTGAATATGACTAGCTCCACACTGGTTGTCATTATAAGATATATAAAATACAGTCAAACCTGTCTTTAGCAGCCAGCCAAGGGAAGGAGCAGAAGCGGCCTTTTAAGACAGGTCATTGCTTATTACAGGTAAGTTTGCTCTTAAAGCATATAAATTGGAAATAGCCAATGTGGCTGTATAAGACAAGTGGCTGCTTAATGCAGATTACTGCTTACACATATCTGACTGTATATATAGCTGATGCTCACTTCCAAATGAAAGTTTTAGCAGGCGATCTTTAGTAAGTTGTAACTCACCATCAGGCAGAATATTCATTGGAGCCCCGGTGCCCCTGAGGACACGACCCTGGTGATGGTCAAGCAGCCCATCAATATCACTGGTAGTGTGGTCATCCATGGCAAACAGCTCCTTCACACTCTTCTGTCTTGGTTTGTGTCGCTTCTTTGGCCATGTGTTACATCCCAATCTGAAATATAGTACAGCTCAAACATCTCAAACTGGAATATTGTACATCTCAAAATGGAATATAATCAGTCCTGAATTGGAATATAGTACATCTCAAACTGGAATATAATCAATCCCGAACTGGAATATAGTACATCTCAAACTGGAATATAATCAATCCCGAACTGGAATATAGTATATCTCAAACTGGAATATAATCAATCCCGAACTGGAATATAGTACATCCCAAACTGGAATAAAATACAACTAAAACTGGAATATAGTCAATCTCAGAGTGGAATAGAGTACATCTCAAACTGGAATATAATAACTCCTGAACTGGAATATAGTACATCTCAAACTGGAATATAATCAACCTCGAACTGGAATATAATACATCAAAAACTGGAATAAAGTCAATCCCAAAGTGGAATATAGTACAGCTCAAATTGGAATATTTTACATCCCAAACTGGAATGTTACATCCCAAACTGGAATAAAGTACATCTCAAACTGGAATATAGTACATCTCAAACTGAAATATAGTACATCTAAAACTGGAATATAGTTAATCTCAATCTGAAATATAGTACAGCTCAAACTGGAATATAGATAATCAATCCCGAACTAGTATATATAGTACTTCTAAAACTGGAATATTGTCAATCCCAAAGTGGAATATAGTATAGCTCAAACTGGAATATAGTACATCTCAAACTGAAATATAGACCAGCTACAACTGGAATGTAGTACATCTCAAACTGGAATGTAGTACATCTCAAACTGGAATATAGTCAAATTCCAAACTGGAATATAGTACAGCTCAAACTGCACTTTATTACAGCTCAAACTGGAATATAGTACAGCTCAAACTGGAATGTAGTACATCTCAAACTGGAATATAGTCAACCCCAAACTGAAATATAGTACAGCTCCAACTGGAATATAGTTCAGCTTAAACTGGAACATAGTCAATCTCAAAATGAAATATGTAACATCCGAAAATGAAATATAGTACATCCCAAACTGGAATATAGAACATCCCAAACTGGAATATTTTACATCCCAAACTGGAATCTAATACATTCCAAAGTGGAATATTTTACATACCAAACTGGAATCTAGTACATCCCAAACTGGAATATTTTACATTTCAAACTGGAATGTTACATCCCAAACTGGAATAAAGTACATCCCAAAATGAAATATAGTACATCTCAAAATGAAATATAGTACATCCCAAACCGAAATATAGTACATCTCAAACTGGAATATAGTACATCCAAAACTGAAATATAATACTTTTCAAACTGGAATATAGTATATCCCAAACTGAAATATAGAGCATCCTAAACCGGAATATGTTGCAACCCAGACTGAAATATGTTACATCCTAAACAGAAAAGTACAATACCCATGCTGGAATATAACAAATCCCAAACTGTAATATGTAACAACCCAAATTATAAATTACAAACCAAATTGAAGTGGAATACAACCCAAACTTGAATATAATTACAAGCCAAACTAGAATATAATTACAAGCCAAACTTGAATATAATTACAACCCAAACTAGAATATAATTACAACCCAAACTAAAATATAATTACAAACTTGAATATTATTACAAGCCAAACTAAAATTTAGTGTAAACCCAAACAGGAATATATTACAAGCCAACTGGAAGTATTTAAAACCCAAACTGGAATGTTAAATCCTAAGTGAAGTAAGAATTAGAGAGCTACTTAGCAGCACAGTGTGACATAATTACGATGGCTTTAAATCATGATCATATAAACCGAAACAAATTCTATTTTACAAATAAAAATGCCATTAAAACATCAAGCAATATCTTTTTTTAGAAGGGCTTTCATTTCACAGAAACAAATTTTAACATTATCTTTATATCTACTGAACGGAACAGCTAACCTGCCTCTTTTGTATTTCCAATATCTTTGTCAAAATAGGCAGTAGTGCTGTTAAAAGTTGTATATGCCATTAACAGACAATTATGCATTTTTGCATGACATAAAATGTTCTTTCTTATTCATGTCAAAATTTCAAGGAAATTGCCATGATACTTTTTGAGAAAATAAATAAAATGTCAGGTACATTTTAAAATGTCAGGTGGTGGGTTAGCTGTTCTGTTCAGTATTATATTATACAAGTTCCCAAACAACTCAGACAAAAAAAACAAACCATGTTATATCTCATAATAAATGACAGTAAATAAAATTAATGAGCCATCTCAACCTGTTTTACTGTATTGCAGTAAAACATGCATCAGAACAGCTGGAAACACTGGGAAAAACACCTTGGCACCAGTGCTTATCTCAAACATAATTGTGATATTCCAGACACACTGAGCTTACGATAAATACTGGGTTTCACTGGAGATTTCTAATTCCTAATAAATGTCAAGATTTATCAAAAATAATAAGATCTATCAGAAATTTGGACACATAATCCAATATGCTTGAATCAGAGACTTCATCACAGTTCTTACTGCTTCTTTAGTATACATTTAAAAATGCAGTTCATATCATTTGTGGCAGTCTGAATTTTTGTCTTCTGCAGACTAGTGTTAAAATGGGTTTGCAGCATTTCCAGCTTTTTATTTTATGCTTTATGATGAATTATAGATATTTCTCAGTGGATGATTTATGGTAATCCACTGTTTTAAACAGTGAAATTAGGTGTGGTCGTCAGATCTACTGTGCGTAGAGTATTGAAGCTAAAGTTGATCTGATTTTAATGAGATTGTGAACGGAACAGCTGACCCACCTCCTGAATTTTTAAGTTCCTGACATTTTATGTTTTTCCTCAAAATATGAAGCAATTTACTTTAAATTTTACCTTTAAAAGAAAAAAAGTTTAAGCTATGTAAATATGCATAAATGTCTGTTAATTTAATAGCCTTACTCCAAATTTTGACAACGATATTGGAAATACAAAAATGGCCAGTTAACTGTTCTGTTCAGAATAACATATATCTAATATTAAAATATAGCTATCACACATACCCAAATGAAGCAATACTGTCGTGACTGTAGCTGCGGTCAAGGTCATGGTGGGCCGCGTCTGACTCAGGTAAATTCTCCCCGCAGGTGTGTTCTATACGCTGTTCAACAATACAACCCTGCAGAGAAAAACAACAACAAATTAAATGTTTTGAAATATCAAAAAAGTGTGTTCAAACATATTTAATTGTTTTTTAAAAGTTATATATTTTTCTTGTGCATTCTAAGAAATCCCCCCAAAGAAACTGGCCGTGTTGGATCGTATAATTATGACTGTAGATGAGGACAGAACAGTGTCATGGTCTAGTGGCAGAGCATCATTTCCATGATCAGTGGGTTGTGGGTTTGAACCTCTTGAGCCTCGCTAGCATAATATTTTGTGTCCTTGAGCACAGGGGCTTTTCACTAGTCACTGTGTCTTTGAGCAAGGCTTTTCAATTATTTTTTTCTCTATATGAATGCTCCTACTTGGGAAGACATAAAAATTGATTTGTATCAAATGTAATAACATGTTTCACAATGAATGAAAAAAATTTTCCGTCCATCATTTATGTCTTACAGCAACCTCGTTAGGAAATGAGTTAGAAGGAATCTCATAAACAGATAAGGTATAAAATAAATGAGAAAGTTCCACAAGACACATATAACAATATATATTTAATAAATATCCATGCTTTTCAAGAAACAAATCAACACAATAGTTTGTGCAAAATAAAGAATAACCTATAGCTTATGCTTAGGGTGACAACTGAAGAAGCATAAAATAAAAGCACAAAAACACTTAATCATCAAAGTAGATATTGAATGCCCACTTTCACAGACAAGCCCATTTAAAAGTAACAAACAATCATTTTCATTTACCTGCTGGCAAAATATCCACAATTCTAACAAACGGAGAATGATCAGACATGTTTTGTGAGTTTGTTCTACAACCTAATTTCCAAGGACTCATTATCCTCCTGAAATGCTACAAACTTATTCCCTGCAGATAAAATAATTTTTTTACCAAGTGTAAAATGTGCATTCCTCATACAAGTATCATTGGTAAACTCGCAAGCATTTGTAGTAATACCGATATACATATTTATTACTTCTGCTTACAAAGCCAATAATAAAAGTATTTTGAAACTCGTTAAAATAAATTCTTCCTATATACATACAATTCAGCTAATTGTATATCAATGCATTCAATGAATTATGTTGTAGTTTGTTTATTTTTTTTAAATGTGCTTTAACGGAAAATGCACCAGGCCAATTTTCATAAACACTAACTTTGAATATCACAGATCCACATGACGCAAATAAAAAGGTTAAAAAAAACTTTTGTATTGGAAAGGGGCAGAATTTGAAAGGAGACCTATTTTTATTTATTATTTGTGGTAAATTGTGCTAAACATATATCAATTTCATCAGTTTTTATAGATCTGATAAAAAAGAACAACTGGAAATTGGTTGTATTAACTAAAAATTCACAATTCATTACAAACTTCATTAAGTAACATGTGGTCCTGTCAAAATATTTATATTACCGGTACCACTGTATCTGCAGCATTCTCCTACACTGAATAATAATCTGAGCTAAATAACACTTGAAACTAAACACGGCCCCTCCCCTCCTGTACCACAAACCACAATCAGCATAAATAAAATCATAATCAGTTATAAAGAATTAAAATAAAAAATATCTTGGAAACTTAAATATTTCCTTTTCCCACCACAACCATTCTAAAATAAATACAATAATGTAAGCTTTTAGACGCTCACTGTATGACATAACATATATCATATAGGTTAGAAATGCTACAATTTTCCATTTTTGTTTCATTCATATGCATAATTTACCAATTTCAATACCTTCTATTTGCAAAATGTGTTTCATGACAGTAGTTGATTACTTATGCACTGTTATACTATGGAGGTAATTGCAATTCACATGAAAACATAGTATATTTTAAATTAATAAATTATAACTGTTTATATAATTTCCCAAAATTTCCACTTCTGTTTATAAGTACACATAAAACAACATTTATTTTAAAAAATTCACACTCTATACCGTAGAAAGTCATATGTTCCAAACACATATTTTTTAATTAGAATTTCTTCCCAGAGTAGAGATTCTGCTTCTTAATTCCTTGATTTATCTAATAACTTTTACTTGTCAATTAATGCTAACTACCACCTTATCTTAACCACACAGAGCTTTTAAATACAACCCTTATCAAAAGTCTTTTCTAAATTATGGCAAGAACAAGTAATCCTTTTATGATTTATTTGCTAAACTAAGAACCAGCTGTGGTGCAGAGACTGTGAATGTCGGTGCAGAGAATGTGAATGCTGGTGCAGAGACTGTGAATGTCGAAAGAACCTTGATGTGCCAGTTAGCAAGTTGATTACTGAGTTTAAAACGTGATTGTATATATATATGCAGTTGAGAGGTAATTGTATGTGAACAGATGAGAGGTGATTGTATATGTGCAGTTGATAGGTGATTGTATGTGTACAGATGAGAGGTGAATGTATGTATGAAGTTGAGATGTGATTGTATGTGTATGCAGTTGAGAGGTGATTGTATGTGTGCAGTTGAGAGGTGATTGTATGTGTGCAGTTGAGAGGTGATTGTATGTGTGCAGTTGAGAGGTGATTGTATGTGAACAGATGAGAGGTGACTGTATGTGTACAGTTGAGAAGTGACTGTATGAATACAGATGAGAGGTGACTGTATGTGAACAGTTGAGAAGTGACTTATGTGTACAGAGGAGAGGTGACTGTATGAGAAGTGACTGTATGAGTACAGTTGAGAGGTGACTTTATGAGTACAGCTGAGAGGTGACTGTATGTGTACAGATAAGAGGTGACTGTATGTGAACAGATGAGAGGTGACTGTATGTGTACAGATGAAAGGTGACTGTATGAGTACAGTTGAGAGTTGACTGTATGTGAACAGTTGAGAGGTGACTGTATGTGTACAGATGAGAGGTGACAGTATGTGTACAGATGAGAGGTGACTGTATGAGTACAGTTGAAAGGTGACTGTATGAGTACAGTTGAGAGGTGACTGTACATGTACAGATGAGAGGTGACTGTATGTGTAAAGTTGAGAAGTGAATGTATGTGTACAGATGAGAGGTGACTGTATGTGTATAGATGAGAGGTGATTTTATGTGTACAGATGAGAGGTGACTGTAGGTGTATAGTTGAGAATTGACTGTACATGTACAGATGAGAGGTGATTGTATGTAAATAGTTGAGAAGTGACTGTATGTGTTCAGTTGAGAGGTGATTGTATGTGTACAGATGAGAAGTGACTGTATGTGTACAGATGAGAGGTGACAGTATGTGTACACTTGAGATGTGATTGTATGTGTACAATTGAGAGGTGATTGTACGTGTACAGATGAGAGGTGACTGTATGTGTAAAGTTGAGAAGTGAATGTGTGTGTACAGATGAGAGGTGATTGTATGTGTACAGAGGAGAGGTGACTTTATATGTGAACAGATGAGAAGTGACTGTATGTGTGCAAATGAGAGGTGACTGTATGTGTACAGTTGAGAAGTGACTGTGTGTGTGCAGTTGAGATGTGACTGTATGTGTATGTACAGTTGACAGGTGATTGCATGAGTACAGTTGAGAACTGACTGTATGTGTACAGATGAGAGGTGACTATGTGTAGAGTTGTGAGGTGAATGTATGTATACAGATGAGAGGTGACTTTGTGTAGAGTTGTGAGGTGAATGTATGAGTACAGGTGAGATGTGACTGTATGAGTACAGGTGAGAGGTGACTATGTGTACAGTTGAGAAGTGACTGTATGTGTACAGTTGAGAGGTGACTGTATGAGTACAGTTGAGGTGACTTTGTGTACAGTTGAGAAGTGACTGCATGTGAACAGATGAGAGGTGAATGTATGTGTAGAGTTGAGAGCTGACTGTTTGACTACAGTTGAGAGGTGACTGTATGAGTACAGTTGAGAGGTGACTGTATGTTCACAGTTGAGAAGTGACTGTATGTGTACAGTTGAGAGGTGACTGAATGTGTACAGTTGAGAGGTGACTTTATGTGTACAGCTGAGAGGTGACTGTATGTGTAAGGTTGAGAGGTGACTGTATGAGTACAGTTGAGAGGTGACTGTATGAGTACAGTTGAGAAGTGACTGTATATTCACAGTTGAAAAGTGACTTATGTGTACAGATGAGAGGTGACTGTATGTGTGTAGTTGAGAATTAACTGTATGTTTACAGTTGAGAGGTGACTGTATGTATGTATACAGATAAGAGGTGACTATGTGTACAGTTGAGAGGTGACAGTATGTCAACAGTTGAGAAGTGACTGTATGTGTACAATTCAGAAGTGACGGTTTGTGTATAGTTGAAAAGTGACTTTTTCTTTTATTAATATTAAAAAAAAGATTATGAAACAAGTTGATTGAATTACTTTAAATAATCAAAAAATCATTTTGCTGATTAAAAAGAGTTGTGGAACGGATTGTAATGCACAAAAAGCTATGCCAGTGAAGCATCACGGGACCATAAATTTATAATGTCCTTTTTTTGCAAAGAAAAGTGATAAAAACACACAAGATACAACTTGACTGGCTGTAAATTAAAAAAAGTATTCCATTAGAACTTGACAAACTTTTTACCCTGACTGTAAGAACTATGCCAAGGAGTGATTAAATTCTGCTTGTTTTATTGATGAAAGATGAAACAAACCCCTTTGCTAAAGGCTTCTTTATTGAAACAAGAGGCTAGGTATGAACATATGTACTCCCAAGGTACAATATGAACTTTACCTGTGATTATTTGTGCAACATAAGTAAAAATAGAGTAAACCAATCAATTGGGATCCCTCAGCACTTGTCTGATCTATATCTAAAATTTGTAATTCTGGTTTGAAATTGCTCATTTCACTTTTGAAAGTTCTGTAATACGATTTTGCCTATCTCCCATGAAGTGATAAGCAGGAACATGATGAGCATTCCAATACATATCTTGATAATTTAATGGAAACTTTCTAGGAAAAAACATACCATACTGATGAGAGAGCATTTGAAAACTGCATGAAGTGCAAAAAAAGCGTATCTCGAAAATAAATTAATGTGTTTGTATAGCTGTATAATACCCAGTGGCACTGTTTGGGATTGCTTCTAGTCTCAGGACCCAACATTTCTGTGATTGCTATAGTAATTACCCATGATAACCTGGATCTAAAACCCTCAAAGGACCACTCAGTAATAGATTCTGCTCCCATTCTAAAGATGATCCATGAAGTTCATTTTGATTCTAAATATTTTGACCAATTATGTCAATACAGGGAAGAAATAATGTGTATAATGTTAATTTAGTGTAAAGTGTGCCTTTAAGTATTATTTCATCTCCGTGATACCACTGAAAGGTTGTTTACTGAAAACTATACTAAACACCATACAATACAATGGAATACAATACAATACAATACAATACAATACAATACAGTACAGTACAGTACAGTACAGTACAGTACAGTACAGTACAGTACAGTACAATACAATACAATACAATACAATACAATACAATACAATACAATACAATACAATACAATACAATACAATACAATACAATACCAGTTCAAATCCAAAACAAACTCAAGACCTGAACTACTGGGCTAATGAATTATTTTCCAATTTCTAAATAAAGAAGTTCATCATTGTTTATTCCCCTTAACTACAGAACATATTTTTTAATAAATATTGTGACACTTTTATTTTGAAAGACAACAAAAGTGATTCATTTGTCAATGAATAATATACATGTAGTCATCTTGATATGTGTAAGGTTGTAGCTTAAACGTAATAACTAAAATAGTAAAAATGTAACGATTGAACCTATCAAGAGGCTCTGTTCCTAAAACACAACATTTCAACAAGAAATGAATCCATAATTTACAACTTGTACGACAAGAACTGCTGGAGGGACAGCATGCTCAACTATTTCAATGCTGTTCCAAAACAACAGCCATTTCAGGAAATAAGTACCAACAGGAAGACAAATAATATAAAAACTCAGGGGTGGTAAAAATAAATTAGCAAAATAATTCAACAACAATATTTATTTTCATCATTTCTATGAATAGTCAAGCTAAAACTGACACTTACCCATTTCGTGTATCATTAGACAAAAGTTACTTCAAATAATCCACAGTATTCCAAATTTACTAAATATTCAAATCACCAATTTGCAGAACTAGCAGAAGATCTTGATGAAGTGATGATTGTTGACAACAATGCAATATACAAAGTTGTCCAAATTTAAACCTCCCACAAAAATAACTATCAGAAGATCTCGATGAAGTGATGAATGCCGACAACAACGCAATATACAAAGTTGTCTAAATTTAAATATCCCACAATAACAACTATCAGAAGATCTCGATGAAGTGATGATTGTTGACAACAATGCAATATACAAAGTTGTTCAAATTTAAATCTCCCACAATGATAGCTATCAGATAGATCTCGATGAAGTGACGAATGTTGAAAACAACACAATACACGAAAGTTTTACAAAATTTAATGTTCCTACAATCATAATTAATAGAAAATCCGGAGGAGCTTTGATGGTGGACCTTGAAGACAACACGATAAATAACAGTCATCCTATATATAATTGTAAATAACGAAACATCCGAATGAGATGTTGGACACTGAATCAAATCACACTAAACAGAGAAAGATCAGGATTGGTGATGAACACTGAAACAATCCACAATAAACAGAAGTCTTCTAATTTTACATCTCCTCTGTAATGATAAGTAACAGAAGTTCCGGAGCTGATGAACACTGAATCAATCCACAATAAGCGGAAGTCTTCCTATTTTACATCTCCTCTGTAACTATAACTAACAGAAGTTCCGGATGAGCTGATGAACACTGAAGCAAAACACGATCTACCTGATAGAACAAGTAGCATCCAAATACAAGATACTACCAGGTACACCACAAATGTGTTCATCTACAATTGTATCTTGGTCATATATAATGATAGATGCAGTGAAGAACAAGTTTTTATTGCCGCTGTTTAGCGTTTTATTACCGGCATTTATTGATATAGAAATAACATATATCACATAAAATGGCTGTTATGTATGTTTTCTAACAAATTAGTTTTATTGCTTTTCATCTTGTGTGAAGAGATTGTTTGTTTTTTATCTACCAAAAAAAAAGCTTTATTAGCAGAAATTATTTAGTCCTAATTAATTGATGTTTAATTGTAATGAACATTCAGCAGGGCAGTAGTGTAGTGGATAGAGTGTTGGCCATTCATGTTGGAGGTTGTGGATTCAATCCCAAGTTCAATTTGATGAATGCTCAGTACTGGTTCAACCAAGGAAACTGACTTTAGAGATTTCATATAAGCTCTCTGCTTTCATCGCAATCAAGCTAAAATAAATTAGTATAAACTAAAATAGACTTTCATGAAGCACAATATCTATCGACTAAAAACACAAAAACAGTCCACATGCCTTTTTTTAACCAAAAATGTATCAAAACAAAATTCAGTCTATAATGGCCACAAATTGGTAATAAAGTTTTTCAAGATAAAGTAACAAGGTCATGTTAAAATGAAGTTACATACTATTTTACAGACATCTCTCTTCTATTGTGCACTTTCACACATGAGGAACCATTTTAAACATAAAATTAATTTTTATTATCATTTTTATGAAGTCTAAATATACAATATAAAGGAATATGTCAACTATTTAAAACATTTTAAGAATGCCCAAAAGTAAAAGAATATTCAATGCTCTCTCCCTATGTAATTCGTAAAAAAACTGCCTATACAAAACCTTAAGACATTTTTCTTATTAAGGCAATCGCATATAGTACATAATCGTATTTTGTTGCATTTTTTATAATTATTATTTTGATGTTTGAATATTTGAACATTTTTATGACATGGACTGCTATCAGATAATTAGTTAACCTTTAAGAAACCATTCTTTTTTGGGATGCTGGAAGGTTAACCAGTACTTGAGCACCACCCATCTCTGCAAATAACTGATAACTTTCCCACTTGAATCAGTGGTGAGAGAAGAATGACAACAAGATACAATGTCAAATATCAATCATTACAGAAACTGTGGCCATGAGGCAAGGATTCAACTCAAAACCCCTGGATTGATAGCCAGACTGACGTAGCCAGGCCAAGCTGATAAAGATGATAGCCAAAGAACCAAAACTACATGCATTTTTGTTACAGCAGAGAAGAGAACTTATAAACTTAACCACACCAAAAGCAAACAACTGCATGCATTAATACAATTAATATACCCTCATGCACTTTTTTCTAAGTCATTATTTCATAAAACAGATGGTACATACCAAAACATTAGTGGGGAAACAGGCATAGAAATATCCGACACTAGACTGCCTTGGCTTGTATGATGAAAATAACAGAATTACAGTGTATTATTGTGACAACAAAATAAAGATAGGTATCAAAATGTAATTAACTCTCAAATGATTTTCGGTAAATTGATTGATTGAATGAATATTTAGCATCATTTTTATGCCATCAAGGGCTCACAGACAATCAGTTAAACTAACCATTGTTTCCTAAGGATCCTAAAATATTAACCAGTACTCCAGCACACCCCGTCTCAGCAAGTAACTGATAACTTTCCCACTCCAATCAGTGGTGAGAGACGAATGATAATGAGACACAATGTCATATATCAATCATGGAAACTGTTGCCAGACAGGGATTAGAACTCACGACCCCGGGATTGATAGTCAGATGCATTACCGACTGAGCTAATCGGGCCCCGCGATTTTCAGAAAACAACTTTTAAAAGTCAGTTGTAGAAATCCCTTATCCGAGAATACATCACTATAAAACTTATTCCTATAATCTTCCTTGATACATAGGTTTTTTCTTGTTTTTCCCCACATACAATTCTTCAATATACATGTTCAGCTTATCCACCACATATAACCCATGTATATATAATGTCAAGACTATAGCAGGAGGAAATGCTGCACTAAACTAAAACCAGTTTTTCATGAACACCAATTCCGTGTACAAAAGAAAGCAACGTTGTTGAGTTGTCCCAATGTTTGATAGAAATTGCCTTTAAGTTCAATGACATGTTCAATTCCGTATGCAGATAATTGAAACATTACAGAATTTATATATGCATGATAGTTCATAAAATATTTGCAGTGTAATTACATTAAATTTTTCAATCCTTCAAAAGGTTGCACATTTTTCTGTAGTGATAGAGACCGTGATGTGGTCTAGTGGTAGAGCATCCGCTTCGCATGTGGAAGGTCGTGGGTTCAATCCCCGACCGGGTCGTACCAAAGACTTTAAAAATGGTACTAGAAGCTTCCTCGCTTGACGCTCAGCATTTAGATGAGAGTTCTAGGTCTGGTTGGTCAGGTGTCAGTATAATGTGACTGGGTGGGGTATCATACCATGTGTCTGGGGCATGATACTCCAGTGTGATGGCGCTTAAAATACTGTCAAGTAGACACCGTCGCGATGTATCTGAAAAATTGTTGAAAGCGACGCTAAACACCATACAACAACAATAAAACTGTAGTGATAGAAAAATGTGAAACCTTTTGAAGGATTGGAAAATTAAGAGTAAATTAACATGTTCAATCCTTCAACAGGATACACAAATCTGTGATGATTTTGATGAAACAATTATCATTGTAGGAAAAAGTGTAATGTAATTATTCACATAGGAAAAATTTAAAATTATTAATACACACATTAATCTAAATTCCAATATCAGTTTCTTTTCCACACTTATAATCACTACCAGGCATGTAACCACACTATAACAAATAACAATATTGTAACCACTTTAAAAATAAATTCATTTATAATCGATAACAATCTTTGTTTCCACATTTAACATCAAAGTAAATTAATAAACGATTTAATCGTCAAAATCTTAGACCACATTTGCTAAGTCTGATAATCCGTGAATGATCAATCAGTTTTATAACATGAATATAACTGACTACAAAATCTTACAGATTAAAACTACATGCCTTGCTAATAGTATTAAGTCTGGGGGGATAATGCAGGGCAGGTCATTGTGATCATAATGTTTTTATCTGCAGTTTTTTTTTTTTTTATTTATGGAGTCTGTATTCTTGTCTCCATTTTTTAAAGTAATAAACAAGTTTGACAATTCTGTTAAATGATATCTACCATCTTGAAATAATGGTGAAAACACTGGATCTCATTTTAACGGACAACATACACTAATGGCATGGCAAACAAGAGATTGTTCAGTTAAGATTAATTTGCTGTTCAAAGTTTTGAGAGAGAGAATGTCCGACATTACTTATTACTTATGCAGTTCTCGTTAATTGGGATGCAATGACCTTTTAATGGTCAACCACATCTGTGACTTAATTACATCTGCTTACATATCTCTGACCACATACACCATTCCACTTCTTTCAACAAATTACATGCCCGAGAGTAACTTAAACCTGTTTCTGATTTTATTCCCCATGTTCATACTCAACCATCTAGACCCTTCCCTCCCCTCCCCTCCCTCTCCCCCCCCCCCCCCCAACCCCGCGCAAAAATTATACGCCTTGTGTACCTTGATTATGATCAACAGCTTCCACATATACAATGCTAAGGCATACCTACTGCATCTACACAGAACTATATGTATTATTTTATCCAAATATACAATGCTAAGGCATACCTACTACATCTGTAAGAACTATAAAATTATGTATTATTTTATTCCAAATAAGCCCCTTTGAATAATTCAGAAATTAACATACTGAAATCAAACAAAACACATACATGTATGTTATAATAATCAAAACATATCTAAATTAAGAGTAACTGGAAGAAACAGCTCATGAAAACAATAATGTGGAGCCTGTGGTACAGTGGAACAGCCCCAGACCCAGGGTTGTGTGTTCAATCCTCTACCACGGCTATGTGTAATGTCCTTGAGTAAGATGCTTTATCCGCATTATATTATACTTAGTACTATTTATACCCAGAAAGATTATGATTTGTCTAAATTGTAAAAACTTGTTTCAAAATTGATATAAAATAAAAAAGTTTAAAACATGATGAAAAATCAAAAATCAATGGATGAACAAAATAACTACAATGTAAAATTTTCTATTAAAAAAAATCCAGCCCAATGAACCCAAAGATAAACTTTACTTTAATTTCATGTACCTAAAAAAACAGCTACAGTAAATTGGCAATTAAGAAAAAAATGTCATTGCACATTGTACAAGTTACTCATTATACTAATGTTGTAGAAAAATATGTGTAGGTAACCTATCATCAAAATCAGGTGTCACAATTGTGGAATAATCAGCAATTTGGGGACCATGTAATTTCAGTACAATTAATTACAATGTTTTGGCTGATAAGCAAGGATCAGGTGGCTCGGGCTGATCTACAGATGAGATTGTCGACCTTAAATCACCTGTACGACCTTAAATCACCTGTACGGTATTAAACTATTGACCTAATATCCTTAGTAAACGTAAGTTGTGGCCTGTATTTACCTGTTCAGCCTTTGATATCGTTTACAAACAATGTAGCCCCAAATCAATATCAAACTCTGATCTGGGTCTACGCTGTTTTGCTCTAAGTCAATAAATCCTTACTAACATTCCTTCTAAATGATAATTGAATGTTCCATATACAGGAGTGGAAGAATTCATGGTCGAAAATTGATAGAAGAGTCCATGGTAAAAAACAGGGATGAAAGAGTCCATTGTAGAAATGGTCCAAAAATAAGGATGAAAGAATCCATGGTTGAAAACAGGAATGGGAGAATCCATAGTAGAAACGTTATCCTTGGTAGAAAACAGGGATGGAACAATTTATTGTAGAAAAAAGGATTGAAAGAATCAATTATAGTAACAGAAATGGAAGCTCCCATGCTAGAAATGGTCCAAAAACAGCGATGGAAGCATCTATGCTAGAAAACGGATGATCCATGCATACTAGAAAACAGGTGTGGAAGAAATCATGGAAGAAATGGTCCAAAAACAGGGATGGAAGAATCCATGGTAGAAATTTAGCATGTTTATCGTTATCAATGGTGCACATGATTAGTCATGAAAAAAAAAAAAGATGATAAACAAATTACTGGAGTCTCGCATTGATAAGTTGCAGAATATTCACAAACACAAATGTAGATTTAGTAATGTGTGCAAATTCTGTAGACTACTTAAACAAAATGAAAAATTTGTAATTTTTTTTTTTTTCTGTCAGAATTCCTTATTGTAAGACATTCTATTTGTTCTATTGCTAATTATACAACTTCCATGATTGATGGGTATTAAGTTATAAAATACTGATGATAATCAACCACTGATGTTTTATGTATAAAATACATGTAATCACACAGTAGTGAAACAGCTCCGCATGGATACTGGCATGTGCACATAATTTATACCACACGCATAAACATAAATGCACACAGCAATCTGTGCATGCATGTACAAACAAACCACACTTTGAGAAAAAAACTTAATTAAGAAGGAAAGCTAGATTGCAAACAAGGAAAAAAACATTTAAAAACCATAAAATTATGGTGCATACCAAATTGAGCAAAGATCTCGCAAAGCTATTCTTAACTTATATAAGCTATGATGCAAAATTTGGTAACTACATTGAAATGTGTGAAACATTAAATTAAATGAGTTTGAAGACATTTTTCAACACATTACATTTTATAAAATTATCCAATGTGAGAAAAAAAACAGAGACCGACACATAGTGTGAATGGATTGCTAAATGCCACGAATAGGAGATCTGCAGTTTGTTATTTTCCTATGTTTTATTAGGTAAAAAAAAGAAATGTCAAATGAAATAAAACATTATTTTCATCACTTTTGTGAGCTTTTATTTAAATTACCTACTGTCATATGAATCAGAAATTTGAAACTAAACCTGGTGCACACTTTAAATAGCTGTATAATTAGGGGGGATTTATGAAGATTTTACTTTAAACTTCTGCCTGAAAATCTCGTTTTTCAGCATACGACATCAATCAAGATTTTTGTATGTGGAAAATTTTCTTGAAAAATGTAATTTTCTTGATATCTAAAGGTTATCTGATGACATTGCAATATTTTTTTCTCCATTAAACTTGCATCTATAAAAGAAATTATTTTTCCCATTTTTTTTTTCATGAAACTTTAAAACAGTCAAGCAGACCACTAAGTCTTGCTGTATCACAATGTTGATGTTTATATTAAAATGTATTTCATTAATTTTTCACGAGTTTAAAGATTTGTCAAAAGATACAATCAATATATTCAAACAATAGTTACCCGACACTCTGCCATTGGACTTTCCAAATCCTGCGACCCAGTATCAGGTGGGCTAGCCCATGATGGAAGAACATCTTCATCTGTTGCGAAGATGACTTCCTCTTCGTGGTCCTTCCCATTCACTGGCCGATCTTCATATCTTTCCATTTGAAACATCACTGGTTGTAAGAATTGTCAAGGAAACCATTTGTGAAAATAATGCAAATAAGAAGTCAGCGATGAAACACAACGATCTTTACTGCAAACATTACTTATCATAATTAAAGAGAGAGTAAATATTTTTAAGATTTTAAAGAACAACAACATCTATACTGGAGAATAAAGGCTGATTGTAACAGACATGTTTAACTAACTAATCATGAAGAGTTTACCAGCTGTCAGTTATGTGACCTTTCTGTACATAAATTTAAACTCAACTTTTTGCAGGCTAGGATCTAAGAAAAAACACGTCCAATTAAGTGTTAGAATACAATTATTCTAAGGCAGTGAAATGCAATGCGGTAGTGCAGTGAATAAAGTGTTGGCCACCACGGTTGAACACCAGGGCCAGCAGATTAGGTCCTCGGAACCCAGACTAAACCCAATGATCTCTAAAATACCAAACTCAGTACTGGTTCTACCTAGGAAATAGACATTAAAAAGCATTTCCTATAAACTCAGATATAAACTATATTTGTTTTATAATAAAAAAAGTTACTGAAATCATTATTTTCAAGATATAAACAGATTCATGAGGAGTTCCAAGATTAGATGTACCAAATGTCTTCATTTCAGAATTCAAGCTGGCTCCAGTTTTACATATATTTAAATATGTAAAATCTTAAATCTAAGAAAAGCAGCTGGGTGATCATGATTTTAGACTGGTTTCAGAAAACAGACTATATGGTTTCATTGATATTGATTATATAATAGGTAAATAACTGAATCAAAATTCAGTTAAGTTTTAAGATTTAAGTAAAATGTTTGTGAAAGAGAGAGCCAGGCTGAATTTGGTCCACCACTCCTTGCCATGGGTTATGTTTCACCATTAACTTAATGAAGTTGATACTTTAAAACTTGGAAGTGTTAATGTTTTTGTAGACATTTAAGTGTGTTTTACTTAAATTAGTGTAAAGTCCTACACTTGTAAAGTTTTACATAAGTATTAACTTAGCTACGTTATAATTTTGGTGAAAG
This sequence comes from Panopea generosa, assembly GCA_029582155.1. Classification (NCBI taxonomy): domain Eukaryota; kingdom Metazoa; phylum Mollusca; class Bivalvia; order Adapedonta; family Hiatellidae; genus Panopea; species Panopea generosa. The sequence continues at coordinate 37,759,055 of CM055897.1, read as the reverse complement.
TTTCAATCCTTGGTCCAAGGCTATAAAACTTTGTCCCATGCTCAACTCCAGATTTCATTTTCAACTCAAAAAATAATTGGACTCGTTATAACAAACTAAATAAACATACCTGAAACTTTCTACCTCAAAACTGCATGAATGCTTTCAAATTCGAGGTGGAGTCCCGTTTTTGTGATTAATTTGTTTTTATATGAATTTTGAAAATTGCGTTCAAGTACGAAATTTGGAAAAAATATTAAAGCCTTGGGGCCTGGTCCACTATACATACTGGTTGGTCCATACAGGAACTCTAAACACATCACATACAGAAAATGGTGCAAACATCTAATTTGAAACCAGCCGAGTCTCCCGTCTAAATCTGCCCTCGCGTACAGAAGCCTTCACACTTAACTACAGCAGATTATGCATGATGAAGTTTAAACAATGAAGCTTGTTAAAGTGAAGGGGGGGACATGTATTCATAAATTGTCACGCTGATTAGAGATAAAACTACATCCCCTCTGTGTCATCTCCCATTGTAGACCGTTAAATATCTGTCCATTTGATTGAAGAGGACAGTATAAACATTGTTGATTCTCAAGTTTAAACATTTAAACTGCAAATTTCAGATTTGGGGAGGCGGGAAGGAAAGAAGATGATATTTATGCCGAATATTGTTAGTTATGGGGTTTATTTTTTTGTGGCAGGAGATTACAATATAATATTGTTGGTCTCCATTCAAAATGGTGAACTTAAATAAAATTACAAATTTCTCAGAGGGAACAAAAATATATTTTTCTCAAATAGTTTAGTAATTACAGACCTTAAATATAGTATTTAGAAAAAAATAAAGGTATTTCAACATTTCAATGTATTCATTTTTACAGCAGGATAATAATTTATAGTAGAATCTGTTGCTTCGACATTTTCAGGCGCTTTTTTATGAAAAAATGTCCTCAATTTTGATATAACTTTGGCATTTCAGCCTCAAGGCATTGTAATAAATATGTTCGGTATTCTAATATTGCAGTATCATCATTTTTACATTCTGCATAGTTTCACATTATAAACATTATATAGGCATTATAAACGAAGGTATTTTTGTTTTCAGCAACCATATTTCATTGTTTATCAGGGATTTACATTTCTGATTAAAAGTTGACCACCATTTTGAGCAATATTTATGACAAAATGTAACAATAATTAGAACTGGGTACAGTCAATATACTTGGGGCTATTCCATTTAAACATACAACCCACCCATGGAAGGCACTTTGAAATTGGACCCTCCCCCTCTATATTTTTAATAAATTTAATCAGGCCCTCCATTATATTTTTTTTACAGTTGAACACAACCCCCCCTAGAAGTGATTTTTGAAAACTTAATATTACAATTCTGAAAAAAACATTTTATTGATATAAATTGAAAATGATAATGCAAATCCATGGACTGAAAAACTATTGTCATATTGCAAATATGTATAAATGTCACATTTGTCAGTACATTTTTTTATAAAAGTGTTAGTTTTAAATTACAAAAAGAACTATACTGAACGCGCCACTAAAAATTTGCAATATCTTTTTATCTAACATTATGAACTATAATTTGATAGATCACCATAATCTTAGCCTGATTTGTAATTGGTCCAACAATAAGCAGTTAACCATGTATTTAGCCATCAGGTTGACTTGCCGTTTCCTTGTGCCGTGTGTTTGATTTAACTATGAGGTCAGTTCAGTTAAAATGCATTAGATCACTTATAAGCTGAATACATGTAGTTCTAAAATTCAAAATGCCAAGATTAATTTGGAGAATCATGAGTGAATTTTGGGACTGTTAGGAAGTGGGCTTTCTCAGGCTGAAGTTAATAGGCATTTCCACCATTGTTAGGCTAGTTTGACATGTAAATGTTACTGGAACAGCGTCAGATATACCCAGATCGAGCTTAGGTTGTGTGACATAAATGAGGCTTGATAACATGTCAACTGTATAAAGTCAGAATCAACCAGATAGTTGTTAGTTACAGTTGCAAGGCCCTTTACAGCTCCATGCATCGCAGATTGGAAGCAGTGACAGACTGTAAAGAGGGACACACTATAATGACATTTTCCACAGCGTACTTAACTTTAATCTCCATGCATCCATGTGCTTTTATGATTTTGTTTTAATTTTGATTATCCTTTAATGCAATATATACCTTGTTATACTTTAGAACTCTAAACTGAGAAGTTTTTTTTATACTAGTTATAGAATAAGATCATTTAAAAGTACAGTTGAGCATTTCTTTTTGAAGTCATTATATAAATGAATAAGAAATCATTTGTATTCTCTTTTATGCTGTACTGTTGTTTAAGTTGTATATCATCATGATGAAATGAATAAGAAAAGTTTATATCAATTCTTTGTAATAGTTTGTTACGAACTAAGTGAAGTAGTAATTTTTTCAAATTTATGTGAAAAGGGACCTTCGAGCATTTGCCAATAGCATATATGTGTGATGCTGTTTTTTATTTCAAAATTTGATTAACAATAGTGAAAGACATGATCGAGATGGATGTGCACTAGCCAGAAATGCTTGAAGGACATTTTTCACACAATGTTGGACATTTATCCTGGATTTTTGAAAAATACTCTACACAACGACTCTTGAATGCAATGCTTTGTTATGTCTTTTAGAGAATGTAATTATGTTCTAAACTTGCCCGAGATATTATGTTTATATAACTGATGTGTCAATTTGGTGCAGATCAAATGAAAACTGTGAGCGCTAGTGTGTACAAGGTCAAGTTTGATAATTAAAGGGCCATAACTCTGACACTTACAAAATTTGGCCACGTCAAGCATTAGTCCTAGATATGGTTATAATAGCTACAACGGTGTTGGAGTGCACATAATAAGTTCACAGATAGATGGATGGAAAGGGGTGACAAACTTAGGGCAATCAAAATAGCTCAACTTGAGCTTTGCTCAGGTGAGCTTCAAAGAAGCCAGTTTCTGCGAAGTTTTGTAATGGCTTTAGTATGTTATTTAAACTGCAGCAGGGTCGATTCAGATTGATTGGCGTTATGAAAGCTTACCCCAGTTACTTGGTTTTATTAGTATTAAATATTAAACTTATGTCTGTCAGAAAGGTAAACTGAAGAAAAGCTAGGATGCTGACTGAAAATAACAAACAGTTTTAATATAAAATATATATTTAATACCACAGGAAAAGGCAAAGAACAATTGAAACTCTGATTAACCCTACAATTACAGTAGGAACAAAACAAGAGGTCCATAAGGGCCTGCATCGCTCTACTGGCTTGTACTGGCTAATGATCGGACCCTGGCTGATTTGACTCTGGTCCTTTTGTTTCCTGTAAAAAAAAGAGACATACATTGTAATGCAGACATTGTTTATAAAATATTTTAATATTAAAGTTTATCTGTGAGACAGAACTAGTCCTGTGAGCCCCACTTAATATTTTATATCAAATAATAAAAACAAGAGGGCCGGCTTTTCAGATATTATGTTGAATGGAACACTTTTCATTCAAGTGGTGATTTAATGAGAATAATAAAGAAAAGAAACCGACAGAAAAACACTACATTATTTTTATACTAAAAAATGTCATTTTTGTTTGAATGGGGTTTCACTCCTTTTTTAACCAGCATTTCGTTATCTAATGGCGGCCAGTGTACCTAATCATCGTCTGACCTAGGAAACTTCATCGAGTTTACATCATCATATACATGGTATATTTGAAAAATCGTATTTTTAAATATATAAAAATCGTTTGTATTTTTTGCTTGTATACACAGATAAATTGTCAACTAAAGGGAAAATAAAATGCCATGCGAATTATCAATGTTTCAATCATGATAAACTCTTATTACTCTCTATCAAGTTCATCAAATAAAAACACCTAAAACTTGGTGTACATGCTGACACCACTCTTTTAAATTCATGTTATAACTATATGACATATTTATGTTACCTTCACAGAATGTAAGAGGGCGCATAAACAGGCGCACGGCCCCATTTTGGGGACTAAATCCTTTAAGACATTGTCAGTCAACAACAACAGCGCTGCTCCATCAATGTACTCATCTGAAATAAATTTGTTAAATGTTGACACATCATTTTTATTGTGCGTTTTAAAAAAAATCAGTTCTTTTATTGGTATTTCGATTTCAAAAAAAATTCAAAATAAGTATGTGTTGGTTATTAAAAATAAGAAAACAAACTATTTCTTAGAATCTTGTACTGGAGATAAGTTAGTTGCATATTTATTAATTAGTATTACATCTAAAACCAACTTCTCCAGTTCACAAATGCATTATTGCCCAAAATTATTTTCTTCTAAAAAATATAAAGACTTAAGAGTTTAAGTTACTTGAAATAGTTTTTCATTTCCAAAATGTGCATATTTAATAAACACAATATTGAAAGATAATAATACTAAACTACCGCTGTCAGCAATCCTACCATAGAACATATCAATTTCGCTGATTTTGATAATCGATTGTTAACATGCCATATCATTTCATTGGTGTCGGTACCATACCGTATTGTCGCTTACGGTATCCAACCCTAAATATGACAAACCTCGTTCCTCATTGTTCTTTAAATTGTGTGAATTTGATGAAAAACCAAATAAGAGCGTTAATTAGTAAATAAACAAGCATCTAGTTCAATATCCGCTTCGTTATACTAGTTAGAATATTTCATATCAATTTAATTAAACTGCATGACAAAACATTTGTGATGATTATTCATTTTATTAACTGTCACTTGCCGTTTCTTGGCATTATAAATGAAATCCAAATTGTTCAACTGGCTCAAAAAAAAAGTATGAGCCTTTCAGGTATTAAGGTGTAATACAGATAAGGCCATCTTTAAAAAAATGTTTATTTGCTGTGTTCTGATCCAGTATTTTTCATGTGGGTAGGAAGGGAGCAATTTGTTTTTGCCATATTTGATTTTACATCGTCAAATTTTAAACAAATAAGGTCAGATTTGTCAAAAAAAACTTCAAATGCTTTTAAAGTAGGAGCACAGCAATCATTTTTTAAAGAACAGTCGGAAGGAATATAGACAACACAAAGCTATTTAAATATTTCCTTTATACACATTTTAAATGGACTCTTCCAAACAGAAAACCAAGTGAAGTCAGCTTTCATGAATGAGTACATGTTTAAGTATACTGACAGATTAGAAAGCAGTGCAAGTTCTGTGTTCTGGTTGCTTTTTATGTGTAATCAGTAAAAAAAAAAGTTCTACACAGTGTAAAGTGTTAAACATAATATGTTAATGCTGCAGGAATCACACTGGGGACCTCTGGTTGTTGGACAAAGCATGCTATCCACCAGATCACCGCAATTATTTTTTACATACCAAACAATACACATCCTGCACAATTTTGCATGCTCCAAGTCTACTGTGGGCACAGTGAGTTTAAAATCAAGCAGTGTATGGGTTATTTCAAGTGTGGGACGTACAATTATGCAGAAACTCCATTACAGTCAGTGTGCATGTATACATGAAATTTAATTGATGAATTATGGTTTAGAAAAAATGTAACAATAAAATTATAGAGCATTTAATTCAAAGTTACTTCAGATGATGGTGTTTAGTTTTGTACGACAAAGTACTTCAGTGTACTACTGTATTAATTTCTAAGAAAAAATGAATGGCTAGGAATAGACTGCTGAAATGTCTTTTCTTTTTAATATTATATGGAGGAATTAAGCTACAGCAATACCACATTACAATGGAGTAACTGCCATCATGGCCATTTAAAAAAGCAATGAAGATACATATAGCTATTTCTACCACCACACCCATTGTGCTTACCTTTTACTTATGTTTTGCATTGTTCTACAAAACTGAAAATATAACACATGTACATATATATCATGAGGTGACCAGTTTCGGTGACCCTAAGATTGAACTTGAATTATTATAAAGATAGAATGTCAAATATGAAATAACTTAATTTTGCTGTTTAGTGTATTCATGTTCTCACATTTTGTAGAGTTTTAATATATTTTAACATCATATTTTGAGAATTACAAGAATTTTAATGGAGGCTTGTTTAAAAAGAAATATACATTTATAGAGGGTAACCTGTTTCAGTGACCTGTAGCTATTATCGTGAGTGCATGTATTTTCAAAAAGTTTACCTTCATAAATCTTTACTTGTGACATGAACATGTAAAAATAACTAATGAAAAAACATTCAAATCAGGAATCGTTCAATGAGGTAATTTAATTGTCAGATACACTGCAGAAAAGCTAAGCCAGAGGTTGCCATAGAAACATTATATTAGGGACAGCTTTTATTCACAATCGACCAATAAAGGTCGAGAAATTATTTGAATACGTTGCTTGATCAATCTATGGAGAAGAAATCAACAAATAAAACAAATGGTTTTAGAAAATGACGTAAACAAAATTCTGTTTTTAATAGAAATATGCTAAATATATGATTGTGTTACCGGTTTTCGATCACTTAATAATCGCTGCTAAAATATTTCAATGCAAAACGGATTTTGACACTAAATGCTTGTATACAACGTTAAAATAACTATCAAATAATTATTTTCTACCAAAACAATTACAAATACATGCCCATTGACTTCACCATTCACGTTAGATCATGGTGACCCAGTATACGTTCAATAAAATGGCGGCACCTGATATCGAGCACATGATAGGATGATGTAATGTGTCAAACTAAAGTGACACATGGCTTCAAAAGCACAAATAAATGAAAGCAGAGAAAACTGCATTACCTTTAACATGAATAAATATTTCTCAATAGGTTAATTTCATTATAATATCAATTAACTTAACAGCATGAGGTTTTTAAAAAAAATACTTTTCATTTTTTTTAAAAATCATAGTAACCAAATAAAAACACTGATTTAAAATATATATATCTTCTTTTTTATTTGCTACTTTATTATTTATTCTTTATATAACCACCTCTTCTTATCCACTTCTTATAACAAACCTTTTCAACTGTTTGCTTGTTTTTATTCTACATTTAAATGTGGTCCTGTACTAATTTCAATCTCATTCTTAAAAAAAAATCTACAAGAAGGTCACTCATCCGGAACCTCGATAATTTCTGACATGCACAAGCGAAATATTTTATAACTTTCGACCTTGACCTGTATTGCATCAGTTTTCAGCAGACGTGTATGAAATCGATATTCGTAAACAAACCTAGCATTTGTCGAGGTTTTATGTAAACTGAAAAATGGACCTAGTGAGAAATGCATTTTTTCAGGTCTGTACCATAAAATGACTTTCTCACTTCTATCGAAAGTATTATTTTTGATATTTTTCTTTGCATTCAATGACCATGTGGATACTGTTTGTAAATATTGCCAAAAGTGTAGGAAGTTGAAATACGCGTGCGCGATATTCGTAATTATGGGAAGTGATCGATTTCAGGTGACGCTCGAAAACAGGTTACGGCACCATATATATATATATAAGAATGGGTTGTTTTTTTTAAAGCAAGGCTATGCTTTTAATTTTGACTGTCACTCATTTTCTATTATACACAATGATGCAGCATATACAGATCTATGAATATATAGGTAAATCATTCGGTCTGTTGTGTATTATGAAATGTACGATTATTTTAGAACATATCAAAAAAAGTAATAAGAAAAGTGGGTAGTTTTTCACACAAGTCCTTCAAAATGTACTGTAAAAATGTTTTGAAGACAATATTTATATTAAAGTTGTCTTTTTCCATGCATGTATATGTATTCAAGACACCTGGGAAGTTATAGTCTATTCTGACAAGCAGAACTTCCTCAATTCATAAATAGCCAAACGTCACCAAAACAGGTACATTGACCATACAAAACCCTGATTTCAGCACATTGCCATTGTATAAAAATAGTTTGCGTCGTGTTACATGTGTATCAATTTATCAATTTTTCTACCATTTTGAAGTATAACTACTAACAAAAATCTTACAATTTATGCTACGACATTATTAAAATGTTTTGATGTCGCGAATATACATTACAAATATGAATAATACCATAATAGCTATGAAAGAAACCGATCAACATTATAAGACATTAGTTTACCAATATACGTACCGACAAAATTGTTAATAAACGACATGATTCCATTATCTGTCAGCCACGTTGAAACTTCGTCGACTGTTAAAAATCGGCGATATTTACCCGCCATTTTTCTAAGGGAGGTAACTCACATGTACTCATTTAATACCCAAATACTGGAAAAGAGCGAAAAGACACGCAAATACGCGCAGTGCACCCGATGCACCTGAATCATTGCGTACGCGGAATTATCGAGCGATTTCAGGTTGGATTGTTTGCATGTTTGAGGGTCTTTTCAGCTTTTAAAATCAGAGTTATAACCACCCCCTTTAGAAGTGAAATACATTTTAACTCCACCCACATTATATATATTTTTTAAAAATACCCCTCCCACCTTAGAAGTTAATTATTTTGCCGTCCATGGGTGGGATGTATGTTTAAATGGAACAGCCCTTGGCAAAATTTCAAATTTATGGATCATTTAATCTGATTTAAATGCATTTATTTTACAACTTGAAGATGGAAACATGCTTAAACATTATCACTCTCAATTGGAGACATGCTCCAGGTAATTAGTCAGAATGATTGAAGGTAATGGAAATCAAAATCCAGGTGACATCCATTTGAAATTATTGAATCATTGAAGAAAATATACATTTTTAACTGTGGAATATGCCATAATATGAATGTAACAAGAAATTACCTTTTACAAGAGCAAGGAAGCCAAATTTGTGAATTCAAATGAATTTTGCATAAATTTGCATGTATTACATGCACTTTCATATCTCACAAACGTTAACAAATAAGGTATTTATAATTATTTTCTATGCATTCAACAAATAACGCCAGTGAAACTGGATATTATGCCATATTATATAAATGCTGAAAAAGAGTAAAATTTGATTTCAACATAACAATGTGTCCCTTTAAAACACATATACATGTATTCAAATCTCAATCAGTGTGAGTCATAGCTCTTTAAACATTTACTCTTTATACACGGCTTATGGATACACATGTACACGTATTTAGAAAAAAAACAGTGTATTAAATAAGTTATCAACATTATTCTGAAATATATCTCTACATTTAACTGATAACAGTTAAGTTGCTGTGTAAATTGTAGTAGATCTACAATGTTTCTTTCCGTGTAATGTTTTTTCATGGAATACATTTACTTTACAAATGTTTTACTGGCTTCAACTTATGTAAATCAGTAAAAGCATTTCATTTAAACCCACTTATATTTCCTCAGGTATAATCAACTTGAAATCTCCTTGTTATACAAGGTCAGTACTGTCTATAACTGAGTAATTTGCAAGATATCCTTGAAGAGTGCATCTACAGTTAAAACAATTGGTCAGAGAGTTTTGGTATCAGTTCTTTACTTCTGACTGTCTCTTGCCTCTTTTTTTTATACTAGTAAATTGACCTGACACGAGAGCGGCTAACACTTTGCCCATTGGCCACGTGGCGTTGTATGTCCAAGTAAATACAATGTAGTGTTTACTTACAGATCATTGGCTTGGCCAAGGTAAATGGCAACCCTAAAATCAATAGCGATCACTATCATCTTGTTTGATTGACAACCCACATCAGGTCAATTGGTGCTCTCTACCTAGTATGCCATTTTAGGCTTGCTTTCCATGAAATAAATACCATTTGCAACACTGCAGATGAGCATGCACATAACTGTAACAATGGTCTATCTTGTTTTCTTCCATTCAGTATATATCACTCCTTTCAAATGATAATAGAATGGTCCAAGAAATTGTTATAGAAATTCGTCAAGTTATATTAGGGTTCAAAGAACCAAACAGTGTAAATAATGAGATCATATTTTGCACTATGAAAGGAAATTGTCACATGTTCTCCTTGGTCTAAGACACTGTCTAAAAGTCACTTTTCACTCACAATGGTCTAAAGTAACTGATAACCTTTCCACTTGAATTAGTGGTGAGAGAAGAATGACAATGAGATTCAATGTTGCACATTGATCATCACAGAAATATATAATGACCAGGTTAGAATGATAGTCAGAAGAGCTACCGACTGAGCCAACCCGGGCCTGGCTAGTATCTCAGTAACAGACAGAATGATAACAATTAAACATAAACCTTGAATATAATCATACTGGTTAAACCTAACAGCATGAATGATTGATTGATTGAATATTTAGCATCATTTTTATGCCATCGAGGGCTAATAGATGATCAGTTAACCTAAATATTGTTTCCTTAGATCCCGGAAAGTTAACCAATACTCCAGCACACCCCATCTCCACAATTAACTGATAACAGTCCCACTTGAATCAGCGTTGAGACACAAATGATAATGAGACGCAATGTTGTATATCAATCATCACAGAGACTGTGGCCAAGCTAGATTTGAACTCACGACTCCTGGATTGATAGTCAGACACGCTTATGACTGAGCTAATTGGGCTCAGCTGAGCATGAACAAAGTAAACGTCTGACATACTATCAAGATTAACAGAAAACCCAAACAACCACCCATGAATGGTTCAAAGTAAAATATTAAGACCTCCATTCACTCAGAAATCATATGTTTAGTACAAACGACTGTAATACACGATTTTTATGAATGACAGAAATCCAAAAATAATATTTATCTTACAACAGTCAATATTGGAATTGTATCAATTTCAGGTTTCTGAAAACTTTGTATTAATTTCCTTGCAGCCAAAGGGCGGTGTCGAAACACGGGAATTATTTACAAATATTGACAGAACTTAATGGTCAAGACTACTGGAGATATAATCAAATAAGGGTTGTTTATTTGCGGGGACATTTTCACACCTTACACACCCCTCTCAGTCAAGAACGTCAAGTACAGTTAGTTCAATATCATATCGGTTCCACTGCAAGTTACTTCTTTATGCCATAAAGAATTCTCTTTCTTTTGTAGTCAGTTGCAAGTGTATAAAAGGCTGTCCAATAATGGGTAATAGCAGTGATGGTGTAGCGGAAAGGGTGCTGTCTACTAAATCCACAGGTTGTGGGTTCAATCTCTGGCTCAACCTGATAGTTTTTTCAAAAACAACATCAAGTACCCAGGTTTTACCAAGGAGATGGACCCAAGAGTGATTCATATCAGCTCTGAGGTAAAATAAATAAGTATAAACTCCAAGTACTTTTTTTTGACTTCAAGGACTCTCAAAAATATTACCTTAGTTTGAATACCTGGGTAAGGTCAGCAATCGTAATGTGGTCACATTATCAAACATGAGTTGAGCATAAAATATAAAGATCAAGGTATATTATGATTTTTTTTTATTTTTGAATGGGGTTTAACACATTTTAGGTTATATACGGCATATCCAGTTTTACTGGTGGAGGAAGACCTCAGTCTGAGTCAGGTTATATATGGCATATCCAGTTTTACTGGTGGAGGAAGACCTCAGTCTGAGTCAGGTTATATATGGCATATCCAGTTTTACTGGTGGAGGAAGACCTCAGACTGAGTCAGGTTATATATGGCATATCCAGTTTTACTATTGGAGGAAGACCTCAGTCTGAGTCAGGTTATATATGGCATATCCAGTTTTACTGGTGGAGGAAGACCTCAGACTGAGTCAGGTTATATATGGCATATCCAGTTTTACTGGTGGAGGAAGACCTCAGACTGAGTCAGGTTATATATGGCATATCCAGTTTTACTGGTGGAGGAAGACCTCAGACTGAGTCAGGTTATATATGGCATATCCAGTTTTACTATTGGAGGAAGACCTCAGACTGAGTCAGGTTATATATGGCATATCCAGTTTTACTGGTGGAGGAAGACCTCAGTCTGAGTCAGGTTATATACGGCATATCCAGTTTTACTGGTGGAGGAAGACCTCAGTCTGAGTCAGGTTATATATAGCATATCCAGTTTTACTGGTGGAGGAAGACCTCAGACTGAGTCAGGTTATATATGGCATATCCAGTTTTACTATTGGAGGAAGACCTCAGTCTGAGTCAGGTTATATATGGCATATCCAGTTTTACTGGTGGAGGAAGACCTCAGACTGAGTCAGGTTATATATGGCATATCCAGTTTTACTGGTGGAGGAAGACCTCAGACTGAGTCAGGTTATATATGGCATATCCAGTTTTACTGGTGGAGGAAGACCTCAGACTGAGTCAGGTTATATATGGCATATCCAGTTTTACTGGTGGAGGAAGACCTCAGACTGAGTCAGACTGAGTCAGACAGAGTAGAACCACTGTCCTTCCACAAATAACTGGAAACTTTCTCACATAAAGTTTTTGGAGCGAGCGAGACTCGAACTTATTAAAAAATACATTCAAACCTCCAATCCTACCACCTGGAGTAACTATATATACATGTATTGTATGGTGTTTAGCGTCACTTTAAACAACTTTTCAGTCATATTTCAACAGTGTTTACTCAAGACAGTATTCTGAGTACTGACACACTGGAGTATCATGCCGCAGACACTTGACATGATACCTCATCCTGAGTCACTTTATACAGACACCAGGCCGTCCAGAATGCCAAGTGAGGAACATTCTAGTACATTTTTCATGTCTTTGGTATTCACGATCCAGCTGGGGACTGAACCCATAACCTCCTTATATGAGGCTCGAACACCGGACCACCAATGCAGTCAAATATAAGCACAAAACATGTTTTGGAAAAGACTCATTGTACAAAGGAAAAGCTGGGATGAGGTGGGGTATATTACATAAGCATGTTAACTAATGACATTTGTCATACAAGAGTTTGCTCAACTGATGGGTGGTCGCAGAGAATACACGGCTATATAATGAAAAGTCTATAAATGGCAATTTTAATGTAATGGACTGGAGAACATTACTTCATTTTTTTCCATAACCCTGTTCACTCATCAAAAACCAGTCTACAGTTTAATGAGTATACAAGTTTTATGGTAGACTAAAATCAAACAAACGTTCCACTTTTCAAATTTAAGAAGCAAAACGCACAAATTGTTTAACCACAAAGTAAAATTCCATTGTTTACAGTATATATTAACTGATTTAACTATTGTACATATACCTCCTGCTTGTAACCCTCTCACAATAGTTGGGTAAGAAATCAATATTTAAGTCTACAAATATTGTTTAAAAGTGTTTGATAACTTCTCTACTGTATGTATGTACATATCATATGAAAGCTTTATAAACTGACCTCAAGTGATCATAATCCTTCCCACATAAACAGGCTGTAAACTATCAACACCAACAATTAAGTAATAAAAGTAACTTACCTTTTATATACTGGAGCTTTGTAGTACAAAGGTGTTTTAATTTCAGTAAAAAAATTTAAAGATCAGATTATTTATGTTGTTTTATCTTCTAATACACTATATCATATCATATATCATATTGTGTTATACAATGTATCACATGTGTGTGTTTGTTTGTTAGGTTTAACTACATATATCATATTGTGTAATACATTGCATCACATGTGTGTGTGTCTGTTTGTTAGGTTTAACTACATATATCATATTGTGTAATACCATGTATCACATGTGTGTGTCTGTTTGTTAGGTTTAACTACATATATCATATTGTGTTATACAATGTATCACATGTGTGTGTCTGTTTGTTAGGTTTAACTACAAGTATCGTATTGTGTTATACAATGTATTACATGTGTGTCTGTTTGGTAGGTTTAACTACATTTATCATATTGTGTTATACAATGTATCACATGTGTGTGTCTGTTTTGTAGGTTTAACTACATATATCATATTGTGTTATACAATGTATCACATGTGTGTGTTTGTTTGTTAGGTTTGCCTACATGTATCATATTGTGTTATACAATGTATCACATGTGTGTGTTTGTTTGTTAGGTTTGACTACATGTATCATATTGTGTTATACAATGTATCACATGTGTGTGTTTGTTTGTTAGGTTTAACTACAAGTATCGTGTTGTGTTATACAATGTATCACATGTGTGTGTTTGTTTGTTAGGTTTAACTACAAGTATCGTGTTGTGTTATACAATGTATCACATGTGTGTGTTTGTTTGTTAGGTTTAACTACATATATCATATTGTGTTATACAATGTATCACATGTGTGTGTCTGTTTGTTAGGTTTAACTACATATATCATATTGTGTTATACAATGTATCACATGTGTGTGTCTGTTTGTTAGGTTTAACTACATATATCATATTGTGTTATACAATGTATCACATGTGTGTGTCTGTTTGTTAGGTTTAACTACAAGTATCGTATTGTGTTATACAATGTATCACATGTGTGTGTTTGTTTGTTAGGTTTAACTACATGTATCGTATTGTGTTATACAATGTATCACATGTGTGTGTTTGTTTGTTAGGTTTAACTACATGTATCGTAATGTGTTATAAAATGTATCACATGTGTGTGTCTGTTTGTTACATTTATCACCTGTGGAATATTACACTAGATTTGCATCATTTCTACCAAGCAACAATGCAGCGATATGATTAGTTCCTTCACGATTTCATGAAGGGAACATTATCAAATCGCAACGCTAGTTTCATGCAAATGCCGTGTTAACGTTAGCTGTATTTTGTTCTGTTCTGTTTAAATAAATCGACGCAGAGTTAGTGTAGTTTCCTGAGGATGATATATGGTAAGTATTGGTATGGATAATAACACATGGGTATCCGACGATGCTAGGGCAGTAAACCAGTACTAGACACACCTTTACTCTGAAAGTCACTGACTTCTTCCCCACATATTCAGAGGTGGGAGATGCATGGTCATAAAACAAAGTTAACACAGACTAAGGTTTAGTGGGGATTTGAACTCATGACCCCTGGATTGACAGCAAGATGTGTCACTTGCCCTTTAGTTCCTAAAACAATCTTCTGAATAATGAACACCAAGCAAGGAAGTTTCTAGTACAGATGCATGTTCGACCCTACACAATTACACATCATTTCATTGGAAAAAGGATATCATAACCAAGTCGCAAGGAATCGTTCAGTTCTAGTGCCACATACTCTTGTTCCGGGATACGAGTCTCATTCACATACGTCTGAAATAAAGAATATATTTATGAAGAAATATTTCAGCTGAAATCATAACCAATAAAATAGTTCTCGAGGACAGAAAAAAAAACCTATTTACAACATAAGTCAACATGGGAGTTTAAGTACCAAAATAAGACTCAATACTTTTTTCTGAGAGTGTGAGCTGACCAATATTTGACACAATTTTAATCAGACCAGCTATATGGTCGACAAAATATGAACCGTAATCTATGTACTCCTATGTACATCAAGGTTCTGAATTTATTGTATCTATACAAATTCTATTTTTGGGATTTAATGCATCAAGTTCAATTGGTGGAGAAAAACCTTTAGATGCAAAGTTTGACAAAGAACCATCGTCCTTCTGAAAGTAACACTCTCGCATAAAGTCTTCATTTAGATGGACTCGAACCCCTGACCTACACAATGAACGGTACATGTAAGTAATCTTGTGATTACAATATCTTAAACTTGGCAAGGACCTGAAGTTGTTACAAGTCACTATTTGTAATTCAGAGGCTGGGGTTTAATACATTCAAAAACACATATCTGCGGAACAATCCTTCTTTAATAACAAACTTTACTATTCAGAGGATGCTTGAGAAGTGATTCAAAACTACAAATACATGCATACATCCCAGAGAATCATAGAATAACATAGTCTCCCCATTCTAATCATTTAATACTAAATAAAAACAAATCTAATTGGCAGTTGGCAGTGATGAATGGTGTATAAACACACACGTTTGGAAACAGAGGACATAAAGGTACAGGTCAAGCTTGGGTCTCACACTCTGGTTAATGTCAGCTGACAGTCTTAAAGTACAGTATTTTAACACTGGCATCATATTCACCAACCAGTCTTGAATATATATTGAATGATATTGTTGTTTTATATAGAGATCGAGTTTCAATTTCATTTTTTTTCCCCTGATGGCGACATTTTTGTGCTGGTTGGCTGTATTATCCAATTTCATTTATGACGTTTTACACTATTCTTAACACAATGTATTGGTTATTTTTTTTTTTTTTGAATGGGGTTTAACGCCATTTTCAACACATTTCAGGTTATATATGGCATATCCAGTTTTACTGGTGGAGGAAGACCTCAGACTGAGTCAGACTGAGTAGAACCACCGTCCTTCCGCAAGTAACTGGAAACTTTCTCACATAAAGTTTTTGGAGCGAGCGAGACTCGAACCTACGACCATAGCGGTGAGAGGTAAATGATCTTGAGACGGCGCCTTAGACCACTCGGCCACGGAGGACCCGTATTGGTTATACAATGGCATATCTAGTTTTACTGGTGGAAGACTTCAGGAGGAATCTGTGCAGAACTACCAAAACTTTGGAAGTAGCTAGTGGGGCGATAGTCAAAAGGATAGAGTGTTGGCCGCTCACACCAGAGGTTGCAGGTTTGATCCCTCGATCGACCTGTGGTGATGCCTCTCATTAAACAACACTCAGTACTGGTTCTACCCAGGAAGCAGACTCGAGAGTGGTTCATATAAGCTCCGAGCTTTCATTGCAATCGAGCTAAAATAAATAAGTATAAACTAAACTTTCTCACATTAAACTTTGGACCAAGCTGGAATCGAACCCAAGACCTAAGGAGGTGATAGGTTAAGTAGTCATTAGACAACAGCACCTCAGACCACTTGACCATGGACCATGACCACTACATTGCAATACAACTTTAATACAAGTGACAAGATGCATATATTCTATCGTCTGCTAGTTTAATTTAGAAGTTGCACTCTATAGTAGTGGTAATTACAATAAAAAAATCCAATACATATATCCCCCCAGACCGAGGATTCAAAGATGTGTACATCTGATTAGAATGGATGGATGCAACAACACAACATCATCCATTATTCAATTGTACAACCATGCTCCTCTGGGTTTTGAATTATGGATCACTCAGACATATTTATAGTACAACGTACATACATGTAACAGTCTTACATGGTGTATGTATGTATTAATGTATAATTATATACCCTGAATACACAATCTGAGACAGGCGGTAGTGCAGTGGATAGAATGTTGGCTGCTCATAATAGAGATTACAGCTCGATCCAATTGCTTCTAAAAAAGCATCACTCAGTACTAGTCCTACCAAAGAAGCAGACTATATTAAATATACTGAAGGGCTAACCCATATGGAATGGTATCACCGCCATAACTCTTAGTCTGAAATTTGTCGTTTATTCTTTGTACAATGGGTGTAAATGTTTCTTTCTTCTTAGTTCTTTGCTATTTGTCTATCCTGCAATATCCTATCATTGTAAGAGTTACATACGTCTTGTCTTTTCGTGTCAGATTAAACATTTCTTGCTGCGTAAAATGTATTTTTAGAATTTGATGCATGTTTCGATATGTGTTTCGGCTGCAGTCAGTCACGAAAATCTTTTTATTCCAATGTTCACTCCCTTTGTAATGAGTGTAGGGAATGTATTTGGACAGGGTACCGGACTATTTTGACTGTGCTGCCGCTGAACGCCATCATTGTAATAAATCCTAACTTCCCATTATAACGTTCAGTGGCGCTGCAAAATTACAGACAGGTCCCCTGTGAACAACCCAAGAAGTTGCGAATGGAAATATTAGCTGTAAACAGTCATTAGAATTCGCGACTCTAAATAAAGCCTTACACGTTTAGGTCAGCTACCACCATTGCGTTTTCCATTGACTTACATTATAAAGTTTGACCTTATTTTCACGTTTTCTACCATTCGTGGACCAAAGAGTCCTACATCATATTAAAGAACTACCCTAGACTCAAATTAAAATGTCCACAAAATGGGGTCAAAAGTACCCCTTTTTACCACTTTTTTGCCCCTTGAAGTTGGGTACCCCCCCACTTTCAGCATGAAAAATCACTAAATTTCACCAATTTTACTTTCCATACAGTTTCCTTTATAAAATGAATTAAGTCAGTCACAGAAACCTAATTTTAATTTTTTATTGACACGGACATAATAAACTTATATTTTATTGTGATCATTTGCCAGTTTGACATTTTCATCCAACCAAAATTAAGCTTACTATAAAAATATATCCCCTGAACACCCCTCTACTTTTTTCAGCTGATCAGAGAGCTCCTCTCAATGGTGGTAGCTGACCATATGTTCTATATGACCAACGATGAAAACAAAGCAATGCCGATTCCACTAGGGACCAGTCGTTATTCTTTCATATACATCTAGCGGCACCTGTCGTCATAATTGACAATGCCAACTGTGAATTTTGCATTGTTACATATTGCCAAGTGCGTTGTACAATATGCTTACTGCATAGTTTAACATTTGCAATTCAAATCCTTTTGAAACATGTGATTATGCTGAACTCGTTATATTATGACAGGAAGTATGTAACTTTTACAATGATAGGATAAAGTAGGATAGACACATAGCAAAGTTACAAAGGTGGAATATTTCATTTCCCACAAAGAACTAAGAAGAAAGAAACATTTACACCCATTGCACAAAGAACAAACTGCAAATTGCGAACTTAAGAGTTATGGCGGTGATACCCTTCCATAAACCCACCACCTGACATTTTATGCACCTGGCATTTTATGCACCTGACATTTTATGCACCTGGCATTTTGTGTATTTTCTCAAAAAGCATCCAAGCAATTTCACTGAAATTTTGACATGGACTGGAAAGAACATTTAGGCTGTGTAAAATACACACTTGTCTGTTAATGTCATATACACACTTGTCTGTTAATGTCATATACACACTTGTCTGTTAATGTCATATACACACTTGTCTGTTAATGTCATATACACACTTGTCTGTTAATGTCATATACACACTTGTCAGTTAATGTCATATACACACTTGTCTGTTAATGTCATATACACACTTGTCTGTTAATGTCATATACACACTTGTCAGTTAATGTCATATACACACTTGTCAGTTAATGTCATATACACACTTGTCTGTTAATGTCATATACACACTTGTCTGTTAATGTCATATACACACTTGTCTGTTAATGTCATATACACACTTGTCTGTTAATGTCATATACACACTTGTCTGTTAATGTCATATACACACTTGTCTGTTAATGTCATATACACACTTGTCTGTTAATGTCATATACACACTTGTCTGTTAATGTCATATACACACTTGTCAGTTAATGTCATATACACACTTGTCTGTTAATGTCATATACACACTTGTCTGTTAATGTCATATACACACTTGTCTGTTAATGTCATATACACACTTGTCTGTTAATGTCATATACACACTTGTCAGTTAATGTCATATACACACTTGTCTGTTAATGTCATATACACACTTGTCTGTTAATGTCATATACAAACTTTAATAGTGTTACTCCATATTCTTACAAAGATATTGGAAATACAAAAGTGGCGGGTTAACTGTTCTGTTCAGTATATAATATATATCATAATTTCTAAGCTTACTTCGCAATCAAGGCCAGAATAACACACAATCTTACACACAAACTTACAGAAATCATCTTATTTCTATTAGCATCTTTTCCTCATTTTTGGTGATTTTATTGTACAAAAAAAAATCCTTTATTATCCTTTTATCTGTTTATCAGATATATACTACCATACATCAAACAAAACTCTAGCTAACAACTTCACTGATGGCAATCAGGAACGGCAAGTAAATTCTAAAATTATTCAAATTGCTCACTTAAGTACTTTCTTACTTTTATTGAACTAATTTAGAGACAACAGAAAGCGTAACTCAATTAACCCTTTCCTCCATAACCATTTTCTTGGAATCTTCCAAATTGAAAACATTAATTCACCAAGTATCAGCTATGAGTGAATTATGTTTATATTAACTGATAGAGTGGAAAACAGTGCAGGAAGTGTTCAGAATGCTCGTTATTGGTGATTGGTGTGGGAAAACGCGTATCTATGGAGCAAAGGGTTAAAATAATATCACTTACTCTGACATATGATTTAGAGAAATGGATAATCATTTTTGCCAGTAATATACCATTAATCATGTCATTATATTATACAATACTAAATTGGCTTTTTGAAAGTAATTATCATAGCAGCTTTTAAATGTTTAATAGTTTGTTTTATTATTTAAAATGGATATCACACCGACATTCTAAATCATTTACGTAATCAGTCAGTTTAGTTTATACTAATTTATTTTAGCTCAATTGCAAAGAAAGCTCAGAGCTTATATGAACCGCACACGAGTCTGCTTTCAAGCTGAAACCAGTACTGGGTGTTGCTTTTTTTAGAGGCATCAGGTCGAACTGGGGATCAAACCTGCAACCTCTGGCGTGAGTGACCAACACCCACTCCACTTCACTAACGCCTCGCTTGTCAGTTATGAAAGACATTATGACAATTTTTCATTCAAACATCCATAAATATAATATTATATTTGATTTAAAATAATTTTATTTCAAAAACGTACCTACGTATCAGTGATGACAATGTTGCGTTCAAACCTCAATTTAAAATCGTTTAATTCAAAACACCTGAAACAGCTCTCCCCAGTTATCCCTTATTATTGCATACAAATGACTTTAAATTTTCTATAATCACCTTACTTTCCAAGCTGCCCATTATGTGTCGCGTATCAAAGGTAGACACACATAATATCAACAGGTATCCAGCTTTGGTGAAAATATCCTTCCACTTACAAAGATATATGGTGGCCTTTTAAAGTGGTAAGTAATTCACAAAGTTAGCTTGTACAATTTTCAACATGAATGGATTTCCTACCTTGATTCATTCATTTAAACATCTATTTCACGAAGAAGGTCCAATACATTAAACGTTCTCAATTCAAGCTTTAAAACAGTGATTGTAATAAAATTACACGACTTAAAACTTTAAAAAGTTACATAAATATCATAAACACTCTTCAAGGCAACAACTTATTCACAATAAGAGTTCTATTGAGTTTGTATTTTTGATGTAGGTTAGTTTTAGAGGTTCAAATTACGTTAAATATTCACAGACGGTTACGCATCCCGGCTTCTGCACCCCTTGGGTGACCATGTAGCCCATTTTTATGATACACAGTCTGATTTACTGTTAGGTAAAAATCAAACTTGATGATTTATGGCTGAGAAATGAATTATCAACTTAGTTTTAATACACATGCAGGTGAAACTGTGAAAGTGAAAAGTTCATGGTATGACTGTTTGCTGGTGTAAACAGAGATGGACAGGAATCATTGCAACAAAGATATGACTTTATGTGACCTTATGATAATGCAAAAATTGTAAATTTTGCCATCTGTGACCTTATGATAAAGTTCACAGTTACCAAAGGTTTATGCCCAACCTGTCATGTTGAAACCGACTTTTCTATTTGTAGTTATAGTAATCTTGACCCTTATAACTAGAGTAATCTAAAGGCTTCTATATATAAATTGCATGTTTTGGTACCTTTTTTCTGATTTGAAATAATAATAAAATTATTTTTTTAGTATAAAAATAACAACACAATAATTTCTATTTATAGTAACAATGTCCTTGACATTTATATGACCAAAAACATTGAGCAGAAATATGAGTAAAAGCATGTGCCTGAAGACAATAAACATAATGCTACTTGACTTAAATTAATCAGTCATTAAAAACTAATGAGGGGAACTGACAACCCAATTTGTGTTTTAAATTTCAGAAAATAAACATGTAACTATAATTAAATAAAAAAGTTTGGTACGATTCTGCACAAAAAAGGCATGACACCTACCTCTGTTACCAAGGGTAACAAAATAACTGTTACATGTATATAAAATAACTGTAACAAACCCTACATCAAATTTTAATCCTTACAAAATTTACCTTCCAACAGTCTGATATCTTACACTTTCTATATCTGATATTACCGAACAGCACCATAAAATTATCACAATAAAATGTTGTATCAAAATTTGAAATTACCGTTATCAGAATTTAATGCTATCATTATATCAATTTAAACCAAAATAGATATGACAGAGTATTGTGTTACAATAGGTTTACAACTAAAAGCAGATCATTTATAGACATTTATCAAAATTTTCATAATATACATCATTGGCAAAAACTGAACAATATAATAATGTTACTATCTTGAACATTAAAGATTGAGTATGCATCTGCCATGATAGACTGTGCGTTTACCAAAATTTGCTTTCATTGCAACATATATTTTGAGATTTGTTTTTGAGCTTTCTATCATTTTAAGACATTTTTTTTTAAATCTGACTTAAAATCCAATTCAACCAACATAATTAAACTTAATATTGATAGTCCAAACAAATCTATTCCCCTCTTGTATTTTTCAGCAAGCCATATCATTTATAGCACTCCTCCATGTCTTATAATACTTCTGTCATCAGCATTAAAGGGAATATATATCAGGATTTTTTAAAATTGGCTTAACCCATTACTTCATATAGACGCCTTTCGACACCGCTAATATAGACACCTTTGGACACCTCTTATATAGACACCTTTGGACACCTCTAATATAGACACCTTTGGACACCTCTAATATAGACGCATTTGGACACCATTAATATAGACGCATTTGGACACCTAATATAGAAGACTTTTGAATTATTGGATGAATTATGTTTATATTAACTGACAGAGTGGAAAACAGTGCAGGAAGTGTTCAGATTGCTGGTTACAGCTGGGAGCAATCTGAACACTTCCTGCACTGTCTTCAAAGGCCTTCTGTGATTGGTGCGGGATAACGTGTATCTATGGAGTAAAGGGCTAAAACATTTTTATCTAATATACCATGCCTATAATACTCACTTACCCTATATTGCCCTAAAAAGGATATCTATTTAAACATGCTAAAATGATATATTGAATGGGATTTCCTAACTTGGGCTACGTGCCTAGGCTAGACTAAAACTTCCCACTTAACATATATTGTGACATATTAAATGAGTCACGTGATTTCATTTAGACATCAATTTGATCAGTTATGCAT